>JABMCL010000442.1:510000-517500 GCA_018857735.1 Alviniconcha marisindica
TTATACAGCAATTCTGAATACTAGACTGTATAATTGGTTGGAAGAAAATGACAAAATTGTAGAAATGCAAGCTGGGTTCCGCAGGAACTACTCGACTACAGATCAGATTTTTAATCTATATGCAATTGCTCAAAAGTGTTTGAACAAGAAAGGTCAGAAGTTATATGTTGCTTTTGTGGACTTCAAAAAGGCTTTCGATTCTGTGCACCACGATAAACTGTTACAAGCTATGCAAAAAGAGGGAATCCAAGGGAAATTCTTTGCCTCTATAAAATCTATGTATGATTCTTTGTTGTCTTGTGTCAGGGCAAACAGTGAATACTCTGATTTTTTTGATTGCCCCGTTGGTGTCCGCCAAGGGTGTGTATTTAAGTCCTACAATTTTCTCCCTGTTCATTAATCAGCTTGCCAATTATATTACTGAGACAGGTAGACATGGTATACAACTCTTGTCGGGACTCGTTGAATTGTTCATACTCCTTTTTGCAGATGATGTAGCTCTGTTGGCAACCACTCCTTATGGTTTACAAAACCAACTGAATTCTCTGAAAGCATGCTTAATAGACTGCACAGGGGAAGTAAACAGAGATAAAACAAAAGTTATGGTGTTCCGAAAAGGCGGCTACCTGTCAAAACATGAAAAATGGTATTATGATGGCGTTGAAATGGAAGTCGTAAACAAATATCATTATCTTGGTTTCGCATTCACGACAACTTTAAGTGTAAAACAAGGTACAGATCATTTGGTTGCAAAAGGTAAAAAAGCCGTCTTCAATCTATGTACGTCTTTCCAAAAATGCAGAGAAATGACAAAAGAGACTTTCTTTAAAATATTTGATTCAAAGATTCAGTCAGTTTTGTTGTATTCATCAGAAATATGGGGGCTACACATACTAGACAGCATCGAAAGAGTACATCTCATGGCATGTAAAAGATATTTGGGGTGCCAAGCCGTACCCCAAACAAGATGGTATATGGAGAGTTAGGTAGATATCCTCTTTTATTGCCTCATATGTTCGTTGTATTAAGTACTGGTTCGCTTACTGTATATGGAACAGAGCAGATTACCTAATCAGGCCTACAGGATGCTTGTTAATCTTGATGAAAACGGGAAACAATGTTGGGCAACGGAGGTACGAGAACTCCTGTGTAAAACTGGCTTTTACTTTGTATGGTTACAGCAAGGCGTTGGAGACGTCAAATCATTTTTGTATGTCTTCAAGCAAAGATTGTTAGACATGTTCACCCAGGAGTGGACTGCTGACATCAGAGACAAAGAAAGATATGAAATGTATCGTTCTTTCAAAGTTATGTTTGGAGCAGAACAATATTTATCAGTTATAGATATATATTGTTTCAGAGTAGCACTGACGCAATTCCGACTTGGTGTACTTCCAATAAATAGCAATATGTACAGATACAGTGACTGTCCTACAAACAAAAACTGTGTATTTTGCCAAAACCAGGTTGAAAATGAAGATCACTTCCTTTTGGTTTGTCCTCTGTACACGGATCTAAGAAACAGATTCCTTGAACAAAAAGGTATTCAGTCGTTACAGAACATATTGAGAAGGAAAAACACTAAAGGTTGTCGACTGCTTTCAAAGTTCATTTTCCATGCTATTAACAGAAGAAAACTATATGTAGATGTGTAAGCACCTGGGATGATATTGACTAGAAATGACTCCACCTTATTGACCGACACACAGTACTTTGTCGGCATCTACCACCATAATGTCTCATTTTCCCGGTGCGACTGTTTGGTCCTCTTTTCTTTTGTTTATTGTTTTTGTTTGTTTTTTTGTTTGTTTGTTGATATGTGTCTTGTTTGTCTGTGTGTTTTGCTGTTTGTATGTCTTATTTGTCTGTCTGTGTGTATAATTTAGTTTTGTATTTGCGGTTTGTATATGGGTCTATGGCCAAAATACAATAAACCATCTGAAGTCTGAAGTCTGAAGTCTGTCTCTGTCTCTGTCCGTCTGTCTGTCTGTCTGTCTGTCTGTCTGTCTGTCTCTCTGTCTCTGTCTCTGTCTCTGTCTCTGTCTCTCTCTCTCTCTCTCTCTCTCTCTCTCTCTCTCTCTCTCTCTGTCAAAGGGACGTTAAAAGCCAAATGTTGAGCTGACCCTCGGGCCTCAGTATAGACTGAGACAGAAAACAAGACGAAATGGGACGGATAAAGTGGAAGTCTGCAGTCTGTGTTTGGCTTCCCAAAGTCGCCGCAGTGTTTAGTACTGGTACCGGAGTTGTTTGAAGCTGGTGACACAGGAATGGACTGACAAGACTACAGACGGAAGAGCGAGCTAGTTGGTTGGTTGAAGTGTTGCTTTACGTCCACAGAAACCGTAGGCTTATTAGGGACGGGAACCCAGAACGGCCACCTCGACTTTCACACAGCTCCTGAGCTCTGTGTGAGCTGATGATGATGATGTGGAGCTTCATGTCCTCGGATGTCGGTTGACATATTAGGGACAAACTGTGACCAATGCCGAAGCACGGTTCAATGTTGCTTTTCGTCCACAGAAACCGTAAGGCTCATTAGGACGAAAATCCCAGGACGGCCACCTCGACTCTCACTCAGTTCCTGAACTGTGAAGCTAGTGCTGTTCAGACTGAAGTGGTTCTGACTGGGGCAGATTAGATAAGAGCGACGCCGACTGGTCAAGCCAGCCGGACACTCTCTCAGTCACAGCTAGCTAGCTACCTTGAAAGCACAAGCGCCCGACTTCTGTTACTATCATTGGCGGGAGCTGCCACAAGTATCTTTTTTGTCGACCAAAGAAAGAGAGAGAGAGAGAGAGAGAGAGAGAGAGAGAGAGAGAGAGAGAGAGAGAGAGAGAGAGAGAATACGTCTTTAGTCGCGACAAAAGTATGCTTGTCGCGACAAACGGAATTTGTCGCGACGAAAGTATGCTTGTCGTGACAAACACGTGTTTGTCGCGACAAATATATTCTAGTCGCGACAAAAGTTTTGTCGCGGCACGCATACTTTTGTCGCGACAAAAGACGTGTTTTGTCAACAGTGCAAAAAAGCAGGGTAGCTTAGATGGTATAGGGTGTCTGACCGAAAAACCCGGTGCAATACTGCCGCGGGTTCGAGTCCCGGGTGCAAACAATTTTGTTTTCTCTTTTTTCTTTCTTTTGCCGGAGTCAACGTTTAGTGCAGACTGAACTTACAGCGTGTGTGTACGGCCCCAATGTGCACCCACGTGCATCAACAGCTGTGCCTACGTTAAAAATCCCTAACACTGACAGACATTATTTGTTTTGGCGCCTGAATGTACAGTGGGATACTTCGGACGCATAAGCTGAAGTCCCTTTTTGTTGAGAACGCTGGCACAGCTGACGCAGTTAATGCCCTACAGTCTGTCGTGTCAAGCATGGAGTAGGTCAGAATATAGCCACGCATGCTTCGCCCACTGCCAGGAATTTCTTCTTTGTCCTAATTTCTTGTCCTAATGTCGCTGTGAGCGTGATGGGACGTTAAAATCCAGGAACCAACAGCTCTTGTGTCTGCTGTAGCCTTATCCCGGTAAGGCGACCAGAGTTTCGGGCAGGGGATAATGAAGCACTCTCTCTCTCTCTCTCTCTCTCTCTCTCTCTCTCTCTCTCTCTCTCTCTCTCTCTCTCTCTCTCTCTCACACACACACACACACACACTCTCTCTCTCTCTCTCTCTCTCTCTCTCTCTCACACACACACACACACACTCTCTCTCTCTCTCTCTCTCTCTCTCTCTCTCTCTCTCTCTCTCTCTCTCTCACACACACACACACACACTCGTCTCCTCTCTCTCTCTCTCTCTCTCTCTCTCTCACACACACACACACACACTCTCTCTCACACACACACACACACACACACACACACACACACACACACACACACACACACACACACATACACTCTCTGTCTCTCTGTCTCTCTCTGTGTCTCTGTCTATCTGTCTATCTGTCTCTGTCTGTCTGTCTGTCTGTCTGTCTCTCACAAGTTTGACAACACGCTCACTCTCTCTCTCTCTCTCTCTCACACACACACACACACACACACACACACACACACACACACACACACACACACACACACACTGACTATGACTGTAGCAGAAACTGGGCATTGATATTAGTTGGGGCGGAGATACTGTGAAAAGAGGAAGGTTTTCAGTTTGGCTTTAAAAGGGTCGAGCAGTGTCTAAGGTAAACAGTGGTACATGGGAAGCCCGGACCGGCGTGTGATACGTTCGACATCTTTCTCCAAAGACCCCTGCAGATGTACTGTTCTGGACATGCTGTAGTCAAAGGACACGACCGAATAAATGGACCGGCGGGCAAAGCGACCATGACAAGTGGCTTAAGTATCGAAAGATCTGAAGTGTTTACGAGCTTGAGACGGATACTGCCTGCGGGCACAAAGCCAAGGACGACCGCCTCTCTCCTGTTCTGTGGAGCTGTGTGCAAGTCGAAGTGGCCGTCCTGGGCTTTCCGTCCTAACGAGCCGTATGGTTTCTGTGGACGTAAAGCAATATTAACCCATGCTCACGCATTGGTCACAGTTTGTCCCTAATATGTCAACCGACATCCGCGGACATTAAGCTCCACATCATCATCATCATCATCATCATCATCATCATCATCATCATCATCATCATCAACTCTCTCCTGTTCTGTGGAGAGAGGCCTGGGAAGAGGAAGCGCTAGACGATCTTCCTTGAAACGACGATCGTCAAGCAGACGAACATTGTGCAACTGCTTGAAAATTAATGTGACGTTGGAGACACTTCTGAGAGAAGGCGTGTGGTCTTTTCCATGCAGTGTTCTTCAAATGTTGCTTCACGTCCACTTAGACCGTACGGACTATTAGGAACGGGAAGCCGAGGACGGCCACCTCGACTTTCACACAGCTGCTGAGCTCTGATACTTTGTCAGTTCAGTTTTGCCTTATGTCCGCAGAGTCCATAAGGACTATTAGGGACGGGGAGCCCAGGACGGCCACCTCCACTTTCACACAGCTCCTAAGCTCTAGTTGGCTTTTTCAAGCGCACAGATACCATCTTCAGCTAAACTGACCTAAACTGAATCAAACACACAGAACGTGCGCTGTTTATTGGGACAAAACACAACACTATGCGAATTTTCAGGGTAATCACCTTTATCAAGCTACAAAACGACACTTAAACTGCATGCGGTTAAACGGTGAAAAATGAGATTAGAACTAAAGACACTTACCTACTTTTGGTTGAGCTATGTTGTTTTCCTGTCCAGTGCTTGGAAGAATGTTGGCATGATAATGACGTGTAATAGCTGTGATGTAATGAATAGTATATGACAGAGAGAAAGGGGAGGAGAGAGAGAGAGAGAGAGAGAGAGAGAGAGAGAGAGAGAGAGAGAGAGAGAGGGGGGGGGGGGGGGGGGGAGAGGGGGGGGACTGAAATCTAAAACTTTATTTTACAAGGATTGTAGTTTAGGTTCAGTCAAAAACCTATCTAACAACTAGTCTTTGCTAAGCTACTGGTGAGTAGATATCAACGAGAGAGAGAGAGAGAGAGAGAGAGAGAGAGAGAGAGAGAGAGAGAGAGAGAGAGAGAGAGAGAGAGATTAGCTTTGGAATACGTATCAGTGGAGTAAAAAACAACAACAAAAAAACAAAACAAAAAAACAACAACAAAAAACTGGAAAACGGTCCGACCTTGCAAAAGGAAGGCTTATCTTATTTTAGAACGTTAGCAGTCATTCTGGTTTTAGTTTTTCAGTTTTTTCTTCTTCCCCCCTTTGAAGTGAAATGAAGTGAACAAGGCTTAAATGTCAAGGGCCTGTGGCTCCAAATAAGAGTGGGAACAGGCCCTATAGCCGGGCCAGTGACCGAAGAAGAGAAAAGCACCACTCGCGGCAATGCTTGAGATGGCAACTTGCACAGAAGCGGCTCGTACACGACCGTGCCACTGGCGACCTCTTCATGGTCCGATGCCGGCCCACCACTCAGGTACACCGAGCAGTCAAAGGGGTGAATAGGGCTGGGAGGAGGTGGGGATGGGTGGGGGAGGTGGTGGGGATGGGGAAGTAGGGTGAATGGGGCGGAGAGTGGAGATGGTGGATATGGGGAGGGAGGGGTGGATGGGTGAGGATGGGTGGGAGGGTGGATGGGTGGGGATGGGGATGGGGAGGGAGGGAGGTGGTGGGGATGGGGAGGGAGGGTGAATGGGGCGGTGGGTGGGGAGGTGGTGTGGATAGGGAGGTGAGGGTGGATGGGTGGATGGGGAGGGAGGGAGGTGGTGGGGATGGGGAAGGAGGGTGAATGAGATGGAGGGTGGGGAGGTGGTGGGGATGGGGAGAGAGGGAGGTGGTGGGGATGGGGAAGGAGGGTGAACGGGTGGATGGGTGGGGATGGGATGGGGAAGGAGGGAGGGAGGTGGTGGGGATGGGAGGGAGGGTGAATGAGATGGAGGGTGGGGAGGTGGTGGGGATGGGGAAGGAGGGAGATGAGGTCAGCGGGTCGATTGTCGTAACTGAGACTCGGTTCATCGAAGCCGTAGTGAAAGGTAGGGTTAGTGGCGGACGAACGTGTCAATTATTGAAAGGACCGGCAAGGAGCCTGAGAGTGGTTGACGGTTGCAGTACAATGGGGCAATGGGGGCCATCGCTGTCACACCATCAGTGGCAGAGCTGTAGGTATGGACTTTTGCTGCTTGTTGCTGGTGATTTTGTTGGGAAAGGGTGGGTGGGGTGTTTTGGTGTTTTTTGTTTTTGTCCTGTGGAGTGAGTTGGCAAAAATATTCGGTGGGGGTGGTGGGGGTGGGGGGTGGGGGTGGGGTTGCACGCTCGCATAAACAGCGCGTGCACGCCCCACCCCACACACACACACACACACACACACACACACACACACACACACACACACACACACGCACACATATACACACACACGCGTGCGCGCACGCACACTGTACAACACACACATACACACACGCGCGCGCGACAATGCAGTACACACACACACACACACACACACACACACACACACACACACACACACACGCACACACACACACACACACACACACACACACACACACACACACACACACACACACACACACACACACACACACACACACACACAACACTACACCCCCCACACACACAACATCACACACACACACCACACACACACACACACACACACACACACACACACACACACACACACACACACACACACACACACACACACACACACACACACACACACACACACCACACACACACACACACACACACACACACACACACACACACACACACACACACACACACACACACACACACACACCACACACTCACACACCTCCACCCCCCCCCCACCCCCACACACCCTGTCGTGATTTATTGATTCATAATTATATTATTTGACAGAATACCGCACTGACGTGTAACTCGGTCCTTAACAAGCAAGCCGTCCTGCTTCACTACAGCCGCTCGTCCCAGACTTCAGCTTACCTACTGTCCG
>JABMCL010000442.1:525000-527500 GCA_018857735.1 Alviniconcha marisindica
TCAGGTGAGACTGAAGAGAGGGAATTGTTGCTGGCAGAGAACTGACTGACTGTTATGAGGTTCTCGTGAGATTGGACAGTTACCTTACGCACTCCAGGTAATCGGTCTCATTCTGTCTCTGTCAGTCCGTCTCCGTCTGTTCGTGTGTCTGTCTGCTCCGCTCTATTTGACTGTCTGTTTGTCTGCCCCGCTCTGTTTGACTGTCTGTCTGCCCCTCTCTGTTTGACTGTCTGTCTGTCTGCCCCTCTCTGTTTGACTGTCTGTCTCGTTGTGTCTTTGTGTTTGGTTGTGTCTGTTTCTCTTTGTCTCTCCGCCTCCGGCTTTGTCTGTCTGTGTGTCTGTCTCCCTCTATCATACGTTATCTCTCTCTCTCTCTCTCTCTCTCTCTCTCTCTCTCTCTCTCTCTCCTTCTCTCTCTCTCTCTCTCTCATAATATATGTTTGTGGTATAGTCGTGCTTATTTGTGTTTGTGGTATAACAAGGACTGGCTGTTAGACAGGTCCAAATGGACCTAACACTACTGTCCTTGAGTATTAAAGTTTTCGAGTTCGAGTTCGAGTTCTTCTCTCTCTCTCTCTCTCTCTCTCTCTCTCTCTCTCTCTCTCTCTCTCTCTCTCTCTCTCTCTCGACTGAAGCTAAAGTACAATCCTTGTAATTTTCGAGTTCGAATTGACTGTCTGTCTGTCTGTCTGTCTCTGCTTCTCTGTCTCTGTCGCTTTCTGTGTCTCTCTCTAGACCGAAGCTAAACTACAATCCTCGTAAAATAAAGTTTTTGAGTTCTCTCTGTCTGCCTGTTTCTGTCTGTCTCTGTCTGTCCGTCTGCCTCTGTCTGTGTCTGTCTGTGTCTGTCTCTCTCTGTCTGTCTCTGTCTCTCTCTGTCTGTCTCTGTCTCTCTGTCTCTGTCCCTCTCTCTCTCCCTCTCTCCTCTTATCTCATTGAAAGCGGCGAGAAACCAATGTGCTCAAGTTTTGCTCTACATACACCTGCATGTAGACGGGTTGTTTGGAACACTGAAAAGCGCAAAAACATATAAATACCATTAAACCCCTCGTCCCCAAAAGAGTCGCTGGTCTGATGGATGGAATGTGTCGACATAGATGATTGGTCGGCTGTTATTGTAGCATGAACCTCCGACAGGAATAACTCTGTAACGATCGCATGCCTTTGTTTTTGCATGAGCATGACTCGGAAAAGGAGATAAGAACTGCAGCTGTATGGTTGCGATCGACACAAAAGGAACTGATAGCGCGTGGGTTTGTGTGTGTGTGTGTGTGTGTGTGTGTGTGTGTGTGTGTGTGTGTGTGTGTGTGTGTGTGTGTGTGTGTGTGTGTTGTGTGCTGTGTGTGCGTGTGAGGGTGTGTGTTGTGGTTGTGTTGTGTTTGTTGTGTGCGTGTGTTGTTGTTGTGTGTGTGTGTTGTGTGGCGTGTGTGAGTGTGTGTGTGTGTGTGTGTGTGTGTGTGTGTGTGTGTGTGTGTGTGTGTGTGTGTGTGTGTGTGTGTGTGTGTGTGTGTGCGTGGTGTGTGTGTGGTGTGTGGTGTGTGTGTGTGTGTGTGTGTGTGTGTGTGGTGTGTGTGTGTGTGTGCGTGTGCGTGCGTGGTGCGTGTGTGTGTGGTGTGTGTGTGTGTGCGTCGTGTGCTGCGTTTGTGCGTAGACGTGCGTGCGTGCGTGCGTGCTGCGTGCATGCGTGCTAGTAGAGAGAGAGAGAGAGAGAGAGAGAGAGAGAGAGAGAGAGAATTTCCGAGCCACACAATTTATTGTCACAGTATAATACTACACCAAGTTTAACTATGACAGGTAGATAATAAATTTATATATATACTATATGTACGACGATCAAACAGCACTAACAAACAAACAAAATGGAAATGAAAACAGGGAGTGACTGATAAGACAATGAGTTACCCAAGCAAAACTGGCAATAATCCACGAAAGAAGCGAACGTAAAAGTCTGTACATTAATTCGTCCTAGCCAGCTTTTTGGCTAGCAGTAAAATTGTTGCTATAGCTATGGGCTACGTGCACATTTGCCAAGAAACGGTTTTTATTCGCTTTTTTTCGTGTTCGGAGTAGAGCTTTTTGTGAAAGTTATGGGCCTTGGCATGCTTGGTAAAAGATGTACGGCCTCGAGTGTGCACTAAAAATAATATGCTCAGCACGTCACAGATATGTCGAAGTGTTTACCTGAAGTATGTGGTAATAATGAATAAATAAATAAATACATGTATAAATGTATAAACACACACACACACACACACCACACACACACACACACACACACACACACACACACACACACACACACACACACACACACACACATATATATATGCTGCAGAAATGATTGCTAATAATTGTAGTAGGACTACGTAGTAGTAGTAGTAGTAGTAGTAGTAGTAGTAGTAGTAGTAGTAGGTGGAGGAAGAGTGGAAGGAACAGGAGTAGGTGTAGTATCCGTAGTATCCGTCGTCGTCGTAGTGGTAGTAGTAGTAGGCCTACTAAG
>JABMCL010002425.1:0-10000 GCA_018857735.1 Alviniconcha marisindica
CCCCCCCCCAATTTCCCCCCCCTCCCCCCACCCCCGTACCCTCCCCCCCCAGCCTCGTCTTCCCCCCCCGGTCCTCAGAGCGACACACGCTGAGCGGGGAAACAAAAAAAAAAGATCGACGACCTCTCGTGTCTGGGGTTTTTTTTTTTCCTCCCCTCTCTTTTTTCTCTCTCCCCCCTCTCTCTCTTTCTTCTCCCCCCCTAAACAGGGCGAAAACCAAACCAACACCACTCCGCCGCGATAAAAAACCCCATAAGACCAAATTTAACCAAACACACAAACACACACCAACCCCCCCCAACCCAAAAAAAAAAACCAACCCAACCAACCAAAAAAACCCCCAAGGGGCACTGAGCAAGAAACACGCGGGAGGTCGTCGTTTTCAGTTCTTCCCCCGGCCCCCCGTGTAAACCCGGTGCGGCGACGTATCGGAATCGCTCCGCTGCGTCGACTAACCGAGGCCCTCTGCAACATGGCATTAGTTTGATCGATCGTACACCGACCAGTGATTGCCACGCCTGACGATTTCGTCCGCACCAGCACAACTCCAAGGACTGCCAGCACCTGACGTTTTTGTACAGATCAGCAGAATTCCATGGGGATGCTGTTGAGAAAAGATCGATAGCCTGGAGGAGAGACTGAGGCGTAGAAAGACACAGCGCCTGGCGACCCCTTCCTTGAAAAGGACGACCCTTCCTCGGAAGGACGACCCATTCTTCCAAAGGACGACCCTTCCTTGAAAGGACGATCCCTCCCTTCAAAGGGCGACCCTTCCTTGAAAGGATGACCCCTTCCTTGAAAGCGGGATGACCCCTTCCTGAAAGGACGACCCGTCCTTCAAAGGACGACCCTTCCTCGGAAGGATGACCCCTTCCTGAAAGGATGACCCCTTCCTTCACTAAAGGACGGCCCTTCCTTGAAAGGATGACCCCTTCCTTGAAACGGGACGACCCCTTCCTGAAAGGACGACCCTTCCTCGGAAGGATGACCCCTTCCTGAAAGGACGACCCCTTCCTTAAAAGGACGACCCCTTCCTTTAAAGGACGGACCTTCTTGAAAGGACGACCCTTCCTTGAAAGGACGAGAAATCAAGAGCCAATCGTCATTGAATCAGACGAAATTTATCTGTTTCAAAGGCAACGTTAAGGAAACTTCTGAGACGGGTGGAGCGCATATGGGCCTTTTTGAGCACATAGTTGTCACCTTGAACTAAACTGAACTGAACTGAACTGTGAAAACATCTCACATCGATTGGAAATTCGCCTATGCCGCCTGCATATGTTTATGTTGCTATTCCGCCATAAAGGATGACAGTAAGCCCTACCCGTAGGCTTATTTGTGCTCTGTGTGTGTGTGTCGCTGTTGTGTTTCGGGGGGAAGAAAGAGCAAGGGAATATTAATCCCATTACTAGTTTTCTCCTGCATGCATGCGTACGAAAGTTTACCCTGCGGGTTTGTCTTGTGCAAGAACTGACGGGCCACAGTGTAGACAGACAGCAAACAAGCCGGTTTGAACACACAAAAGTTTTGTTGTTATTTCTTTTAAGATAGTCGACGTCTGTCGGCACAGTGAGACTGACCATAGCCAAGACATTGACAGGGTTGACTTGCTCATGAATAAACATTAGCATATCAGCTCGTATTCTTGATATATTATTATGTGATACTTGAGCCAGTATAACTGAGTAGGCATGTAATAAAGAGAGAGGCCGGGAGGAGAGAGAGAGAGAGAGAGAGAGAGAGAGAGAGAGAGAGAGAGAGAGAGAGAGAGAGAGAGAGAGAGACTAACACACAGTTTATTGTGAAGGCCACCGAATAATAAACACACTGACAAGGGGAGAGAGAGAGACAGAGACAGACAGTCAGACGGACAAAGACAGAGGCAGAGAGAGACAGAGACAGATATATTGTCGCGTTTGATAGCTAAATCTGTTTGAATTAGTGAATTCTTGTTTACAACTTGTTTCTTGGTTCAAAGCCAAAATTCACTTGCGTGGCACTGGCTTCTTCTTGACAAAAATGTTGAAATGTTGCTCTACGTTCACAGAAACCGTATGTTCATTAGGGACGGGAGCCCAGGACGTCCACCTCGACTTTCACACAGCTCCCGAGCTCTGATTCTTGACAAATTTTTGGCTGCTATTTTTATACTCTTTCGACAAGTCTTGGGCTGCTATTTTTATGCTCTTTCGATGTGAGCTACTACGTGTCGTTAAACCTACTCATTTATTTACCTACTCTTCGTGACAAATTTGGCGTAGCCGGTGTGACTGAGTGGTTCGCTGACTTTGTCAGCTTCTCTCAGCATAGCCACCAGGATCCCCATCGACTAATTAGTGATACTCCAAATTAATAGTCCTGATGACGTCATCTACAGTTTTAGCAGGTACTAAAGATCGTGATACTACATTGAAACATTTGGCAGTCTCGTTGATTTGCATACTTTGGATCATACACGCGTCATTTCACAACTGAAGTCAGCGCCGGACAGGTAGTGGAATAAATTATACTGATGTCAGTGTCGAGTTATTATTGCACAAAGTAGGACGACAGCTGGTGGTGTGTGAAAATCGACAAAACCTTGCGATGACGCATTTTGCTGAATCAGCCAGACTGTTGCTGGCTAACTATAACTACATCTATGCACATCGCTGCACTGTCACCACCAGCGTTATTACTTCTGCATTAGGGTAGGCAGCGGTAAGAGCCATTTTCAAGCTTCGTGCATTGCCGTGAAGAGCAACTTCTAGTCACAAAACCGTGTCCATAACTACAACATTTGAAAAGAAAGGAGAGCCTAAGCGGGAATCGAACCGATGTCGTCTGCTTACCAGCTTAATGTATGGCGGCTTACTAGCGTCAAAAGACATAATTACTAATTATCTGCACATAATTACAAATTATCTGCACATATCACCCATTTTGCATTTGACTTACAGTTAACGGCTTACCTGCGGCAAAAACACATAATTAGTAAGTATCTTAACATAATTAATAATTATGTGCACATGATAGTAATTGTGTGCCTTTCGTGCTGCTTCCAACGGCTTACTTACGTCAGAAGTACATGATTACAGTCATGTTGAAACGGCACATAATTAGTAATTTTGTCTTTTGACACTACTAGTAAGCCCAAGTAAGCTTTACTAGTAAGCCTTACCGCTAGCAAAGGTTGTATTGTCTGTTTAACGCCGAGTTGTCTCCGATTTGGTACTGGCAGGGACAGAGATCCCAGGAGGGGGGGGGGGGGGGGGGAAAGGGGGGGAAAGGTTTTTGGGGGGGGGGGGGGGGAATATACCAACTGCATTTTCCCCCCGAATGTTTTCGCGTTAGGGGGGCAGGGGGAAAACCCTTTTTAATGTTTCACTCAGTGATTAACATGGGGGGAAAAGTCACAAGACAGTTCCACAAATCAAAACCCTTTTGTTTTGTTGTTGTTTTTTTTAAAGAGAAAGGATGAGAGCCGCAGGGAATCAAACCCGAGGTCCTGCTTACCCGCCTAACCCCTTCCCCTATCAAAACCCGGCTCACGCCGCCCCCGATGCATTTTCCTTTCGTCAGTTTATGTCGTCCAGAGCTTGAAGCAATGACCTCAGCCACGAACGGGGGGGGGGGGGGGGGGGGGGGGGGGGGGGGGGAAGGGGGGGGGGGTTTTGGGGGTGGAGGTTGGCACCCTTTGGGGGGAGGAGAAAAAGGGAAAGGGGTAGGTAGTGTCCGTTTCCCCCTTTTAAAAGCCCCCCCCCCCCAAAACCCCCCCAACCCCAAACCCACCCCCCCCCCTTAGAATATGGGGGGGGGGGGGGGAAAAGGGGGGAGGGGGGAGGGGGGGGGGGGCGGAAGGGGAGGCACCACCTTTAGCAACCTGCATGCTGCTTCCGATGTGGTGTGGTGAACATGTACAGCTAGGACCGAAGAGTCAAAAGAATAAACTGGCGCCGTCCTGGTGCAGCGCCGGAGTGGCACTCTGTGCGTCCTCAGCTTACAAGAGTGCTGAAGTGAACATCACGAAACTGACAATGACTGCAACATCTCACCCATAAACACTATATACCGGTCCGCGGCTAGTTCCTTTAAAAATATTATTATAGGTGACAGAGCTTGATGGAAGTGGCCACAGAGTTCCTGTAAACAATCAGCGAGGGAGTGTAGAATTACTAGATGGGCTTTCCTCAGCGCGTAGATACTATCTTGAACTAAAGTGACCCTGAGAGCTCATTGGCCCGCTAAAACATGGCGATTTTCTGCCCGGTCCTTCCTCTCCCCCCCCCCCCCCCCCCTCCGACCCTCCCCCCCCCCCCCCCCTCCCACCCCACCGACCCCCCAGGCCACTCCTTCGAGACTCACAAAAAATCTCGAGTTTTTCAATGAACACTGAAATACAAAGAAAGAAAGAAAACAGTAAAAGGCTGTTTAAAACCCCTAAATTACCCATATTGAATCAATTTTATCAAGCAGTCCCTCAAATCACTCTTCAATTATTTTATATATATATATATATATATTAAATATAAAAATTTATTATATTTATATATATATATTGAAATTCAAGAAGAAAAAAAACACTGTTTTTTTGTTTGGATTGTTTTCGTTTTCAATAAAACCCAAACCCCATTTTGAAGGATTTCTCAAGTTTTCCTTGAAAACAAACCCAAACAACCCCAACCACAACAACACACACACACACACACCACACACACACACACCCCACACACACACACCACACAAAACACACACACACACACACACACTACACACACCCCACACGCTAACACACACACGGCAAGTCACACCACACACACACACACCCCACTACACACACACACACAACACGCCACACACACACACCACACACACACACACACCACACACACACACACACACACACACACATGGTCACACACACACACACCACACACACACACACACACACACCCACACACACACACACACCACAAATCTACACACACACACCACACACACAACACACACACACAACACACACACACACACACCACACACACACACACACACACACACACACACACACACACACACACTGGAAGCGCAACGAACATGTGTGGCTATAAAATGAATATTTTCATCGAGTTAAACTGCGCTGTAGGGCGGCTACAAATGGACACTGACACTGGCATTAAACTGAGCTCCGAAATGCAGTGGAGCCCGAGGGCACTAGTAAACATGGCACTTAGCGTCCACAGAAACCATAAGGCTTATTAGGGCCGGGGAGAAGCCGGGGGGAAGGGGGTATGGAGAGGGAGGAATATATACCTATCGCTACACTGTCACCACCAGAATGACTCCTGCATTAAGATGGGCAGTGATGACTGAGCCATTTTAACATTTCATTCATTGTGAGAGACGAAGTCACAAGACAGTGTCCACAAACCACAACTTTTGAACCGAAGCGGATCCGAACCAAGGTCCTTCTGCTTCAGCGGTACCAGCTTGACAGCTCTTACCGCTAGGCCAAACCAGCTCAGGTTATCTACATGGAGTTAAACTGCGCTGTAGTGTAACAGAGTTCAGGAGCTGTGTGAAAGTCGATAAACCTACGGTTCCTGTGGACGTAAAGTAACACTCAACCAAGCGCTGTAGTGGTGAACAAGTGGACACTGCTGACATTGACAATTAACCTGAACTCCGGAATGCAGCGGGGCCCGAGGGCTCTTACCTCACCTTTCAGTTATTAGAGACCCTTTCCGACAAATAGCGGCGCCTTGAGTCTGTCAGCGTCTTCTACAGTGCGCGTCAGAGGTTGTACCCAAAGCCCGTCTATTTTAAACTAGACGGTCTTTGGTTGTACCGAAGTTAATGGAAGGCTCGGAAGCCTTTAATGGCTTTCCAGGGGTGGGCGTGAGGGGAAGGGGCGGGGGTAGGGTGGGGGGGGGGGTGGGGGGGGGGGGGGGAGGGGCGGGTTTGTTGTGTGTGTTTGGGGGGGGGGGGAAATAAAAAATAAAATTTTGCATCCTTTGAAAAAAGGTGCCGGAAAGCGATGCTCGGAGTGTGAGACGGGGCTTCAGCAGCAAGTCTGAAATGAAGCGGTTGGTGGTGGAGAATGTGGGATATCCAGATTAAAAACTGCTCTAGCAGCCGAGTCTGGAATGTATTGCGAGGGTGACCAGCACATCCGCGGCGTGTGCTAACTGTAGTTTTAGCGCTAGGTTTGTAAAGTATGCGATGCGCAGTTCCGGGGCTATTTTTGTAAAGTATGCCATGCACAGCTCTAGAGCTACGTTTGTAAAGAGTGCGATGCACAGTTCTGGAACTACGTTTGTAAAGTATGCGATGCACAGTTCTGGAGCTACGTTTGCAAAATATGCGATGCACAGTTCTGGCGGGGCTATTTTTGTAAAGTATGCCATACACAGCTCTAGAGCTACGTTTGTAAAGTATGCCATTCACTGTTCTAGAGCTACGTTTGTAAAGTATGCCATCACGTCTAGAGCTACGTTTGTAAAGTATGCCATACACAGCTCTAGAGCTACGTTTGTAAAGTATGCCATCACAGCTCTAGACTACGTTTGTAAAGTATGCCATTCACGTTTTAGAGCTACGTTTGTAAAGTATGCCATACACAGCTCTAGAGCTACGTTTGTAAAGTATGCCATTCACTGTTCTAGAGCTACGTTTGTAAAGTATGCCATACACACTCTAGAGCTACGTTTGTAAAAATCCCACTGTTTTAGAGCTATTTTTAAAGTATGCTAAAAGCCAGAACTACGGGAAAAAATGCCATTCACTGTTCTGAGCTGGTTTTTGATGCCATACACACCTAGGAGTTTGTAAAAATGCCATTCACTGTTCTAGAGCTGTTTGTAAAATTGCCAAAACAGCCTAGAGCTCGGTAAAGGCCAACACACTTGAGCACGTTTTAAAGTATGCCCACAGCTCTGAGTAGTTTTTAAAGTATGCCTACACAGCTCTAGAGCACGTTTGGTTTCCATTCACTGTTCTAGAGCTACGTTTTTAAAAATGCCATACACGCTCTAGAGCTACGTTTGTGATGCCATTATTTTTCTAGAGCTACGTTTGTAAAGTATGTCATACACAGCTCTAGAACTACGTTTGTAAAGTATGCCATTCACTGTTCTAGAGCTACGTTTGTAAAGTATACCATACACAGCTCTAGAGCTACGTTTGTAAAGTATGCCATACACAGCTCTAGAGCTACGTTTTAAAGTATGCCATCACAGCTCTAGAGCTACGTTTGTAAAGTATGCCATTCACTGTTCTAGAGCTACGTTTGTAAAGTATGCCATACACAGCTCTAGAGCTACGTTTGTTAAGTATGCCATACACAGCTCTAGAGCTACGTTTGTAAAGTATGCCATTCACTGTTCTAGAGCTACGTTTGTTAAGTATGTCATGCAGTTCCTAAAGAGAATCACCCTGATATAACCGTACTGGTTGACTGGGCGTAAAACACCAACTGACTTACCGCTTACTCCTAGAGAGATTGTGACCCAACTTTTGATGTGAAACAACAGTCAGGTGTAGGAGACAATATGAATCACTTGAAGGCAGTCCAGGCACAATTGTTGACTAATGTTGTCTAACGTGGTGTGTGTTGATGGGTTTGATTCATTGAGGATGCCCCTGTTTGGTCTCCGCGGTGGGGCACTGTGGACGCAGAAATGACTCTGTTGCCCCGCTCTGCTGAGAACCCGGGTAAAACGTTAACATCCTGTAACTAATAACTAACCGACTAAACTAACTAGTCCACCCCTGTCAGTTTGGTTGCTTGGCTGTTTGCTTGCTCACTTTTGTTTAATTTTCTTCTTTGTTGTTTAAAAATTGATAGTTAGAATCAGTCAAAGTTATTCGCGAATCCGTGCATTATGCTAACCTTCAGTCGGTTATAATCATTCTATCTTTAGCCTTCATTTTTTTTTTCTTTGTTGTTTAAAATTAATTATTCGCAGACCTGCATTATGCTAACCAGCAGTCGGTTAAAATCATCATGTCCTCGGCCTTTCATTCTTTCTTTCTCTCTTTGTTGTTTAAATTAGAGTTAGAAGTTATTCGCGAATCCTGCGTGCATTATGCTAACCAGCAGTCGGTTATAATCATCATATCCTCGGCCTTTTTCTTTTCTTTCTTCTTTGTTGTTTAAATTAGAGTTAGAAGTTATTCGCGAATCCTGCGTGCATTATGCTAACCAGCAGTCGGTTATAATCATCATATCCTCGGCCTTCATTTTCTTCTTTGTTGTTTAAATTAGAGTTAGAAGTTATTCGCGAATCAGGCGTGCATTATGCTAACCACCAGTCGGTTATAATCATTCCATCCTCAGCCTGGCGTGCCATAATGTGTCTTTCGCCGTTGAACTCTTTCTCTTTTCCGCCACGCCACATTTATGGATAGACGAGACGACCTTATGTTATACTATAACTATGCACGGTGGCAGGCCCGTACACATTCAGTAATGGATCGGAGACTCGTAGAGCGAGGCGGAGGTAAATCGGTTCTTGATACAAGTCCGAAATCCCCCATAAATCCCCAGTCCACACAGCCCCCGGCCACTCGCTGTCCGGCTCGCCACGCCCCTAGATCTCTCTCCCTCCCGCCTGACCCGTGTCCGGCTTCTGCTGGACAGTCGGCAGTCACCCCTGTGGACACTGGCTATAAAGCACCCGCAGGGGCTGTTGAATAGTGTCCGAGGACATTAAGACCCAAGAAAGCAAGTTGAATAAAGTACTTGGTTTAATAGTGTTGTTGGGGTTTTATTGCACTTACCTTTTCTTTCTCTCTTTCTCTCTTTCTTTCTTTCTTTCTTTTCTGCCATGGCTTTTCTTTCATTGTATCTCCATGGGGCTGTGTGAAATGTGGAACAGAGCACTTGCGTTAATGGTCTTTGTGGTGTGTGGGGGGTGTGGGTGAGTGTTGTATGTATACATATATTATACGTATTCTCAGGCGCGCTTTCATTATCTCTCTTTACAAAGAATGTCAAAATTCAGTCTAAGCGCTTTGGCAGCAAGTCTCGATTATTATTTTGAAAGTGTATTTTCATTACAAGTCTAGGCAGCTGTCAAACACCCCCCCCCCCCCCCCCCCACCCACCCATCACCCTATTATTCCCTTCACCGACAGCCCCTAGGTGATATAAGGTGAGAATTTTCTTCCATGCCAACATAGTTCAGGAGCTGTGTGAGAGTCGAGGTAGCCGTCCTGGGCTGTCCGTCCTAACGATCCTTCTGGTTTCCGTGGACGTAAAGCTATATTGAATCATGCTTCGGCATTGGTCACAGCTTGTCCCTAATATGTCAACTGACATCCGAGGACATTAAGCAACACTACCTACCTACCTACCTACCTACCTTCCATGCCCGAGAGACAGTGAAATTGTTGCTTAACGTCCACAGAGGCGAGTAGGCCTATTTAGGGACGGGGACGAGTGGGAAAAGGGGGAAAGAGGGGTGAAACCTCGAAACAGGCGCCAACTTGGAAGACCAAGTCTGCCGTGGACCGCCGCCAGAGCAACAAAATGTTACGGCAGTGTCCGTCCGGCACTTCGCAGCGACCACCGCACCACGCAACTGCTGTCCCAACTACTATGCAGAACAGAGTCGCAAAGACAATGTCCGCAGCTCCACCGTTGGGAAACAACTGAAGCGAAAAAAGTCCAATTCTCAGGCCCAGCTCCACCTCCCTGCTCTTGATCTCTTCTGGGCTAACTTGTGGGTCCAGCACCACCTCCCTCCTAATGATCTCGCCTGGACCCGCAAAAGCGTCTAACTTCTTCGTGAGAGTCCACCTCACCTCCCTCCGGCTTCTTGATCTCGCCTGGACTCGGAATTTTCTTCCATGCCTGAGAAGAAGGTCACAATACTAGTGATCTTTCTTTGATGGTTATTGACAAGAAAAGTCTGTCCGGTCATGATCACCGCTGAGCCACTGACGAGCTCTTCTTGAGCGAAACCGGTCTGGTGGCGATCAAGAAACAAAATCGGTGGCCTTTCCAGGTTCAATTCTTTTG
>JABMCL010002425.1:15000-22500 GCA_018857735.1 Alviniconcha marisindica
GTGTGGCATACCGATCTCTGCAGCTGAACGTTCTGCTTTATGGACATCGAGTTTTTCAGCGACTGCCCCTTCTTTTGGTTTTAATTAATGAACAGGGACATGGCTCGCATCCTTGCCGCTTGTCCTAGCGGAACGAATCGGGCCGGCGGGGACGGCGGAGTTCGTGTGTGACTGAGGTTAGCCGCGGGATGCTTCTGTCCCGGTTCCACCGAGCAACAAGTTGGGACTGCCGGTCCCGTCTTCATCTCTCTGTCTCGGTTGGGAGTGTGTGTGTGTGTGTGTGTGTGTGTGTGAGTGTGTGTGTGTGTGTGTGTGTGTGTGTGTGTGTGTGTGTGTGTGTGTGTGTGTGTGTGTGTGTGTGTGTGTGTGTGTGTGTGTGTGTGTGTGTGTGTGTGTGTGTGTGTGTGCGTGCGTCCCTCTGTCTTTGTTTCTGCCGTGCAACTTTCTGTCTCTGTCAGTCTGTCTCTCTGTCTCTGTCTCTCTCTGTCTGTTTCTGTCTCTGTCTGTCTGTCTGACTGTCTGTCCCCTTTTCAAGGCGAAGTGATATTGAGGGTACGGGGATTTAGCACAGTTCAACACTTTCAATGTACGGCGAGTTGCCACCGTTACGGCGATTTGGAAAACGGCGAATCGGTACCCCAGCTATAAGACAGGTGCCTGTAGGGATTCCAATGTCTACTCCCACCCCTCCCCCACCAAATGCCTCCCAACACACACACACACACACACACACACACACACACACACACACACACACACACACACGCATGGACGCATGGTTTCTGTGGACGTTAAGCACCATGTTTACTTACTTACTTATTTGATATGTTTGCTCCTCCCTGACATTTATTTCCACTTCTTCTACTTCCTTGCTGATAACACCCTTACTCCCTGTCTTCTTCTCTTTCGTCTTCTTCTTCTCCCCCCCCCCCCCCCCCCCCCCCCGCTCCCCCCTCACCCCGCCCCGCCCCGCCCCCCGCCCTCCGCCCCACCTGCTGTCGAACACGAAGAAGTGAAACCCTCTACCTACACATATATGTGTTAATGTGTCACGGTGATTATTTCCAGGACTACCAGTCATAATCCTACAACGGATATAAGTGCAGTCAGGTGTGTGTGTATTTGCATACAATAGGTATCTTTTGCGGATTAATGCCAATGTGTATGGCTGCTGACTGGTGTGTGTGGTGTGTGTGTGTTGGAGTGGGTGAGAGAGAGGGGGTGAGAAAGAGAGATAGTGTGTGTGTGTGTGTGTGTGTGTGTGTGTGTGTGTGTGTGTGTGTGTGTGTGTGTGTGTGTGTGTGTGTGTTGTGTGTGTGTGTGTGTGTGTGTGTGTGTGTGGTGTGAGAGAGAGAGAGTGTGTGGTGTGTGGTGTGTGCGTGCGTGCGTGCGTGCGTGCGTGCGTGCGTGCGTGCGTGCGTGTGTGTGGGGTGTGTGTGTGTGTGTGGTGTGTGTGTGTGTGTGTGTGTGTGTGTGTGTGTGTGCGTGTGCGTGCGTGTGTGCGTGCGTGCGTGCGTGCGTGCGTGTGTGTGTGTGTGTGTGTGTGTGTGAGAGAGAGAGAGAGAGAGAGAGAGAGAGAGAGAGAGAGAGAGAGACAGACAGACAGACAGACAGACAGACAGACAGACAGAGACAGACAGACAGACAGACAGACAGACAGACAGACAGACAAACAGACAGAGACAGAAACAGACTGATACAGAGTCAGAGAGAGAGAGAGCAGCAGCAGCAACAACAACAACTGCAGCAGCAGCAGCAGCAGACTACGCTTAGAGAGGGATGGAGAAAGTGCCTGCACCTCCACGACCCCGACGCGGAATCAATTTATGGACAGGTATTTCACCGTGTGATTAATTTATCCCGCTCAGTGAACCGACGTGACTGACCACGCAACGCTGACGGGAAGGAGGCCGCCACTGCGGATGAACAGGTGCAGGGGCAGCCGGCCTGCTCCGTGGCTAATGAGTAACTGAAGGTGGCCACTGACCAAGGCTAAATTGCTGCCTCAGTCTTATCTTAACCCCTATCGCGACTCGGAGGTGTCCGAGGCTCCAGTCGCCCTGGCCTCAGCGAGATACAGATACTGAGGCGGTTAGCAAGACATCTGCTTGTACCGTCGCTGCTGAACCGTACCAGTGCGCTGCCCTCGGCCAGGGTATTATACTGAAGAGGTCTCTTTGGTGTGCCATTCTCTGGGCTGCCATCAGACACGTACAGGTACTGAAGAGGTCTCTTTGGTGTGCCATTCTCTGGTGTGCCATCAGACACGTACAGGTACTGAAGAGGTCTCTTTGGTGTGCCATTCTCTGGTGTGCCATCAGACACGTACAGGTACTGAAGAGGTCTCTTTGGTGTGCCATTCTCTGGTGTGCCATCAGACACGTACAGGTACTGAAGAGGTCTCTTTGGTGTGCCATTCTCTGGTGTGCCATCAGACACGTACAGGTACTGAAGAGGTCTCTTTGGTGTGCCATTCTCTGGTGTGCCATCAGACACGTACAGGTACTGAAGAGGTCTCTTTGGTGTGCCATTCTCTGGGCTGCCATCAGACACGTACAGGTACTGAAGAGGTCTCTTTGGTGTGCCATTCTCTTGGGCTGCCATCAGACACGTACAGGTACTGAAGAGGTCTCTTTGGTGTGCCATTCTCTGGTGTGCCATCAGACACGTACAGGTACTGAAGAGGTCTCTTTGGTGTGCCATTCTCTGGTGGCCATCAGACACGTACAGGGACTGAAGAGGTCTGTTTGGTGTGCCCTTCTTTGGGCTGCCCTGCACTCAGACAGGGTATTGAAGAGGTCTCTTTGGTGTGCCATTCTCTTTGGGCTGCCATCAGACACGTACAGGTACTGAAGAGGTCTGTTTTGGTGTGCCTTCTTTGGGCTGCCCTGCACTCAGACAGGGTATTGAAGAGGTCTCTTTGGTGTGCCATTCTTTGGGCTGCCATCAGACACGTACAGGTACTGAAGAGGTCTGTTTTGGTGTGCCATTCTTTGGGCTGCCCTGCACCCGAGACAAGGGTATTGAAGAGGTCTGTGTCATTCTCTGGGCTGCCCTGCCCTCAGACAGGGTATTGAAGAGGTCTCTTTAGTGTGCCATTCTCTGGTGTGCCATCAGACACGTACAGGTACTGAAGAGGTCTGTTTTGGTGTGCCATTCTTTGGGCTGCCCTGCACTCAGACAGGGTATCTGAAGAGGTCTCTTTGGTGTGCCATTCTCTGGGCTGCCATCAGACACGTACAGGTACTGAAGAGCTGTTGTGTGAGGCTGCCCTGCCCTCAGACAAGGTATCCTGAAGAGGTCTGTGTCATTCTCTGGGCTGCCCTGCCCTCAGACAGGGTACTGAAGAGGTCTGTTTGGCGTGTCATTCTCTGGCTGCCTTGCCCTCAGACACAGGTACTGAAGAGGTCTGTTTTGTGTGTCATTCTCTGGGCTGCCCTGCCCTCAGACAGGGTATACTGAAGAGGTCTGTTTGGCGTGTCATTCTCTGGGCTGCCTTGCCCTCAGACACAGGTACTGAAGAGGTCTGTTTTGTATGTCATTCTCTGGGCTGCCCTGCCCTGAGACAAGGTATACTGAAGAGGTCTGTGTCAATCTCTGGGCTGCCCTGCCCTCAGACAGGGTATACTGAAGAGGTCTGTTTGGTGTGCCATTCTCTGGGCTGCCATCAGACACGTACAGGTACTGAAGAGGTCTGTTTGGTGTGCCATTCTTTGGGCTGCCCTGCACTCAAACAGGGTATTGAAGAGGTCTCTTTGGTGTGCCATTCTCTGGGCTGCCATCAGACACGTACAGGTACTGAAGAGGTCTGTTTGGTGTGCCATTCTCTGGGCTGCCCTGCCCTGAGACAAGGTATACTGAAGAGGTCTGTGTCATTCTCTGGGCTGCCCTGCCCTCAGACAGGGTATTGAAGAGGTCTCTTTAGTGTGCCATTCTCTGGGCTGCCATCAGACACGTACAGGTACTGAAGAGGTCTGTTTGGTGTGCCCATTCTTTGGGCTGCCCTGCACTCAGACAGGGTATTGAAGAGGTCTCTTTGGTGTGCCATTCTCTGGGTGCCATCAGACACGTACAGGTACTGAAGAGGTCTGTTTGGTGTGCCATTCTCTGGGCTGCCTTGCCCTCAGACACAGGTACTGAAGAGGTCTGTTTTGTGTGTCATTCTCTGGGCTGCCCTGCCCTCAGACAGGGTATACTGAAGAGGTCTCTTTGGTGTGCCATTCTCTGGGCTGCCATCAGACACGTACAGGTACTGAAGAGGTCTGTTTGGTGTGTCATTCTCTGGGCTGCCCTGCCCTGAGACAAGGTATACTGAAGAGGTCTGTGTCATTCTCTGGGCTGCCCTGCACTCAGACAGGGTATTGAAGAGGTCTCTTTGGTGTGCCATTCTCTGGTGCTGCCATCAGACACGTACAGGTACTGAAGAGGTCTGTTTTGGTGTGCCCTTCTTTGGGCTGCCCTGCACTCAGACAGGGTATTGAAGAGGTCTGTTTGGTGTGTCATTCTCTGGGCTGCCTTGCCCTCAGACACAGGTACTGAAGAGGTCTGTTTTGTGTGTCATTCTCTGGGCTGCCCTGCCCTCAGACAGGGTATACTGAAGAGGTCTGTTTGGCGTGTCATTCTCTGGGCTGCCCTGCCCTCAGACACAGGTACTGAAGAGGTCTGTTTTGTGTGTCATTCTCTGGGCTGCCCTGCCCTCAGACAGGGTATACTGAAGAGGTCTGTTTGGCGTGTCATTCTCTGGGCTGCCCTGCCCTCAGACACAGGTACTGAAGAGGTCTGTTTGGTGTGTCATTCTCTGGGCTGCCCTGCCCTCAGACACAGGTACTGAAGAGGTCTGTTTGGTGTGTCATTCTCTGGGCTGCCCTGCCCTCAAAGAGGGTATACTGAAGAGGTCTCTTTGGTGTGTCACTCTCTTGCCTGCCCTGCCCTTCAGACAGGGTATACGGAAGGGGTCTGTTTGGTGTGCCATTCTCTGGGCTGCCATCAGACACGTACAGGTACTCAAGAGGAAGTCGTGTTTGGCGTGCCATTCTCTGGGCTGCCCTGCCCTCAGACACAGGTATTGATGAGGTCTGTCAGATGGTGTGTGCCATTCTCTGGGCTGCCCTGCCCTCAGACACAGGTATTGATGAGGTCTGTCAGATGATGTGTGCCATTCTCTGGGCTGCCCTGCCCTCAGACACAGGTATTGATGAGGTCTGTCAGATGGTGTGTGCCATTCTCTGGGCTGCCCTGCCCTCAGACACAGGTATTGATGAGGTCTGTCAGATGGTGTGTGCCATTCTCTGGGCTGCCCTGCCCTCAGACACAGGTATTGATGAGGTCTGTCAGATGGTGTGTGCCATTCTCTGGGCTGCGCTGCCCTCAGTTTAAGGCTACCAAGACATCTGTCTAGCTGGAATTTTCTGGGCTGCGCTGTACACCTGTACTCTTTTGATTGACTTCCAAGCTCGTCGTTCATTGGGCCTTCTACTCAGTGTAAAACACACACACACACACACACACACACACACACACACACACACACACACACACACACACACACACACGCACGCACGCACGCACGAACGCATGCACACACACACAACACCACGCACGCACACGCATGACACGCATGCACACACACACACACACACACACACACACACACACACACACACACACACACACACACACACACACACACACACACACACGCATTCAAGCACCAGTCTCCCATCGCCCACTCAAATACGCATGGCAATAAGTGAATTATCAATACTCGCAAAAGCTCTCCTTATGAGTCTGTCTTCTCCCTCCCCCCCCCACCCTCACCCACCTCACTCAACAATGGACAAACATGTGTCTTCTCCCCCCCCCCCCCCCCTCTCAAATCAAACAATGGAAAACCAATAAGACTAGAGCCCGACCCTACTGATGCATCAGCCACCACCACTTCCGAAACGCGACCCGTCAATGGGGGAAGAATGAATAGTAGCAAATATTGCAGAGTACACAAAACGCCAGTACTCCATCTCTGTCTAGAGAAGAGAAGGGACGTTGCCGTATGAAAAAGCACACAGCTCCCTCGTCACTGTAGCAGCCAGCGAGGTCAGAACGACGTGAACGTGGCCAGTCCCGATAGAACATAAGCTCAGCTCAACTCGAATCAAGAGAGAAAGTTCAAGTTCAACAGTTCAACGTTGCTTTACGTCCGCAGAGACAGCCACCTCGACTTTCACGCAGCTGAGCTCTGCGTAAAAACTGAGTTCCAGTCCAATGTTGCGTTACGTCCACAGAGACCATAAGGGGAGCCCAGGACGGTCACCTCGGCTTTCGCACAGCTCCTGAGCTCTGTAAGAGAGAACGTTCGATGTTGCTTTACGTCCACAGAGACCATAAGGACTATAATTAGGGACGAGGAGCCCAGGACGGTCACCTCGGTTTTCGCACAGCTCCTGAGCTCTGTAAGAGACAAAGTTCGATGTTGCTTTACGTCCACAGAGACCATAAGGACTATAATTAGGGACGGGGAGCCCAGGACGGCCACCTCGACTATCACACAGCTCCGAAACTCTGACTTTCAAGGCTTTTCAAGGCTTTCAAGGCTTTTCAATGTTGCTTTACGTCCATTTAAACCGTAAGGCTAATTAGGGACGGGGAGCCCAGGACGGCCACCTCGACTTTCACACAGCTCCTGAGCTCTGAATAAGAGAGGAAGTGCATCAGACAGATTATCAGTGTAGCCAGCGCGTACACGACGAGATTAGAATGCCTTCAGGGGGAAACGATTATGAATGAAAAGAAACCGCAAGTGTGTGACACACCTGAGCTACCTTTTCCTGGGGTAAATTTTTGTGGTTCGCTGTCGGCGGGAGCCCCCTCTCCTTCGGAAAACGCTCATGACTAAGCGAACAGCAGGGGAGAGACCCCACCACATGGAATGTCGGTGTCACAGGATAATAATCCGCCTACTGATGCCTGCTTATCTAATCACGCACTACCGCCACCCGGCACATGTGACTGCGGAGTGTGAGGTGGGGGGGGGGGGGGGGGGGGGGGGAAGACTGGAAGTGTTTTAGTCAGTCTGTTTTCTGTCATCTGCCACCGGGAAGATAAGTTCCGGGTGAGAGGTGGAAGACCATATTTGGTATTATGCGTGTCAGTCGCGGTGAAAATGCAAGCAACACATGACATGTACTCTCTCTCTCTCTCTCTCTCTCTCTCTCTCTCTCTCTCCGTTCTTTCGAGTTCGATGACCTTGACTTGACTTTTCAAAGTTCATTTTATTCTCTTCTATACCACGTTTTGAATGGGGACAGCAAATGAGACTGTACTAATGCTACTGTACACGCGAACCCCCCCGCCCCCCCCCCCCCCCCCGCCGCACCCCCACCCCGATTATTTAAGAAATAGCTTGGCGAGGGTTTGCGTGTCCAACGGTACAGCTGCTTGCTTGAATGTTGCAGAAGTGCGTGATTACCGATGTGATAGGACTCGGTGAAAGACTGAAAACCG
>JABMCL010002425.1:35000-40000 GCA_018857735.1 Alviniconcha marisindica
TGCAGCTCCATAAAAAAAAAACGTTTGACCTGAACCTGTTTTATGACCCACTGTCTAGGACTCTTCCTCCCTACCCCCCACCTCCACCCCTTCAACCAAATAGAGCACAAGCAGGCCTATAGTAGGCCTATAATTTTACACATTAATATCACTGACAGTTACGGAGCATAAATGTTATTATATATTCTTGTTTCCAAGGTGCTTGCAAGGGATAAAAAGACCCAAACGATTAGGCCCTAACCCTGCGTGACAACGTGGTTACTACTGTGACTAAACTATAAAAAATGGTGGCTTGGAAATCAAACTATGAATCATAGTTCAGGAGCTGTGTGAGAGTCGAGGTGGCCGTCCTGGGCTGTCCGTCCTAACGAGCCTTCTGGTTTCCGTGGACGTAAAGCTATATTGAACCATGCTTCGGCATTGGTCTCAGCTTGTCCCTAATATGTCAACTGACATCTGAGGACATTAAGCAACACTACCTACCTACCTCAAACTATGAAATGAGCCGGTTTGGCCTAGCGGTAAGGCGTTAGGCGGGTAAGCAGAGGGACCTCGGTTCGAGTCCGCTTGGGCTCACCGGCTACTACTTGTTAGGCTTTCTTTGATGACAGCTAGGATGAGGATGGCGATGACTCCCTGTCGGATCTCCCGTATCCTGCCACTGCACCATCCACCGAGGGTGCGTTGACTCTGACCTCGCTGAGGAAAGCCCCAATTTTTATACTTATATATTTTTTATACATATAAGTTTCCAAACCAAGACACGCTACAGTCAGTGTGTGTGTGTGTGTGTGGGGGGGGGGGGGGGGGGACTGGAGAGGCCATATCTAAGGCTACACTCTTACAACGAGAACAGACTACAGTGTCCCTGCAAGACTAGAGAAAGGATTTTGCTGTAAGATGGACAGCGGCATAAACCAGTTAAATGTTTCATTAACAGGTAGCGGGGGGGGGGGGGGGGGGGGGAGAAGGGTGCTGATCCCAATAGCAAGACATAAAGCACACCTGTCGAAGATAAAGGTAACCCGTCCATAATAAGCCGTACGGTTTCTGTGGACGTTAAGCACCAACGTTTCTCATAAAGGCAACTTGAAGCGCAATCGAACCGTGGTGTTACAGTACCCGCGCGAACACTGGGTGGGTTTTGGATGAATAGCAGTAACTTGGTGTTTTACGCCCAATCAACCATTGCGGTTATATCAGGGCGAAGGGTTTTGGATGAGCGAAGCTGAGGGGGAGAGCAGGGAGAGAGGAGGGGTTGGGTCGGAGTGGTATCACCGTCAGAGTGGGGTCCCCCCCCCCCCCCCCCCCCCCCCCCCCCCCCCCCCCGGGTGGTAATCACGAGGTGGGAGTCATGGTGGATCACCGTAAGAGGTGGGGTCGGGTGGTATCACCGTCAGAGTGGGGTCAGGAGTGGTATCACCGTCAGAGTGGGGTCAGGGTGGTATCACAGGTGGGGTCAGGGTGGTATCACCGTCAGAGTGGGGTCAGGGTGGTATCATCGTCAGAGTGGGGTCAGGGTGGTATCACAGTCAGAGTGGAGTCAGGGTAGTATCAACGTCAGAGTGGGGCTAGGGTGGTATCACAGGTGGGGTCAGGGTGGTACCACAGTCAGAATGGGGTCAGGGTTTTATCACCGTCAGAGTGAAGTCAGGGTGGTATCACCGTCGGAGTGGGGTCAGGGTGGTATCACCGTCGGAGTGGGATCAGGGTGGTATCACCGTTGGAGTGGGGTCAGGGTGGCATCACCGTCAGAGTGGGGTCAGGTGGTATCACCGTCAGAGTGGGGTCAGGGTGGTATCACGTCAGAGTGGGGTCAGGGTGGTATCACGTAGAGTGGGGTCAGGGTGGTATCACGTCAGAGTGGGGTCAGGGTGGTATCACCGTCAGAGTGGGGTCAGGGTGGCATCACCGTCAGAGTGGGGTCAGGGTGGTATCACCGTCAGAGTGGGGTCAGGGTGGTATCACCGTCAGAGTGGGGTCAGGGTGGTATCACCGTCAGAGGGTGGTATCACCCTCAGAGTGGGGTCAGGGTGGTATCATCCTCAGAGTGGGGTCAGGGTGGCATCACCGTCAGAGTGGGGTCAGGGTGGTATCACCGTCAGAGTGGGGTCAGGGTGGTATCACCGTCAGAGTGGCTCAGAGTGGGGTCAGGGTGGTATCACCCTCAAAGTGGGGTCAGGGTGGTATCACCTCAGAGTGGGGTCAGGGTGGCATCACCGTCAGAGTGGGGTCAGGGTGGTATCACCGTCAGAGTGGGGTCAGGGTGGTATCACCAGGCTCACGCGTAGTAGATGCTTCACGGTGTCCAGCCCTTTCACGTTGGCCAGACAGAGCCCCGCAGACACCACAAAGAGACGACAGAACAGAACAACAAAACACTGAAGCTCCGAGGGGAACACCGTGCGATGTCCATAAACACAGCGCCCACTCAAGCTCCGTCGCTTCAGCGCATCCCGAAAGTAATACTCACTGGACAACCTTGACCACTTGGTGTCCGGTTCAACGGCCTGCGTCCCGTCGACGCGACGGCTTTGCCCCGACCGTCACCTTGGGCGGTCCGTCCTCCTCCTCCTCCTGGTCAGCTCCTAGCTTGAGATTACACTGACCAGTCTCGGCCGCAATGGTCAGAGGTCCCCGCCCTGCGTGACCGGTGTTTTGTCAGGCCTGACTCTAACTACAGGGTCTAATCAGATGGAAGCCGTTGCCTTTCATTCCTTCGTAGATCCGAGACACTACCCTATACAGACAGAGGCCACAATCCAATTAGCATCCGTGTTGAAAAACGGCGTGTTAAGCAGGAAAGAAGAGGGGGGGGGGGGGGGGGGTTGCGTGTCAGAGAGGGGCGGGGGAAAAAGGGGCAGGCACCGAAAAGAGGGCCCATGTTCAGAGAGGGGCCCAAGGGGAGGGTATCACCACCAAAAACAGTGGGCGATCGGAGGGTATCACCGTCAGAGAAAACCGAAGGTCCTAAGGAGATCGGAGTGGTATCACCGTCAAGTGAGACGAAGTTTCCTAAGGAGGAGAGGTATCACCGTCAGAGAGACGAAGTCCAAGGAGGAGTGGTATCACCGTCAGAGTGACGAAGTCCAAGGAGGAGTGGTATCACCGTCAGAGTGACGAAGTCCAAGGAGGAGTGGTATCACCGTCAGAGTGACGAAGTCCAAGGAGGAGTGGTATCACCGTCAGAGTGACGAAGTCCAAGGAGGAGTGGTATCACCGTCAGAGTGACGAAGCCCAGGATGGTATCACCGTCAGAGTGACGAAGTCCAAGGAGGAGTGGTATCACCGTCAGAGTGACGAAGTCCAAGGAGGAGTGGTATCACCGTCAGAGTGACGAAGTCCAAGGAGGAGTGGTATTACCGTCAGAGTGGAGTCGTGGTGATTCACAGTTCAGGAGCTGTTTGAAAGTCGAGGTGGCCGTCCTGGACTCTCCCGTCCCTTATAGTTATAGTCCCTATGGTCTGGTCTCTGTGGATGTGAGCCGGTTTGGCCTAGCGGTAAGGCGTTAGGTTGGTAAACAGAGGGACCTCGGTTCGAATCTGCTTCGGCTCTCCTTTCTCTTCAAAAGTTGTGGTCTGTGGACACCGTCTTGTGACTTTGTCCCTCACAATTATGAAACATTAAAATGGCTCTCATCGCTGCCCACATGCAGAAGTAATTCTGGTGGTGACAGTGTAGCGACAGGTATAATCTCCCTCTCCCCCCACCTCCATGCCCCTTCCCCCCCCCCCCCCCCCTTCTCCCCGTCCCTAATAAGCCTTATGGTTTGTGTGGACGTTATACACCATGTTTACTTACTTCTCTGTGGACGTAAAAGCAACATTGAACTTGAATTTAGGGGTGATTTCACGTCAAAGTGTGTGTGTGTGTGTGGGTTTTTTTTTGGGGGGGGGGGAGGGGGGGAGGGGTAATAGACTAAGCCTTTACCCACGCTTCATCGACTGGCAGGAAATTTGCTTCTCAAATGTAGTGCCTTTTCCATTTAGTCGTTCAACTTCATGTTCCCACGATCCTCTTGAAACAGTGACCTACGAGTATACCAACAGTGAATCAGACTTTCACTCGTGTTTTGATGACCTATGTGCTTTGTCCTGATACGACCTTCGTGGTTAACTGGCCGGACATCAAATCTCTAGTAACTATTTTCGACCATTAACGAATTTATTTCACTGCACGCGTGCCGCGCCGGATGCAATTCATCAATGTTGCTACGATGGTCAGATGCCTTGATTCAACGATGCTTAACGTCAACAGAAACCTTACGGTTTATTAAGGACATGGGGGGTGGGGGGGGGGGGGGGGGGGGGGGGGGGGGGGGGGGGCGTATGGGAGCTCAGCTCCATCAACATGTACACACAGCGCCTGATCCCTGTCGTGCCTCTTGCTGTGAAAACTATACGAAAAACTAAACAAACGAAAGAGCTGTCCAAGTGGCGTCTTACGTTCAGCGTCAACATATTTCTACCTGAATCACGTGAAACCTGCAGGAGGAAGGGGGGGGGGGGGGGGGGGGAAGGCGCGGCAAAGTCTGCAGACGACCTTGACTCATAATTGCGCCTTAGCCTGGCTTAATCGCCGTCGTATGTAGGTCTCGTGAAACGTGACGCTCACGATGTAGCATCTAAAACGAGGTTAGAAAAAACAGGAAGAAGAAAAAAAGAAAAAAAATAAGAAGCCAGTTTGGAGCTCGTCCAGATACCTGAGCTAGATTACAAACACAACGGTAATCGTAGAAGGATTGACGAAGGAAAGATGTTCAAGTCCAAAACTAGAGGACTGTAAAGTGAGTTAAAACATGAGCATGAGGTACACGCTGTAGTCTACATGGTGGGACTTACGTACCGTTAAAAAAAGAGAAGTTTTCTTGAACTCTGTGCGTTTTAAACCCCGTTGTTTGCTCAACGCGGATGTTTATGAGTTTCGTACCAACAGTTTTCTTGACCGAGTTATTCTGCAGGCAGATGTTTCACTTAGGAGAGAATAATATTATGGCGTGG
>JABMCL010002425.1:45000-70000 GCA_018857735.1 Alviniconcha marisindica
CACAACTTGTCCCTAATATGTCAACTGACATCTGAGGACATTAAGCATCACTTCATCATCATCATCATGTGACTGTAAAGCAACATTGAACTCGAACTTGTCCGGGGCGACGTTGTTCAGAACGTTGGGAAAGGGCAGCCGCACCCCAGATTAGGCTATCCTCGAGGCTATCCACGATACCCCCGTTGCAATCTCTTAAAGGCTTAATTGGGCGAATGTTTGTTCGCGAACCTAGTTGGAAGTAAACGGCGAACCTAGTTGGTTCTTAATTGGGCGAACTTTTCTTCGCGAACCTAGTTGGAAGTATTCGTCGAAGCTATATTCGGGGTCCAAAAAGCTTCGCTCAACATGTTCTGGGAACATTCGCCCTATTCGACGATCATTGCCTCTGATTGGCTGAGAGCAGAGCTCTCCTGTGGATGAAGAAAAAATAAAAATAAAAATGGATGACGGTGTCGCTAGGTTCTTCACTCGCTTCGGAGGGAATTTGTTTATTTGTTGACTTGTGGGAGGCGCAGCCTTGTCTCGGAGACCCAGAATGAGATAGTAGTCAGTTGAATTACCCTTGAGGGATGATGAAAGTATATTGACTTGGCATGACTTGACTTTAGCCTACATTTTCGATCACGCTGTCTGCTGCGCGTCTGCCGCAAGTTCGGGCCGAAGCTTGCATCTCATTACAAGCCAGTTGAGAACGAAGTAAAGTTTGGACTGTCCGAACCATGTTCGGCGAACTAAAAGCTCAATTAAGAAACGAATCATAGTTCGTCGAACTGTCCGAAGTATGTTCGGCGAACAAACATTCGCCCAGTTAAGAACGGGCTTAAAGCAACATTGAACTCGAACTTGAACCGGGACGACGTTGTTCAGAACGTTGGGAAAGGGCAGCCGCACCCCAGATAAGGATATCCTCGAGACCACGATGCCCCCATTGCAGTGTCTAACCTGTGGAAGACTAAGCGGGCTTAGGCCTGGCCTGTGCGTCTGGGTGCAGAGAAACGCAGTCACAGCGACAAGCAGTGACACCGAGTTTTATTGAAACCTATCGTGCAGATGGGGAATGTGGCAGACATACGTGGTGGGCTTAGGTGTCTTCCGGTCGCTCCTTCGACTCTTAACCTTCTGTCGTGCAGTCGCGGGCCGCGTCAAAGGGGGATCACTCAAAGTGCAGCTCTGCTGATGACTGCAGGCTATGGTGGCTTACTAGCGTCAAAAGACAAAATTACCAAGTATGTGCACATAATTACAATTATGTGTACATAATTATTAATTATCTTAACGTAATTACAATTATGCGTACATAATTATTAATTATCTTCACATAGTTGACTAATTTGGTCTTTTGGTTCACAGTTAACAGCTTACTTGAGTCAAAAGCACATAAAAATTAGTCATTATCTTAACATAATTTAGTAATTATGTGCACAAATAATAGTACCTGTGGGCCTCTCGTGCTGCTTCCAACTATGGCGGCTTACTAGCGTCAAAAGACGAAATTACCTATTATTTGCACATAGCCGCCATAGACTGCGAGCGCCGCGGGCTGACATTTCTCAGGGGGGATATCAGTCAGACATTTCTCAGGGGGAGATCAGTCAGACATTTCTCAGGGGGAGATCAGTCAGGCAGGCAGGCGTCGCTCGCGGCAAACTCCGAGCACTGGTTTACGACATCCTTCCTCCCTGAAGGAAGCAGCCGAAAAGCGATGCTTGGAGCGTGACTGAAGTCGTGTCTAAACCCTTCGTTACCCTATTGATTAGTTGTCAGCAGCTAGTTTCGGCTCGTACCGGGAGGCACTTTTAGCTTTTGCGCCTGCTTGCATGTCGATGGCCGGGTTCGGCATCGTTTGTGATTTTTGTTGTTGTTATTTGTTTTGTTTGCTTTTTTTTTCTCTTTAAAAATAAAAAAAAATAAAAAAATGTTGATATCTTTCCCCCCTGATTAAATGTACATGAGTGTGTGTGTGTGTGTGGTGTGTGTGTGTGTGTGTGTGTGTGTCTGTGTGTTGTGTCTGTGTGTCTGTGTGTGCACGTGCATACGTGCTTGCGTGCGTGCACACCGCTGTATGTATGTGTGTGTTTGTGTGCGCGGTGAATATTTTGTTTCTTACTGGTTCCTTCTCTCTACCCCCCCCCCCTCCACCTCCCCTCCCCTCCCTCCCCCCATCCCCATCCCCCCTAGCTAAACCACGTTTTGACATGAATAACCAGTTTTTACCGGTCAAATGGAAATGAACATAGATCAGTTATTTTTAGCGGTTCTCTCTCTCTCTCTGTTCATTTTTTTCAAAGTACTGTAGCGTGAACGGTAAAATCCTTTTCGTTCCTTTTGTTCTTAGTGCTTGGATTTCCTGTGAGAATAAGTGTCAGTTAAACCTTAAAATCACACGATCCCGCGGAAGAAAACACGCCACCAAACAAACAGTAGGGAAAACAAGGAAAGTCTGTTCGTCACAAGCAATTGACCGAGAATCAGGGCGGAATGGATTGTAGGCAGAACTTCTCTAGCAGCTGCGTCAGGTCCTTGCTTGGTAGCCTATCCACTAAGCGTGACACTCCAGAGTAAAAATCTAATCGTACGCTTGTCTTGACACGACCAGAACTGTTCTTCATAACGCTACCTGTGATTGCGGTGGTACGCTAACTTAAGCAGGGCTGGGCGAGACTTGCTCTATGTGATCGCGCCTTCGTTCCTTCCTGCGGCTTGTTTAACCCTTTCACTGCCACGATTGCTGTCGTAACGTCGCTTGAAAACGACCAGTAAAGTGAGAAATTTGATTCAGCAGGTGCTGTTGGTGTCATCCTGGTTTTTATAATATAATTTTGCGTGACTGATTCCGAGGCGGCTAAACTGTAAATGTGTCCGTGTGCCTGTGTGTGCATGCGTGCGCGCGTGCGTATGTGTAGGCTGCTTGCGTGCGTGCGTGCGTGCGTGCGTGCGTGCGTGCGTGCGTGTGTGTGTGTGTGTGTGTTTTTTTTGTGGAAGCTTGTCATGATCAAATACACTGATCATGTTCGACCGTGAACGAAGAATGTTTTCCTTGTGTTCAGGACACCCGTGGGAGCATTCTTTGAAGTTTGAAGATGTGACTCAGTAGATTTTATGGAGGAGATTAAATACCTTTCTGTCTCTGTCTCTCTGTCTCTCTCTGTCTCTCTGCCTCTCTATGTCTCTCTCTGTCTGTCTCTGTCTGTCTGTCTGTCTGTCTGTCTGTCTGTCTGTCTGTCTGTCTGTCTGTCTGTCTAGTCTGTCTCTCTCTCTCTCTCTCTCTCTCTCTCTCTCTCTCTCTCTCTCTCTCTCTCTCTCACACACACACACACACACACACGCTAACACAAAACACACACAACACACACACAACACACAACACTAACCACACAACACACACACACAAACACACACACACACAACACACACACACACACACACACACACACACACACACAACACACAACAAACACACACACACACAACACACACACACACACACACAACAACACACACATCAACAATGCACCACAGCACGCACACACACACACACACACCACACGCACGCACGCACGCTCGCACACACACACACACACACACGCACGCACGCACGCACACACACACACACACACACACACACACACATATACAAATTACGTAACCCTGCGTTTATTTTGCCACGACTAGTAACGTTACGAAAACGCTGCTACATATTTGCGATCTTTTTCCTTTCTTTTTCTATCTTTTTGTTCGCCTTGGCTGACTACACCGACAGACAGCCAGTACCGGTGGTAAACGTGGCCGGAATTAGCTAAGTACAACGAAGGGAGTGAAGATCAAGCCCTGTTAAAGACGAAAGGAAGCAGGATAGTTCAAGTAGCACATGGCTTTTATTATCAAAGAACGAAGACAGTGAGTAAGGCGGAAGCTGTCAGAGAGAAGACGGAAGTAGAAAAACACGATTAAATATTAAATGACTAATTACTAGCCGGATGTGCCACTGTTTTAAAGGAACTACTCTTCTGAAAACATGTTTTGGGCTGATGGATGCCTGGAACAAAATTAACCAAACTGAAACTTCAAATTTTTAGGTTTTGTTATAACATATCAAGTTGATTTTGTATTGAGCAACGGAGAATTCACGTTCGCGAGTGACGATTAGTGGGATTTGGTGCACAATACGCTGTCAATTGTCACAGCTGGCCGGACGACCCCGCTGGAGTTCAACGTTGCTTTACGTCCACAGAGGCCATGAGCACTATCAGGGACGGGGAGCCCAGGACGGCCACCTCCACTTTCACACAGCTCTGTTCTCAGCAAGTTCAAGTTCAGTATAGTTTATCGTCCACAGAGACCATGAGGACTATCAGGGACGGGGAGCCCAGGACGGCCACCTCCACTTTCACACACCTCTGTTCTCAGCAAGTTCAAGTTCATATAGCTTTAGTCCACAGAGCCATAGGACTATCAGGGACGGGGAGCCCAGGACGGCCACCTCCACTTTCACACAGCTCTGTTCTCAGCAAGTTCAAGTTCAGTATAGCTTTACGTCCACAGAGGCCATGAGCACTATCAGGGACGGGGAGCCCAGGACGGCCACCTCCACTTTCACACAGCTCCTGAGCTCTGCTTCTGCCAGTTTGACAAAACCTGTCCGCATCAGCTTCTTTGCCTGAGCGTTTAGACCTGTAGCTGCTTTAACTGAACGTCTAGGCCCGTTTATCTGTGGTTCGGTTTACTGTTGTCAGGCGCGTTGTGTGTGTGTGTGTGTGTGTGTGTGTGTGTGCGTGCGTGCGTGCGTGCGTGCGTGCGTGCGTGCGTTGTGCGTGCGTGCGTGTGTGTGTGTGATCTCATCGAGTTTTCTTTCAGTTCCGTCCGCACAGCAACCGAAAAGGCGACTGACTCAGTCGCACATGGAAGACACTTTAGTGTGGCGTGTCCTTTGTTTGTCATGCTCGACCCGGGAAACTACAGCGGTGAACGCCCTCCCCCCCCCCCCCCCCCCCCCCCCCCCCCCCACCCACCCAACCCCGCACACTCAGTTCAGCGCTTAATGCTCCATTCAGCTACACCGGACGGGTAAATTTAAATCCGGTTTCGATTTCCTTTCTGTGCAGTCCAGTACAACAGTTGTGCATTTATTTGTACACAAGACTGGGCGCTCTCAGTGTGGAACCTTGCAGAATGGAGCTTTGACTCAGTCTATGGTTCTGTGTTAACGTCAGTCAGGTTAGGAAGAGTAGTGGGTGAGGTGGGTGCAAAGGCCTGCAATCCGGCGGTGGAATCTCATCATAGGACATGGCGTGAAGGACAAGAACGAAAGTCGGCGAAGGGAACAACTGACTCAGAGTACAGCTGGGTAAACAATGAGATTAGATTAATAACCTGAGTAAAAGATTTAATGGACGAACTTTAGCGATTGATTTAATGACCGATTTGACTGACTGGCTGACAAGAATCCCGTGATTATTACTCAGTGATTTCCTCCCGTTCAAACTCGTCCAGACACCGAACAATTAAGGAAATTAGATTAATAACTTGAGGAAATTAATGAGTGGATGAACTTAGCGCTTGATTTAATGACTGACTGAGCCAGTAAATGACTGACCCACAAGAGTCCGATAATTACTGAGTGCAATAATTACTGATCTCCTCCCGTTCAGGAACTCAGCCAGACACCGAACAACTAATGAGACTAGATTAATAATTTCAGTGAATGAATTAATGGACGAACTTAGCGATTGATTTAATGGCTGACTAACTAACTGACTCATAAGAGTCCAATAATGACTGATTTCCTCCCGTTCAAACTCAGCCAGACACCGAAAACTGCGCATCACCGCGTGAAACGTCACGCTTTTGTCGGTTTAGCTAGTCTCGTCTACAGCGACCAAAATAGCACACACACAGCCAACATAAATAACATCAGCGTTATCAACACGTTCCCCGTGGCGGCCTGCTGTATTAAAGTCGGTGGCCGTGCACCAGGTTTGGTTTAGAGAAGGAAGGCGGAATTCGCACTGATGTCGTAACAGAGAACGAACACGGCGGGCGTGCTGATAGCCACTGCTGCAGCCACCACTACATGTCCCTATCTTTCCTGGTTGTAACTCATTGACCTAACTCGTTTTGTGACTTTGCGGTCCGACGCCGTCTGTTGGCCCCACCCACTTCCCCCCAACCCGACCCCCACCCCCAAAGAAAAAGGGAGAAAAAAAGAAAAAAAAAAGGAGAAAGAAAACAAGGGAGAAGGAAGAATACAGAGAGAGAGAGAGAGAGAGAGAGAGAGAGAGAGAGAGAGAGAGAGAGAGAGAGAGAAGAAGAAGCAAACATGCAAAAAAGAAAAAGAAGCCCCCACCCCCACTCCAAGAGACAGAGAGAGAGAGAGGGAGGAACAAAGAAAAGAAGCACCCACCCCCCCCCCCCCACCGGTCCCCCTCCCCTCCCCAGTTGCAGAGGAGAGAGAGAGAGAGAGAGAGAGAGAGAGAGAGAGAACAAACAAAAAAGAAAAAGAAGCCCACCCCAAGAGAGAGAGAGAGAGAGAGAGAGAGAGAGAGGAAAAAGTGTTAAACTTGCCTACAAAGATTACGTGACTTCGGTCAGAACCCCTACCCGTCCCACTTTTCGCACGCGCAGCACGCACTAAGAGTGTTGTGCGTGTAAAAAGGCCAATTGGCCATCGTTCCTCAAAAGAAGGCCAAACAAACTGTTACAGAGTGGAAAATACACACCGAGATACCGCGTAACAGTAGCGCGGAACAATCCAACCGATGATGATTGTGGCTATACTCCAAACGGAAAATCAGTCAGATCAGGACCCAACACGTGAAGCAAGTGGCTAACACCCACAAAAGAAGAATATTGCATCGTTGTGTTTTCAACGTAGCCGAGAATTACACGGCTTTTATTATTTTTGTTTATAAGAGAGAGACAGAGACAGAGAGACAGACAGAGAGAGAGACAGACAGAGAGAGAGACAGAGACAGAGAGATTATATTGACACTGGGAAGCACAAAAAGAAAAGGCGAAAATGCTTTGCTTGCATCTTTTTTGGTCTTTGTACCTGCAGAGGTAAAGATTTCAGCCGCTCCATGCTTTTTTAGGGGAATACTTATTGCATTAGATACACATAATCGTAGACTCTAAAGATCGTATAGTGTAGCCTGCACCTCACAAAAGAGGCTATGAAGTTTTAAATACGGCAGTGAATCTTGGCAACAACCGAAAGATGAGTCAGTTCATTTCGTCATAATTTTTTTTTTTTTTTTTTTAAAGGGGTGGAGGGGGGGTGACTGTTATGCCTGTTTCTTGCCTGAAAATGGCGTATTGCCGAAAACTTGCAAGCTGTTTTGTACTGTCCCATTAAAGAGAGAGAGAGAGACAGACAGACAGAGACAGACAAAGACAGAGGCAGACAGACAGAAAAAAGAGTACTTTTTAACTTTTTGTGTCTTTAGAATTCAAGTGAATGCTACCGGCGTCAAAGCATTCAGGTGGGAAAGGAAAAGCTGATGTAATACATCAGCTACCCCTCCCTCCCGCCACCCACACCTCGCTTTTCTTTTTCTTTTCTCCCCCCCCCCTCCCCCCGCCACTTAACAAACGGCGGAGGAGATGTTATCATCATCACCTGTTTCATAAACGAGAGGGACTATCTTGGATAATTTTTTGTTTAAATCAAACGAGAAGGATGGGAAGGGGGTGGGTGGGGGGGGGGGGGGGGGGGAGGGATGGAGACAGAAGCACCACACAGTGCGCCGATGCCACAATCTTTGTCGATCTTTCAGTATTTGATTCATAAGGTTTCTGATACTGAAACGTGTGCATCACCTTACTGGCACTATCTACACACGTCACGAGCAGGCTAACTAGACGGGCTAAATCTTTTCTCGCCTGCAAAATCTGAAACAAAATTGGCTGCCAGCGTTCTCAAACGAAAGGTTCAAAAGAACGCTGTTTTAATAGGACAACACAAAACAGGCGCATGTTTTGTGTTGTCCTATTAAATACAATCAGCGTTCTTTTGAACCCTTTCGTGGGTTTATGTCTCGCTGCAGAGACAGACAGAAAGAACCGAAAACGGAATCCCCTTTTGTGTGCGAGAGTCCGGACCACCGAAACTGACATTCTCCATACAATGGCTACAGAGACAGAAAGAATCGAAAATGGAATCCCCTTTCGTGTCCAGGAGTTCGGATCATTGAGGCTGACATTCCACATACAGTGGCTGTAGACAGACAGACAGACAGAAAGAACCGAAAAACGGAATCCTCTTTTCAAGTGTGTCCGGGAGTCCGAATCACTGAGGCTGACATTCTCCACACAGTAGCTACAGAGACAGAAAGAACAGAAAACGGAATCCCCTGTTTGTGTCCGGGAGTTCAGATCATTGAGGTTGATATTCGCCATACAGTGGCTGTAGACAGACAGACAGACAGAAAGAACCGAAAACAGAATCCTCTTTTGTGTCCCTGAGTCCGGATCACTGAGGATGACATTCTCCACACAATGGGTGCAGAGACAGACAGAGAGAAAGAGCCGAAAACGGAATCCTCTTTTGTGTCCGGGAGTCCGGATCACTGAGGCTGACATTTTCCACACAATGGGTGCAGAGACAGACAGAGAGAAAGAGCCGAAAATGGAATCCTCTTTTGTGTCCGGGAGTCCGGATCACTGAGGCTGACATTCTCCACACAATGGCTGCAGAGACAGACAGAGAGAAAGAGCCGAAAACGGAATCCTCTTTTGTGTCCGGGAGTCCGGATCACTGAGGTTGACATTCCCCACAAAATGGCTGCAGAGACAGACAGACAGAAAGAAAGAACCGAAAACAGAATCCTCTTTTGTGTCCAGGAGTCCGGATCACTGAGGCTGACATTCCCCACAAAATGATTGCAGAGACAGACAGAGAGAAAGAAAGAACCGAAAACAGAATCCTCTTTTGTTTCCGGGAGTCCGGATCACTGAGGCTGACATTCCCCACAAAATGGCTGCAGAGACAGACAGACAGACAGAAAGAAAGAACCGAAAACAGAATCCTCTTTTGTGTCCGGGAGTCCGGGATCACTGAGGCTGACATTCCCCACAAAATGGCTGCAGAGACAGACAGACAGACAGAAAGAAAGAACCGAAAACAGAATCCTCTTTTGTGTCCGGGAGTCCGGGATCACTGAGGCTGACATTCCCCACACAATGGCTGTACCTGTTCAGACCGGCTGTTGGACCGGCTCCAGCCCCAGTCCAAGGCCGATTTCCGCGAGTTATGCGAGTGGAAGCTGGCATTAGCTGGTGGAAAGCGAGTGACTGAAGCTTCCGACAGAAATAGTTTCCAGCTCATTTCGTGATGAGGTCGGCCAGCGCAGGAACAAACAGCTCAGGCTCACGTTCCTCTGGCACCCAATCTCTTACAGCCCCTCCCTGTAGGCAAACACACACACACGCACACACACATTCACAGGCACGCACTCACACACATTATACACACACACACACCACACACCACACACACACACACACACACACACAAATACACACGGATACACGCACTCGTGGACAAGCAAGGAGCGTATTCTTTGGTCCACTAGACGATGCGGGGTTCAATACTGGTATTAGTCAGCACAGTGCTGATTTTTGTGGGGAGTAGGTGGGTGTGTGGGTGGGGGGGGGGGGGGAGGGGGGGCAGTTCCTTTGATAGATCGCCCATGACAGAGAGCCAGGCGAGATTTTTGTGTGTGCTGCCATTTTCCTGCGTGTGCTTTACCCCCCCTCTCCCCTCCCCCCCTCCACACGCATCAACACACACACACACACACACACACACACACACACACACACACACACACACACACACACACACACAGAGGATCGTACACCACACACACACACACACACACACACACACACACACACACACACACACACACACACACACACACACACATTTATATATATAATGTCCGTATCCGTTCAGGCAGCTGCATTCCGGCCTCAGAATATTTTGATTATATCCAAGCAAATCGAGATGCTCGGACCCAAGTTCCAAATTCAATATAAAATTAGCTGCACGTTACAAATGAAAAGTGCTTTATCTGATTAAAAAAAATATATATATATATATATTTTACTTATATTCTACTCGTTGCACCAAATGTTTTTTTGAGGCAGGCAGTGCTACGCCGGATCACTCACCCCATGCGACCTTCCGGGAAAAAAGACCACACACACAAAAGAAAAGAAAAAAAGAAAAAAAGGACAGACGATGGAGTACATTCTTACAAAGAACCCTGTACAAAAAGGCATGTCTTCTATTGTGTTGTCTACACTGCTACAGTTTCACTTGCTGGCAAAATCTCAAGAAAGTCGAACGGCCGGCACAGACAGTCTAACAGCAAGCCGAAACAGACATTCACTGGTGACAGGTACTGTGCCAGAATTCTCCCGCGAGTAAACCGTTGTAAATCAGTTGTCGCCGACAGACAAACAACCGTAACGACTACAGTTAATTCCTGTTTTAATCTGAACACGCCAGTGGTACGTGTAGTGTGAATAACCGGAGTTCATTCTGTCACGACGAGGGACAAGCTTAAAACACACGCACGCACACACACATACGCACACGCACACACACGCACGCACGCACACATGCACGCACACACACACACACACACACACACACACACACACACACACACACACACACACGCACGCACGCACACATACAAGCCCACACACATACACATCACACCACCACTCGCAGAAACACACACATACAGGTATGTATGCACACAGGTCTGTACACCACACACACACACACACACACACACACACACACAGAGTTAGGATGGGATTTATTAGTTCAGTTGCAAAGGTATCTGCGAGCTCAGGAAACCCCGCAGGCGCTCCATCCCGTTTCTCTGAAGATTCACCAGTGTTGCCTTTGAAACAGTTCCAGTTTTCGTCCGAATAACGATAACCCTTTCTCGTTTGTCCTGATGCAACCGTCATGGTTAACTGGACGTTAAATTCAAGTATATATCAAAGAAGATCGGCGAGCGCTTCCTCTCTGGGTTTTTTCGTTGCTTCTGTCATCTGAAGATGCGACCTTGGTTGATTATCTACCTTTTACTTTTGCTTGCATGCCAAACGAAAGGTCGTCACAGGTGAACTAGGTGTCTGTGGTTATGGGCCTTGCTACACACGTGACGTCAGTGGCCTAACATTGCTGTTGTTGTTGTTGTTGTTATTGTAGCGTTTCCCAGCTAAACTCTGGGGTCGCCTGATCTATGCAACTTGCACATTTAACATCTACATTCCATAGAGTGAGAGGATTGCGTGTGTGACCGTTAAAAAAGCTTTTATATAATAAATCGTTGCACCGCCACACGCTGTCTTCGGATGATTTGTCTCCATTTCCGGATAGTGGATGCTGTTATGCAAGGATGTACCGCTGGTGGAATTTATGTACCTTGTATTTACACGCATGCCAGGTGAGAGTTACCGTAGGCGACTCAGGTCTGTGTTGTACTTGCGTTACTTATTTCGAGCGCTAATTGACCCCCTTGTCTGTTGCTATGCAAGAAGCTTATCATAGTTGAATTAAGATAGTCCCGACATAACTATGCAGCGCTCAACATAACGTAGCCTTGGTGTGACAGGCAAAACATCCAAGAATGTACAAACGTACACGCAGTTAGGATCAAACTGCTGGATAAAACGGAGGCCTCTCTCACGCTGTAAGTAAGTAAACATGGTGCTTAACGTCCACAGAAACCATAAGGCTTATTAGGGACGGGGAGAAGGGGGAAGAGGGAGATTATATACCTATCACTACACTGTCACCACGGGAATGACTCCTGCATTAAGATGGGCAGCGATGAGAGCCGTTTTAATGTTTCATTAACTGTGAGGGACAAAGGCACAAGACAGTGTCCACAGACCACAGAGAAAGGAGAAAAAGGAGAGCCGAAGCGGATTGGAACCGAGGCCCCTCTGTTTACCAGCCTAACGCCTTACCGCTAGGCCAAACCGGCCCACTCTTTCACAGTGAATGAACTAAGTTCCTTTTGTTCAGATGCGTGCTCGCCGTGACTGACCCGGCACAGGAGATTCAGATGATGAAGTGATGCTTAATGTCCTCAGATGTCAGTTGACATATTAGGGACAAGCTGAGACCAATGCCGAAGCACGGTTCAATGTAGCTTTACGTCCACGGAAACCAGAAGGCTCGTTAGGACGGACAGCTCAGGACGGCCACCTCGACTCTCACACAGCTCCTGAACTATGAGGAGATTCAGCAGCCAACAGTCGATCATATAACCTAGCTTCCACGTACGGTGACTACCTGCCAAATGCTGACCACCTCGCGTACAACCCGACCTCTGCTCCCAAAGAGATAATCAAGTTCTATTGTATTGTATACAGTTAGTTAGTAACTGGGCTTTATCGTTCTGTCAGCTGCAAAGGGACACCGCAGTGCTACTGCTAGTGGTCCCAGAGGGATAGAAACACGTCATATGTAACTTGACGTTTTCAAGGTGACGTACACCTGCCCGGCTTGGCAAACCACCGTTCTTTGTACCGGCCAGTTTGACTGAATATAAGTGAGACAGCTCGCAGGAGAGAGAGAGAGAGAGAGAGAGAGAGAGAGAGGGGAAAAGAATCCCGTCCGTAAATCAACCACTGACTGACTTTGACCTTGCGTGAAGTGAGACGAATACTTCAGTCTGGGCATATATAGACTGCTTGAGTCATTGGGGTTTTTTCTTCTCCCCACCCTAATATATCAACCCGACATCTGAAGACTATTTTGGAAGTTTAGTGGTGATCACCATAAACTGAGCTGTCCTCTGCATGTTGTCCCCCTCCTCCCCCCCCCCCCCCCCCCCCCCCCAAACACACACAACTTTTTGCTGACTCTTTTTTGCCCAGCCGGGTCAGCCATGGAGTTCCATAAGGTCCTGGATACGAAACTAAATCACTGATTTTACGGCGCCCAATCCAGCTGCGCACCAAAAGACAAACAAAGTATTGGTCCACGGGGAGATACTACAGCATGTACTGTAGTGTAGTGCCCACGCAGAGATACTACAGCAAGTACTGTAGTGTAGTGCCCACGCAGAGATACTACAGCAAGTACTGTAGTGTAGTGCCCACGCAGAGATACTACAGCAAGTACTGTAGTGTAGTGCCCACGCAGATACTACAGCAAGTACTGTAGTGTAGTGCCCACGCAGATACTACAGCAAGTACTGTAGTGTAGTGCCCACGCAGAATACTACAGCAAGTACTGTAGTGTAGTGCCCACGCAGATACTACAGCAAGTACTGTAGTGTAGTGCCACGCGAGATACTACAGAAGTACTGTAGTGTAGTGCCACGCAGATACTACAGCAAGTACTGTAGTGTAGTGTCCCGCAGAGATACTACAGCAAGTACTGTAGTGTAGTGCCCACGCAGATACTACAGCAAGTACTGTAGTGTAGTGCCCACGCAGAGATACTACAGCAAGTACTGTAGTGTAGTGCCCACGCAGATACTACAGCAAGTACTGTAGTGTAGTGCCCACGCAGAGATACTACAGCAAGTACTGTAGTGTAGTGCCCACGCAGAGACTACAACAATACTGTTGCGTATGTCCACGCAGATACTAAGCAAGTACTGTTGCGTAGTGTCCACGCAGATACTACAGCAAGTACTGTAGTGTAGTGCCCACGCAGAATACTACAGCAAGTACTGTTGCGTAGTGTCCACGCAGATACTACAGCAAGTACTGTAGTGTAGTGCCCACGAAGATACTACAGCAAGTACTGTAGTGTAGAGCCCACGCAGATACTACAGCAAGTACTGTAGTGTAGTGCCCACGAAGATACTACAACAAGTACTGTAGTGTAGTGCCCACGCGAGATACTACAGCAAGTACTGTAGTGTAGTGTCCACGCAGAGATACTACAGCAAGTACTGTAGTGTAGTGTCCACGCAGATACTACAGCAAGTACTGTAGTGTAGTGCCCACGCAGAGATACTACAGCAAGTACTGTAGTGTAGTGCCCACGCAGAGATACTACAGCAAGTACGTAGTGTAGTGCCCACGCAGAATACTACAGCAAGTACTGTAGTGTAGTGCCCACGCAGATACTACAGCAAGTACTGTAGTGTAGTGTCCACGCAGATACTACAGCAAGTACTGTAGTGTAGGCCCACGCAGATACTACAGCAAACTGTAGTGTAGTGTCCACGCGAGATACTACAGCAAGTACTGTAGTGTAGCCCACGCAGAGATACTACAGCAAGTACTGTAGTGTAGTGCCCACGAAGATACTACAGCAAGTACTGTAGTGTAGTGCCCACGCAGAGATACTACAGCAAGTACTGTAGTGTAGTGCCCACGCAGAGATACTACAGCAAGTACTGTAGTGTAGTGTCCACGCAGAATACTACAGCAAGTACTGTAGTGTAGTGCCCACGCAAGATACTACAGCAAGTACTGTGTGTAGTGCTCCACGCAGAGATACTACAGCAAGTACTGTAGTGTAGTGCCCACGCAGATACTACAGCAAGTACTGTAGTGTAGTGCCCACGCAGAGATACTACAGCAAGTACTGTAGTGTAGTGCCCACGCAGATACTACAGCAAGTACTGTAGTGTAGTGCCCACGCAGATACTACAGCAAGTACTGTAGTGTAGTGCCCACGCAGATACTACAGCAAGTACTGTAGTGTAGTGCCCACGCAGATACTACAGCAAGTACTGTAGTGTAGTGCCACGCAGATACTACAGCAAGTACTGTTGGTGTGCCAGAGATACTACAGCAAGTACTGTAGTGTAGTGCCCACGCAGATACTACAGCAAGTACTGTGTGTAGTGCCCGCAGAGATCTACAGCAATCTGTGTGTAGTGCCCACGCAGATACTACAACAAGTTGACTGTGTAGTGTAGTGCCCACGCAAGATACTACAGAGACTGTAGTGTGTGCCAGCAAGATACTACAGCAAGTACTGTAGTGTAGTGCCCACGCAGAGATACTACAGCAAGTACTGTAGTGTAGTGCCCACGAAGATACTACAGCAAGTACTGTAGTGTAGTGCCCACGCAGAGATACTACAGCAAGTACTGTAGTGTAGTGCCCACGCAGATACTACAGCAAGTACTGTAGTGTAGTGCCCACGCAGAGATACTACAGCAAGTACTGTTGCGTAGTGTCCACGCAGAGATACTACAGAAAGTACTGTAGTGTAGTGTCTCCGGTCCAGTTCGTGGCTCGACTGGCCTGGCGTGCCCTCGTAGTTCTAACCATTATCACAGCGAAGCAGGAAGACGGGGAAGGAAGCAGACAGGGTCGGGACGGAAGGCAGGGCTGGAGTGCCGTTTCCTGCACGCTCTGCGATGTGAAAGAGCAGCTTTCTTCCTTCGTGTCCAAAAATCGCTGAGCGTTTCCTTGCTGCGTCTCAGTCGGCCCAAGACTAAAGCGAGCATCTGTCCTTGAGCTGGTTGGTTGCGAAATTTGTCGGTGATGGTAAGGGTGGTATGACTGAGCCAGGTAGTCTTGAACTGATCCGTAAGCGGACCAAGCTCATCTCGCACCCCCCCCCCCCCACCCCACCCACCTTGTTTCAGCTATTTTATATCCAAGACAAGATTACAGATTGTCCCTAATATGCTCTTTAGCATCTGAGGACATTGAGCAGAATGAAATGAGCCGGGTAGCTCAGAGCTCAGGAGCTGTATGAAAGTAGAGGTGGCCGTCTTGAGCTCCACATCCTTGACAGTGCTAGCCCTTACGGTCACAGTGGACGTAATAATGAGCAACAGTTGATAGCCGGATAGTTATTTCAGTCCACAGACAGCAACATCGCGTGTCAGTGTTCGAACTCACGCTTCCAACTGCCGAGACCGAAGACGCTTGATCATTGTTTTTGAAACCAGCGTGGGCCTGTGCTTTGCACTGAGTTTACTTTACAATGGTACTTGGACAGCCCGCGGGCTTGTCTAAAGAAGAGTGATACGGTACGCAGATGCTGACTGGGTAAAACTCATCTGTCAGTCAATGTGGAGAGGGCGGCGAGAGGTCAATACAGCTCAAGTGTTGTTGCTGGCGGTGATGGCATATTAGATGAGGATTTGTTGCTGTCCCAGTTCTTCTTCTTCAAACGTTGCTTTACGTCCGCCGAGACAGTACGGGGACGAAGTCCACCTCGACTTTCACTGACACGGCCCCTGAGCTCTGCTGCTTTCTTAGTAAACATGTTGCTTAATGTCCACAGAAGCGAGGAGGCTTATTAGGGACGGGGAAGCGATGGCGGGTGGTGGGGAGTGAATAGCTCGTCTGCGCGACACGCAAACAGCGGCCACCGCCAGAACAACAACTATGTTAAGGTGGTGGGGACCTCGCCAGAGCAAAGCAACTTGTCCACTTCGCTAAACTGCTGTTTCAGCGGCTGTGCGGCGGAGCAGAGTCACAAAGACCATGTCCGCAGAGCAACTGTCGAGGAACAGTTGAAGCAAAGGGTTCTCCAGCTTCCTGACCCCAGCTCCACCTCCCTGCTCTTGCTCTCTCCTGGGCAGTCTTGAGAGCTAGTCCACCTCACCTCCCTCCCGCGCTTGATCTCGCCTGGACTCTTGGTGCTCCTTTCTTTCTTCGTGACCCTGATGCAAGTGTGCATCCTCGATTCAGTGACAGTCACAGGGACAATGTGACCAATGGGCGAAGAAGTTCAACAATTCCTTTGAGGTCCACATCCGTGCTCTTTGGCATCGGAGCTCAGCCACCTCACCTGGACTCTTCGTGCTCCTTTCTTTCTTCGTGTCACCCTGATATAACCGTCACGGTTGACTGGGCGAAAAACAACAACCGGGTCCCTTCCTTCTTTCTTTCATCGTGGCCGCCAAATCCCTGCCATGCTTTTCTTGCTTGTTCAGTAGCTGTTGTGTATACAGCCAGTGCGTATGGGTTCAGACTGTGAGGCACCTGTCCTTAACGCGGCTTTGCGGAATTTGGTGTTGATGGTGGCGGTGCGGGTAATGCTGTTGGTACGGTCGTTGCTGTTTGTTAATGGTGCGTCACTCTTTTGGGGGGATAGCTCAGTTTGCAGGCCGGGAATATTCGGGAATAGCTCAGCTGGTAGGGCGGGAATATCCGGGAATAGCTCAGCTGGTAGGGCGGGAATATCCGGGAATAGCTCAGTTGGTAGGGCGGGAATATGCGGGAATAGCTCAGCTGGGAGAGCGTCCGACTGAAAAGCCAGGCGCATGTCTATGACTGACGCGGGTTCGAGTCCTAGGCGCGGCAAGGGATTTTTCTCCCAGAGTCAGCTTCCAGTGCAGACTCTCTTACTGGGTTCGCACAGCCCCTGTGTGCAATCGCATGCATCAACATCTGTGCGTACGTCAAAAATCCCGCACACACTGATCTTGCGCTACCCAGGTAAAGCGACCCGAATTTCCCGCAAGGGACAATAAAGTACTGAAACAACAACTTGATGGTGGCTGGTTGTTGTTGATCAGTGGTGGTAATGGGCGACGAGGAAGCTGTGGTCGTGGGTTGTTAGTAACAGTGGTGTGGTGTGGTGCTGCTGTTTCTGTCCTTGGCCCTACCAAAGATTATAAATACAATCTTTGTATTTATAATCTTTGGCCCTTCGTGATGGCGGGTGTCGGTGCCATTGTTTTTGTTGATGGTAGCGACGGGGTGTACGAAGATGTACGTGTTTTTTTGTAGCAGGAACTGTTGCTGGTGTCGAGAACCATGCAAGATGAATCTTGTCCCTATTATGTCAGCCTGACATTTGAGGACATTAACACTTTCATTGCCATGCTTGCCGTGCCGTCACTCGGAAAACGTACAGAAGTATAAAAGTGCCGAACTTGAAATCTTTATGCCCCCCCCCCCCTCCCCCCAGCCCCCGCATGAGCACGTGAAAAGACTGATATCAAAATGCACAGTAAGTAAGTAAGTAAACATGGTGCTTAACGTCCACAGAAACCATAGGGCTTATTAGGGACGGGGAGAAGGGGGTAAAGGGGGTATGGAGGTGAGGGAAGAGGGAGATTATATACCTATCGCTACACTGTCACCACCAGAATGATTCCTGCGTTAAGATGGGCAGCGATGAGAGCCATTTTAATGTTTCAGTAGGAAGTGATGGAGAAAGTCACAAGACAGTGTCCACAAACCGCAACCTTTTTGAAGAGAAAGGAGAGCCGAAGCGGAATCGAACCGAGGTCCTTCCGCTCACCAGCCTGCTAGGCCAAACCGGCTCACGCAATGCACAGTATTGAAAGTAGATTTGTTATGGGACCAGCAAAAATACTGATGTTTGCGGGTGAGTATGTGTGCACTTTTCAGCCCGGAAATTTTACATGCTGGGGCAGTGAAGGGGTTAAGCCCTCCTTCCCATCATCATCATGATGCAGGATGACAAAGGTGTGGTGTCGCTGTTGTTGATAGCGATGTCGGTGTTGGTATTCATTGGTGAAGTGTTGCTTAATTCCTAGATGTCAGTTGACATATAGGGACAAGTTTGGACAATGCCGAAGCTGGTTTTCTTGCTACGGTCCAGGATGACCAAAGGTCGGTTTGGGTGACGCCCAGGACGGATCGATTCGGTTTATGATGGTATTCATTATTGCATAGATCGATGTATAGTGGCAAAGGTGCTGTTTTGTTACTTGTGGTGGTGTGTTGCTGGTGCTGATGGTGCGTTGTGCCAGTCGGTAGTGATGTGTTGTTAGGCGGTGTTGGAGATGATGGCCGTATGTTGATGTCATGTCGATTCTGCTGTTGTCGAAGGTGTCTTGGTTGTTGTTGTTGAAGTGTTGCTTTACGTCCACAGAAACCGTAGGGTTATTAGGGACGGGAGCCCAGGACGACCACCTCGACTTTCACACAGCTCCTGCGCTCTGGTGTCTTGGTAGCGGTGTTCGTCTTATTATACAAATACCTTTTCATTGTTGAAAACTTCGTTCCGCGCTACACATTTTACCGGCAGTGCATGAGTGCAGTTTCTGCCGCTTTAGGTCTGTGCAATCGAACCCATGCCATGGTGGCCTCACACAAAATGCACCATTGAAACTTCTCCAGTTACGCACATAGACTGTACATGAGAGATGGTCATGTCAGAAGACGTGTTGTCCTGGCAAGCCGGACACGGGCAGAAAGGACGCCTTTGTCCGCGTGCTGTTAACACCCGCGGGTTTGTCTCGTGGATATACAGGCTAGGGTCTTGGGACGTTTTCTTGTCGGATAGCAAGACCTAAATAAGTTTGGGCCCGCCTGCACAACCGACACTTCCAGTTCAGAATGGTCAGAAATAAGCCACCTAAATGTCTATAAATAGCAGCATTCGCGCTATTAGCACTCTCTCTCTTCTCTCTCTCTCTCTGTCTCTCTACACCACAACAACACCACACACACACACACCACAACATACGCACCACGCACGCACGACACCATACACACACACACGTATTAGTATATATATATAAATATATATATATATTATATATATTATTATTAATTCTATATATATATACACTGGCACGCACTGTCTATGTTTTACACACACACACACACACACACAAAACACACACACACACACACACACACACACACTACATATATATATATATATATATATATATATATATATTATATATATATACAAGCAGATAGACTGGGGAGAAAACTGATCACGAAATGTCTTGCGTCTCGGAGATCGGATTGTTGAGGAGCTTGAGACACTACATGCGGGCACAAGGCCAAGGCCATGCGTACACCCACACCGCTGGAAGGTAGAGGCGTAGAAAGAAGAAGCGCTCGACGACATATATCCTTGACGGGGGGGGGGGGGTGGGGGGGGGGGGAGGGGATCGTCAATCAGACGAACATTGGAATTGTTTCAATGACAGCGGTAGGAAAGTTTCTGAGGCTGGGACGGGGTGGAACGCATGTGGGCTTTTCCGAGCGAATAGATACCATCTTGATAGATACTCATGGCTTTCGCACCTTCTCTTGCTTTGGACCCCACATTTGGAATTCACTCCCACAAGATCTTAGACACTGCTCAACCCTGTCATCTTTTAAAACCAAACTGAAAATCTTCCTCTTCTCCCAGTATTTCCATCCTTACTAATATCAGTACCCAGTTTCTGCTACAATCAGTGTGTGTGGGGGGGAGGGGGGGGGGGGGGGCGTGCGCGTGCGTGTGTGTGTGTGTGTGTGTGTGTGTGTGTGTGTGTGTGTGTGTGTGTGTGTGTGTGTGTGTGTGTGTGTTTGTAGGCGTTTTTGTTTTTGTTTTTTTAAATAATACTTTATGTAAATTGTTTCGGTAGGACTATGCTCTACATGTGTATAGAATATCATATTTAGGTTAATATGTATCATGTGAGCGCTCAGGGCGTCGATGAGTGCATGATAAGTGTACATTATTATTACAATTGAACTGAAATGAACTTGTTCAGACACTTCTAATGTGTCAAGGGAAGAAGAGGTTGACGGGCTTTGGAAGCATGTCCTGCAAGCGGGCCCTCAGCCCTGTTAGAAATGTACGATTGTAGAAAATGGATTCGTATACACAAGCCGCATCGGGGCGGACCTGACTGACTGACAACGACTGAATGGCACTCATTCCCTGTTCGGACATACACGTAAGTGTTTACTGAACCTAAGACACAGTCCTGTACGACTGGTTCAATCAGACGAAAGGGCACTGATAAAAGAAGACCATGGCTATGTTCGGACATACACGTGGGCTAAGTGTTTACTGAACCTAACACACGGCCCTATACGACTGGCTTAATCAGACAAAAGGACACTGATAAAAGAACGATCTTCATGACTATATGCTGCCAGGCTAGTGAGCCGGGTTGGTCTAGCGATAGAGGCGTTACTGATGCTGGGAAGCAGAGGGACCTCGGTTCGATTCCGCTTCGGCTCTCCTCTCTCTTCAAAAGTTGTGGTCTGCGGTCACTGTCTCGTGACTTTGTCCCATCGCAGTTAATGAAATATTAAAATGCCCATCTTAATGCAGATTTACTCTGGTGGTGACAGTGTAGCGTTAGGTATAATTATTCTCACTTCTTCCCCCACCTCCTTGGATCTCGGTCCCCGCCCAGTACCTCTTCGGAGACAACTCGGCGTTTAGCAAGTTTAACCATTCAAACCATACTGCCGGCCTTGCGGGACTTTGTCTGCATTCTGCAGCGATCATTGTGCTGAATTTAGTCAGTTTAACCCGCAATCGCAATCCCACCAAACCCAGTTGTTCTAAGAGGCACTCTTGATATCTTGATTTAATTTTACGTTTGGGGTTGGGAATGAGTGAGGGGGGTGGAGGAGGGGTAGGATGGTGATGGTGGTTGGTTTTATATATACAGCGTATTAGATTCTTCTTCTTCTTCTTCTTCTTCTTCTTCTTCTTCTTCTTGTTCTTCTTGTTCTCTCTCTCCTCTCTCCTCTTCTCTCTCTCTCTCTCTCTCTTCTCTCTCTTCTCTCTCTCTCTCTCTCTCTCTCTCTCTCTCTTTCTCTCTCTTCTCCCCCCCCCCCCCCCCCCCCTCCTCTCTCTTTTTGTAAAACGCAACGTGCTTTTCCTTCCGGTTTTTTTTTAACCCTGTATTTTTTCGTTATATTGTATTGGAAAAAAATCCCCTTAAATAAAAAAGTGCCCCCATTTCAGTGAGGGCGATTCAGTGGGTTTCTGCGGGTTTTCGTAGGGTTTCGCCAAGAGGTTCGTTTATACTTCTATTTTTAATCGTACGTCCAAAGGGGCAACTGAGACACAGTCACTGGGACCTGACTAGGACCAAAAAACAGGGCGGGAAGAGCCGTATCGATTAAGTGTACCGGCACATACAGCTGACACCAAACCAGCAACTAAATATTTAAATTTAAAAAGAATTTGAAAAACACCACACACCCACACCGCGCAAACACACACCACACACCACAACACACGCCCCCACCACACCACACACCCACACACACACACACACACACCACACACACACACACCCAAAAAAACAACACATACCGATTTTTGGGGAAAACTGCGGTCATTTAAAATTCTTCAGTTCCTTCAGCTTCGTTCATTTCTTTCCTGTTGGGGGGTCCCCTCGACAGCATGGAAGGGGGGGGGGGGGGGGGGGGGGTGGTGGGAAAAGGAAGAGGGGGGCGTGTGGGGGGGGGGGGGGGGGGGGGGGGGGGGGTTGACGAAAAAAGGAAAATCATATTCTCTTTAATCGTACGACAAGGGACACTGAGACAAGTCATGGGGCCCTGACTGAGGGAGGCCCACAAACACGGCGGAAAGATGCCGTCAACGATTACGTGTCCCGGCCAGGCAGCACTATGAACCCCAAACCCAGGCTAAATAGCTAAATTTAAAACAAAATTATAATTAGCAGCTTGAAGCGTGGGATGCAAATCAGGTCAGGGAAAAAATGAGTCACACTCCAGTGCCCTAGCTAGCAGGTAATGGGGGGTGGGGGGGGGGGGGGGGTGGGGGGGGGGGTGGGGGGGGGTTGGAGGGTGAAAGGGGGGGCCCCGGGAGGGAGGGGGGGGGGGTAAAAAAAGCAGGGAAAAATGATGGAGGGTGGGGTGGGGGCAGGAATGGGGGGGGGGGGGGGGGGGGGGGGGGGCGGTTGGGGGGGGGGAGAAGTGTGTCGGGGAGATGCTAGCACGTTCGTTTCAAGTGTTTCACAGTGCTAATAATGACGACCGCGTTTTTGATTTCATTTTTTTTGTTCCTCTCTCTGCCTTCACGTAGCCATTAATGCTTGCAGCGGGGGCGATTTTTATTTTGAGTGCGCATGCAGTTCCCACATACCTCAAGCTGCGAACCATTTTAAAAAAAAAAAAGGAAAAAAGAAAGAAAAAAAGCGCCCCCCCCCCCCCCAATTTTTATTTGCCAAAAAAAAAAAAACAAAAAAAAAAAAAAAACAAAACGCGGTGGCAGCTGCAGCCTTTCACGCATTTTGCAGTGATTTTAGTTTTTCGGCGCAACTCCCGAATCGGGCAGCTGGGGTTAATTTTGTTAGAACGCTTTAAGCAATCATCTCGAAGGGGACTGGAGAAGTGGGAAGGGGCGGGCGGGGGGGTGGGGGGGGTGGGGGGGGGGTGGGGCGGAGAAAAAGGAGATCCCAGAGGTGGGGGAGGGGGGGTGGTGGGAGGAAAAGGTGGGGGGGGGGGGGGGGGAGTCTATGACCTAACGCTACATTTTTCACGACCACAATGATTTTCATCAAAGATGGGTTTTCCGGGGCGAAGTAAGTGATTAAAATTGTTTTTACGCCCAGTCAACCCGTACGGCTAGATCAGGGCGAAAAAGTGGGCTCGTCCGGGTGCTAACCTGCGGGCGAGCCATTTTAATAATTTTAAAATTAACTGGGGAGGGTGAAGGGGGGGGGGGGGGGGGGGAGGGGGGGGGGAGTGGTGGAGGGGGGGGGGGGGGGGGCGGGGGGGTACAAAATCACAAAATCCAAAACACAAATTTTTGGGGTGGCCGGTCCTGAAAACTTGCTTTTTAAAGGGCTGAAAAATGTCCAAGACATACAGTGGTTCCTTGAGATAGTCCTCGGCTGAAGTATGGGAACACTGGCAGAAGTGGCGGGCCCTTTGTCAAGTCATTATAGGCTGCCGAAGTAGTTAACAGCGTTAGCAGCAACAGAGATGATACAGTGCCAGTGCGGCAGCAGTCAGTCAAGACTGAGTTTCTCGGGTGGAGATGGGGTACCGCTAGTCAGTGAAATCGGTGGCGGGCACTTAGGCTGAAGTAGTTGCAGCAGCATCAGTGATAGTAGAAGTAGCAGAAATAACAGCAGCAGAAGCAGCAGTGGTAAGAGTAGCAGAAATAGCAGCAGCAGCAGCAGCAGTAGTAATAGTAGAAGTAGTCGAAAGAAGAGCAGCAGCAGCACTAGTAGTAGAAATAGCAGCAGCAGCAGTAGTAGTAGTAATGGAGCAACAGAAGTAGTAGTAGAAATAGCAACAGCAGCACTAGCAGTAGAAATAGCAGCAGCAGCAGCAGTAGTAGTAATGGAGCAACAGAAGTAGTAGTAGAAATAGCAGCAGCAGTAGTAGTTGTAGAAAGAGCAGCAGCAGCAGTAGCAGCATCAGTAGAGTCGCAACGGCAGCAGCAGTAGTAGTAGAACTAGCAGTAGCAACAGTAGCAGTAGCAGTAGAACTAGCAGCAGCAACAGCAGCAGTAGCAGTAGAACTAGCAGCAGCAACAGCAGCAGTAGCAGTAGAAATCGCAGTAAGTAAATTGGTGTTTTACGCCCAGTCGACCAGTGTGGTTATATAAGGGCGAAGTAGAAATCGCAGCAGCAACAGCAGCAGTAGTAGCAGCAGTAGAGGCGCAACAGCAGCAGTAGTAGCAGCAGTAGAGGCGCAGCTGCAGCAGTAGTAGCAGCAGTAGAGGCGCAACAGCAGCAGTAGTAGCAGCAGTAGAGGCACAACAGCAGCAGTAGTAGCAGCGGTAGAGGCGCAACAGCAGCAGTAGTAGCAGCAGTAGAGGCGCAACAGCCGCAGTAGTAGAGGCGCAACAGCAGCAGTATTAGTAGCAGAAATAGCAGCAGTAGAGGCGCAACAGCAGCACGAGTAGTAGTAGCAGAAATAGCAGCAGCCTCAGCAGTGGGCTGATGCTGTTATTGTTCTAAAGGACGACAGCCGTTATCACCGAGGCCACTAACATCGTGTGGAAAAATCTCATTTTGGCGATCGGTGGGTGGTCTCTGCAGATAAGGACACTGGTGATGCAGACTGACTCATCATGCGTGTCCAATTGCAACACTGACTGCAGCGACATCTCGCTGCACCAAAATGGAAATACGTTTTCCATATTGCATATATCGCAGCCCCCATTAAACTCGCCAAGAGGTCGGCTATAGACATCCCCCGCCACCCCCTCCCCCCTCAAAAAAGAAGAAGCGCACACACACAAACATCTCAAAAAAAAGCACACCCCACTTTCACAGACGACAGTCCCACACACCACCAAAACACACACACCCCACACCAACACACA
>JABMCL010002425.1:75000-80000 GCA_018857735.1 Alviniconcha marisindica
TTCGGTCTGAATCTGTGCTGAGTGTGTTACGGATTAATATATGTCCCCCGCCCCTTCCCCCCCCCCCCCCCAAAACCCCTTTTTGAACCTTCTGATTTGGGATATAATATATAGTCCCCCTGCCCCGGGCCTTTTTCCCCCCACACACACACACCTCGACTTTCCTGGCTCCTGAACTTGTGCATGTATGGTAGTTAGGATATAATATATAGTCCCCTGCCCCCCCCCCCCCCCCCCCCCCCCCCCCCCTCACTTTCTCCTCCTGAACCTGTGCATGTATGTGTAGTTACGGATATAAATATAGTCCCCTCCCCCTCCCCCCCTCCCCACCCCCCCCCCCACCACCCACCCACCCCACCTCCCACCCGCGTCTTTTTGGGTTTGTTCCCCGCCGGGAGGTTCATGGACCTACGGAAAGTAGGATACTTTTCCGGGAACCTCCGCAGAAACCCGGGGGGAAAAAACGAAAGGACTGACCACTTTTCTCTGCCGCGTCTGTGCTCGTGCGTCGAGAATGTATCACTACCAAGCGGAAGAACAGCGCTTAAAACCAATCGTCGTCACGTACCCCCCCCCCGGGGGCCCACACGAAATCGATTTTGGGTTTTGGAGCGGAGTAGTTTGGAGGAAGGAGGAAGTTGGCCAAACTCTTACCCCGCCCCCACCCACTCCCCCCCCCCCCCCCCCGCCCCCCCCACCTGTACGCCGTGTTGATGGATGAGCGCGTGGTCAGTGCAAGGTGATCGCTCCGTGTGCCCACTGCTGTCCTTTCAATGTCATGTCACACACGCTCCGCCATGATGTAAAGGAATATCTTATCCCCTCGCCCGCAAAACACCGGCTGTAGTTTCAGTGTTGCTTGACGTCCATAGTTCCTACGGTAAAGCGACATCAGGTTTCGAACATCAGACGGAGAGGGGAGCCCACGACGGCCACACCTCGACTTCCACGCAGCTCCTGATCTCCAACAGCGGGTGATCAGATATCCAGCTTTTTGTTCTTGACTCGTGCAGCATTTTCTCACTGTCTCCCGTGCGGTGGCTTATCGTGAACGCAGAAATGAAGGCTCCCATCAGCTGAGAACCTGATCTGGAGCTTTCGACTGGTCTTTCAGTTTTTGAGTATCCACCGGAGTGGTGTAGCCTACTTAGAGCGCTGCTTGGTTGTTACATGGCTGATGCCACGTAAAACTGCTGCCGTCTCGGCGCACGTTCTGTGTACACCATACAGCCATGCGCCAGTTTAGTGTCATTCAGTAAGCTGCACTCCGACATCGGTGATTTCAAAAATTGAGCTTGTCATGTCGTGATGACTACAATAGATGAAAGTAACCCTGGCATAGGAATGTAACACAGTTTGTTTTAGCGCCACCGTTTTGGCTAGAGTCAATATGATGCTGATAATGACGGATCTCTTCCGCGCTGCCTTTATCTGAAACTCTAAAATTAACATGTGTGTGTGGGGGGGGGGGGTGGGGGGGGGGGGTGCGTGGTGGGGGGGGGGGGGGGGGTGCGTGCGTGCGGGGCGTGTGCGCGAGCGCACGTAATTATATTGTGGATTGTTGAGTGTGGACTGTTTGAGTGTTGCTGTATTCATACACAGTACTTGTCCTTTTTCGCTATTATTATTATTAATATTAATGACACTGTCAGTAGTCTCCGATCGGAGCTTGACATAAGCAGGCAACTAATTATAACTCCTTTTAGTCGGCGTTTTTTCTGTGGGCCAGCAAAACCCCTCGTACAGCGAAAAGCAAGGGCAAATATATTGGCAGAATTTCACAAAACTGTCAGCTCCATGCATACAAACTTAGTATTCTGCAAACTTGATAGATAGCTTGAAATTATATACTATGCGAGTAATCAAAAGAGCTGCAATACACGTTTTGTGCCGGCTGAATAGGCGTCATGAATACTGCATGCATAATAGTTTCTTTGGAGAAAGAAACCAAACTCCCAAAATATGTTGGCAAGATTTCAAGCGTTCCGCCGCTGACTTTGTCTCTGCCGTCATTTGAGCATTCTGCAATCCGATACATGACTCGACTTGCCTTATTCGGCCTACTATATTTAATTCCGAGATGATGCATGCTGCCGTGTTTTCAATTCAAAACACACTGGGGTAAACTCTGCGGTTAATCCAAATCGTCAGCCACTGAACATTTGGTTGTAACTAGTTAACCGCTGAGTTTTCTACTACGCGGCTGTGGAATGAGCTACTGGCAAGAATCGGAATCCCTCTGACGTGGGTTCAGTTTACCGGCTCGGAAACGGATTTTTCTCCCTGAGTCAGCTTTAAGCGCGGACTCTCTGACGGTGTTTGTGCTGTGACAGTTCCCGTGTGCAATTGCATGCATCAACATCTGTTCCCACGTTAAACGAAACCCCGAACACTGGCAGCCATACCATTGCTCGGACACACGAAAATAGTGCACACGTTGGTAGGTAGGAATAGGTGTTCTTGCAGCTGTTGTACATAATTATAGCATTATCCAGGTAAGTCCAGCGATCCGAATTTCCCACATGGGATTAATGAAGCATTAAAACAATTTGAGAGAGAGAGAGAGAGAGAGAGAGAGAGAAGAGAGAGAGAGAGAGAGAGAGAACTTCAGACTTCAGATGGTTTATTGTATTTTGGCCATAGGCCCATATACAAACCGCAAACACAAAACTAAATTATACACACAGACAGACAAATAAGACATACAAACAGCAAAACACACAGACAAACAAGACACATATCAACAAACAAACAAACAAAAACATTGTTAGACATGTTCACCCAGGAGTGGACTGCTGACATCAGAGACAAAGAAAGATATGAAATGTATCGTTCTTTCAAAGTTATGTTTGGAGCAGAGCAATATTTATCAGTTATAGATATATATTGTTTCAGAGTAGCACTGACGCAATTCCGACTTGGTGTACTTCCAATAAATAGCAATATGTACAGATACAGTGACTGTCCTACAAACAAAAGCTGTGTATTTTACCAAAACTAGGTTGAAAATGAAGATCACTTCCTTTTGGTTTGTCCTCTGTACACGGATCTAAGAAACAGATTCCTTGAACAAAAAGGTATTCAGTCGTTACAGAACATATTGAGAAGGAAAAACACTAAAGGTTGTCGACTGCTTTCAAAGTTCATTTTCCATGCTATTAACAGAAGAAAACTATATATAGATGTGTAAGCACCTGGGATGATATTGACTAGAAATGACTCCACCTTATTGACCGACACACAGTACTTTGTCGGCATCTACCACCATAATGTCTCATTTTCCCGGTGCGACTGTTTGGTCCTCTTTTCTTTTGTTTATTGTTTTTGTTTGTTTGTTTGTTGATATGTGTCTTGTTTGTCTGTGTGTTTTGCTGTTTGTATGTCTTATTTGTCTGTCTGTGTGTATAATTTAGTTTTGTATTTGCGGTTTGTATATGGGTCTATGGCCAAAATACAATAAACCATTTGAGAGAGAGAGAGAGAGAGAGAGAGAGAGAGAGAGAGAGAGAGAAGGAGAGAGAGAGAGAGAGAGAGAGAGAGAGAGAATACTTTATTACAAAAGCATAAAAGATTTCAGCACAAGTCGGCTTTTTTACAAACTGTCCCTGATGTCAAACACAGCAACACTCAATACGTCAAACAAGAATACAAATAATTGCGGCAACCTAAAATATATCTTAAGAACAAAACAAAAAATTATTACTGTCTAAAACTTCGCAACATACAAACTCAGCAAAGTAAGACAGATGCAATTCCGAATTTTCATCAGAGAGAGAGACAGAGACAGAAACAGAGAGAGAGAGAGAGAGGGAGAGAAAGAGAGAGAGAGAGAGAGAGAGAGAGAGAGAGAGAGAGAGAGAGAGAGAGAGAGAGAGAGACACACACACACACACACACACACACACAGAGAATTACAAATCATTTTAAACGAATAAAGGAAAGTGACAAGTTCACTTCCTCACTCATCCTCACCACCACCATCACTCAAATCATCAACACTCCAGAGAAGAGAGGAGAGAGAGAGAGAGAGAGAGAGAGAGAGAGAGAGAGAGAGAGAGAGAGAGAGACACACACACACACACACACACACACAGAGAATTACAAATCATTTTAAACGAATAAAAAGTGACATCACTCATCACTCACTCACCATCACTCACGCACTCAGACTAGAAGAGAGAGAGAGAGTGAGAGAGAGAGAGAGAGAGGAGAGAGAGAGAGAGAGAGAGAGAGAGAGAGAGAGGTAACGTGGCAAGGTATGTCCCAATTCCTTAACAAATCGACCACCATGGTCCTCAGTCATCCGCCTCTAGAGTCAAGTGTGTGGTGGCTGTCGGAATCGCAGTGATGACGTGTTAACGGTGCTGTACAGTGCTGTATCAGTACCAACTCAGCATGGACTCGGTGCCGACAAAGAATCCTGTGTCTGCTTCCGCCGCTTGGTACAGACAGGTACCAGACCTAGAAGCACTGGTTGTGGGGCAAGCATCTTTAGTCCATAGTCAGTGGTACAGAGCCTGGGGGACCAGACATAGAAGCATTGGTTGTGGGGCACGTATCTTTAGTCCACAGTCAGTGGTACAGAGCCTGAGGGACCAGACATAGAGGCATTGGTTGTAGGACAAGCATCTTTAGTCCAGTCAGTGGTACAGAGCCTGAGTGACCAGACCAAACTCCAAGCAGTGGTTGTGGGGCAAGTATCTTTAGTCAGTGATACAGAGCCTGAGGGACCAGACCTAGAAGCATTGGTTGTGGGGCAAGTATCTTTAGTCCACAGTCAGTGATACAGAGCCTGAGGGACCAGACCTAGAAGCACTGGTTGTGGGGCAAGTATCTTTAGTCCACAGTCAGTGATACAGAGCCTGAGGGACCAGACCTAGAAGCATTGGTTGTGGGGCAAGTATCTTTAGTCCACAGTCAGTGATACAGAGCCTGAGGGACCAGACCTAGAAGCATTGGTTGTGGGGCAAGTATCTTAGTGCGGCCTCAGTCAGTGTTAC
>JABMCL010002425.1:85000-157500 GCA_018857735.1 Alviniconcha marisindica
TAGTTAAGTATCATATTTCATGCCGCCCCCCCCCCCCCCCCCCCCCACGCCACCCCGAAAGAAAATAAATGAAGACCCCCCAATAAACATCATCAACAACTCACACACACAACCAAACACACACACACCAACCAACACATAAAACAACTTTGCATTGCACTAACACAGTAACACCACAGACGCGTTTGTGTGTGTACCAGCGTGATCAGAATGATAATATTTCAAAACAAGATAATAGGCACCGTACCACTGCACCATCGTAGGGTGAGATATCAGAGGGCCATCACGAAAAGGGGGGAAGGTCAGACTGGCTTGTTCCATCTCGATAACATAATCGTTGAAATCTCTTAATCATTCAGCTAAAAACTTCTTCTTTTTTATCATTAGATTGCATTCAATTCGCCAAATTCACAAGGCTCAAACCATTGAAAGCTTTCTCGGTCAAATGTTTTGTATTGTATGGTGAATTGCTGTGCCCTCTCTCTGTGTCTCTGTCTGTCTGTCTGTGTCTCTCACTTTCTATCTCCTGACTAGTTGTTAGACAGGTCTAAATGAACAATCCTCGGAACATAGAGTTCTCTCTACCCCCCCCCCCCCCAACTCCCTTGGCAACGGTAGAACGGCTATTTGCGAAACGTGTCGACATTCACACTTGAAGCTGACCATGTGCTTCTCTACATTATTTTTCTGATATATATATAAATCATAGCCTGCATGACCGTAAGTACAACTTGGGGTCTGCTATGCTGACGCTCAGCTATTCGCTGCAGAAGGACTGACTCGGGCCAAGACAGTGATGACTGACAGGTCTTTTTTTGTGTGTCTACCAACAACCAGGCAAAACAGTGATCCCTAACATCAGGTGTGTACACTGATCCGCAGGGTTATCTCTCCGACGTCCTTGACATCCGCCAATGAGTTCACTTACCAGCCACTCATCCATTCTTGCTCCGCTGTTCAAGTTTGGACTGAGTGGGCGGTACGTATCACCGGGCTGTGACAGTTTGTCAAGTGCGATAACAGCCACCGTGCTGAGCCGAGCCGAGCCGAGCCGAGCCACCCATGCCTTCGGTGGAGATTAGTCGAAATGTTCTGTCTGTCTGTATGTCTGTCTCTCTGTGTCTCCGCCCTCCTTCTCTCTCAAGGACATATTGTAAAAGACTAGGCTTCTGCTTAAAATCTGTATGCTTGAGTCTTATTACAATGCAAAGTTCAATCAAGGAATCAGTCAGTCACCCTCTCTCTCTGTCTCTCTCACTCCTCACTTTCTGTCTCCCCCCCCCCCCCCTTTCTCAAGGACAAATGGTAATACTATAGGCTCCTGCCTAAAATCTTTATCCTTAAGTATTAAAGTTCGGTCAATCAATCGATCAGTCAGGCAATCTCTGTCTCTCTCCCCTCCCTGTCTGTTCCTCTCTCTGTCTCAGTGTCTCTCTTCCTTTCACCAACAAAGTAGATCTTTTAGCCTTAAATGTCATTTTGTCATCAGCAATGGAGGACAAGTGGTGCGTTCAAGCCCTTTAGAGATGGAGTAGATTTATTGCTCTTTTTTTCTTCGTCTCTTTGGTGCGTCACCAAACAGTAATGAAGGACAGGGGTTCACTAGACGGTAGGTGTGTCATCAGGCAGTAATGAAGGACAGGTGTGTCACTAGACAGTAGGTGTGTCGTCAGGCAGTAATGAAGGACAAGTGGTTCATTAGACGGTAGGTGTGTCATCAGGCAGTAATGAAGGACAGGTGTGTCACTAGACAGTAGGTGTGTCATCAGGCAGTAATGAAGGACAAGTGGTTCATTAGACGGTAGGTGTGTCATCAGGCAGTAATGAAGGACAGGTGTGTCACTAGACAGTAGGTGTGTCATCAGGCAGTAATGAAGGACAGGTGTGTCAACGGACAGTAACGGGGAACAACGGGGGTGCTATCAGACAGCATGGTGGCCAAGTCAGAAGAGTTGTCCCTGGGGGCCATTAATGTGTGCCAGCCGTCAATCGTGTCGATCTTTGTGGCTTAATTGTTGGCCAGAGTCTGACGTGGAAAAGCTGCAGTGTCCAACGTGTCCTATTGTTTTTGTTCCTTCGCTGAAACCTCCACGGTTTAGGCCTGCCGGCTATGTACAGACGGGTGACATTTTGCTTGCAGCACAAACCCCGCCAGCCAGGCGGCTGCACACCCATTTCAAAGGGTTGATCTCGCCAAGCAGTGCACATAGATCACCACCACTGCCGCCACAGGTAATCCTGACATGTGCCTGACGTGTGTGTGTGTGTGTTGGTGGGGGGGGGGGGGGGGGGGTTGAATGAGCGAACTTAAGTGCGGCCCTGAAGTTTCTTGTTGCTCGTTAGCGTTCCTCGCCTGAAACTCCCCGAGGTTCCCCGAGGTGCAACCGTTTCCCTGCACCTGTACGCACTGTCGTGCACTGACTATACAAGTGCTGTGTTACACACCTCCGCTCCGGCAGCTGCACTCCGACTTCGGGGATCTGAATTTCAATAGTGGAGCTTGTTACGTCATGACTGAAGATTACCATAGCTGAAAGTAGTCCTGACTGGCGGAACATAACATTTTGGCCAGGAACAATAAAGATGGCGATAATGACGATGCCAGCAGACAAGACATCGTCGACGATCACTGTCGTCGGAGCCATGATGCTGCAGTGCTGGCCATGGAGTCATGTGAATGACAGTATTCTCGCCAGGGCCGTAATCATCTAATTTAGCACAGTTTACTGATACGTGTGCTCAATGGCTAACCCTTTAAATATTAAAAAAAATTAAAAAATTATGGTGTGATTATTTCTGGAAACAGTCCCGGTCGAAAATACTCCAGCTATTAACCAAAACATGAGTCGTTCCATTCCGACGTTTTAGTGTGAAGAAATAGTCAGAATCTGATGTCAAGCAACGTCTAGGCAGTATTACCACGAACCTACATAATTATACAGGTCCACTGTGTTACTGATGGAGGTTCTGGCTAAAGCTGCATTCCTCCCAGTAAGGCCTGCTGAAGATAGACGATGTGTGTATAGCGGGGGAGTAGTGTGATCCTTCAACAGTTTTCACTCACAGACCTGCACTCAGTGACAGTAGGCTTATTGCTTTAACCCTTCCACTGCCCCAGCCTGTAAAATTTCCGGGCAGAAAATTGCACACATACACGCCTGTAAAACAGTATATTTGATGAACAAATCTACTTTTAATACTGTGAATTTTGGTAGAAATTTTTTCACGTGTTCATGCGAATCGGTGGGAAAAGCCATGGTGATTTTCAGTTTGGCACTTTCATTGATCGTTTTCCGAGTGACGGCGCGGCAAGCATGGCAGTGACAGGGTTAAAAGTGACACCGTGTGTTGAGATTTTGACACTACACACTAGCCGCCACCGGCCTGAAGTCATGCTGAACCAGGGAGCAAGAACGAGCACTCAGTGACGCTCGTTTACAGAATAATATTGTACTGACGATTTTGACGCCTGAGAGCCATAAGCCGGCCTATCATGAAATCGAAATGCATTACGAAATTGTCCTGCAGTTAATGCGTTCATTTTGTTTGTTTGTTTGTCGGGGGCAGGATGGTGGTTGTGGTGGGGGCGGGGAAGGGGTGGTGGGGGTGCGGAGGGAGGGGATGGGGGTGACGGTGTATAGTTGGCGGATTAGTTCAGACTAGTTCTAGCTCTAGGTCGCTGGAGAATGGCAAAACGTGATCATGCCGATCGACTCGAGTGTGGTTGGTGCCTCAGTTGTTCAGCTTGGTGAGTAAGTAACTTGGTGTTTTACGCCCAGTCAACCATTATGGTTATATGAGGGCGAGTTCAGCTTGGTAGCCGAGCGTAAAATCATAACACTTCGGTTCATCCTAAATGGAAATTTAGTTGCGGTATCGCTCGATCGTCACTAGAAGCTGGAAAATACAATCATTAGACACATACAACCCCATACACCCCCCCCCCCCCCCCACCCACCCACCTCGTACTTTGGAAGGATTCACAGTCATTGCAGTGATATTAGGGGTGGGGGGTGAGGGTTGCAGCCCGGCGGGGGGTCAGTGACGGCGGGGGGTTGCGGCAAGGCCGGTGGAGAGGTCGTGTCAAACTTTTTTGGTTCTGTAGCAAGGTGCGTCCATCCCCGGGCGGCTCAGGTAGGTAGACTGGAAAATGACATGCAGGAGCTTGGGCAGAAAAGGGACTAACGTTGTAATAGCTGTGCTATCGGACCAGAGACACCACACGACTACACTGCATAGCATCTCTGAACAGACCACCAAGTCAGCTGGAAAATGACAGGCAGGAGCTTGGGCAGAAAAAGACCAACGCTGTAATAGCTGTGCTATCGGACCAGAGACACCACACGACTACACTGCATAGCATCTCTGAACAGACCACCAAGTCAGCTGGAAAATGACAGGCAGGAGCTTGGGCAGAAAAAGACCAACGCTGTAATAGCTGTGCTATCGGACCAGAGACACCACACGACTACACTGCATAGCATCTCTGATCAGACCACCAAGTCAGCTGGAAAATGACAGGCAGGAGCTTGGGCAGAAAAAGACCAACGCTGTAATAGCTGTGCTATCGGACCAGAGGCACCACACTACACTGCATAGCATCTCTGATCAGACCACCAAGCCAGTCTTTAGTTGTTGCGATAGTGTCTGAGTCATCGCGGAGTAGCCTGCCTTGAACCGCCTTTCGTTAGGTCGCCGTGTGAAATGCTTAGCAGGAGGTGGTGAAGTGTTGCTTAATGTCCTCAGATGTCAGTTGACATATTAGGGACAAGTTGTGACCAATGCCGAACATGGTTCAGGAGCTGTGTGAGAGTCGAGGTGGACGTCCTGGACTGTCCGTCCTAACGAGCCTTCTGGTTTCCGTGGACGTAAAGATTTATTGCACCGTGCTTCGGCATTGGTTACAACTTGTCCCTAATATGTCAACTGACATCTGAGGACATAAAGCATCACTTCATCACCAATACCGAAGCACGGTGCAATAATTATTTACGTCCACGGAAACCAGAAGGCTCTTTAGGACGGACAGCCCAGGACGGCCACCTCGACTCTCACACAGCTCCTGAACTATGGTTAGCAGGAGTGGATAGTAAAGTCTTTTATTCGTTTTCCTGAAATCTGACGGATCGGTTAATGTTTTCTGTCGTTGAACTACCGGGTTGCATTTAACACGAATCTGATTCATCAGTCAACCACTAAACTGTGACGACTCAAACTATCAGTAGCCTACTCGCGGCATTACGCTGCCGCCGGTATATTATACAACGCTGATTCAGCAATACAGAAAAACGATCACTAGAACACGACGTGTGTGTGTGTGTGTGATGTGTGTATAGCGGTGTGTGTGTGTGTGTGTGTGTGTGTGTGTGTGTGTGTGTGTGTGTGTGTGTGTGTGTGTGTCTGTGTGTGTGTGTGTGTGTGTGTGTGTGTGTGTGTGTGAGTGTGTGTGTGTGTGTGAGTCATGTGTGTCACCGACACGACTGAGTGAGTGTGTGTGAGTGCAGTGTGTGTGTGTTAGAGAGAGAGAGAGAGAGAGAGAGAGAGAGAGAGAGAGAGAGAGAGAGAGAGAGAGAGAGAGAGAGAGAGAGAGAGAGAAAGAGAGAGAGAGAGAGAGAGAGTATAGTGAAGGATTCAGTTGCAGCATTCGCCATCTTCAATATCCTGGCCAGAGTCACGTCTCTGATGCAGACGAATGACCGTACCGTCGGGGGGAGGTGGTGTGTGTGTGTGTGTGTGTGTGTGTGTGTGTGTGTGTGTAGTGTGCGTGTGTCAGTGTGTGTTAGGCAGAAGGCGTTGCCGAGAGGGGTAGGGGTAACTGAGACGAACATGTACCAGAGATTATAAAAACTAGGTCTACATCCTCCCTACACTGACGTTCGCGTACGTCAGTACTGACTAAGCGGAACAAGGACAACAGTACAGGTACGCGGGCCGTCACTGATCACTCGGCGTGGCCAGGCGGGAGGCCGGAACAGTACCGCACCCGGCCAGCCCTGTACTGACCGAGCCCGCGCCGCCGCCGTGTCAGTCCAGACCACACCACACCAGACCACCACAACATGCAGCAGCAAGGAATGTGACCAACGTAGCCAGCAGTAAGCCTGCAACACGGCGTCAACGGAGGAATGCGGAGATCTCGGGTCGCGCCGGCCGCTCAGTCAGTCGCAGTGAGTCAGTGACGGAGAAAGAAGCCACTGTCGCCGCTGCCAGCCGGTCCGCGGCCCGCGACTCGGACGACCAAGCCTGGCCCTGGCCCTGGCCCTGGCCCCTGACCGGCGCTCCGGCCGCCAGGCACACTCATCTCATATCCTGCATATCCTGATACAGGCCTAGGGAAAAGTCAGTCTTGCCACCCCGCGCTCCGGCTTGCCTGGCTAAAGCAGCCGGACCGACTGATCCGCTGTCACCACCGTACGTTTGTGCTGACTTACTCGCGATAATGCAGTTGTAGTCCTTCACTGAAGAAGAAGAAGTCGAACAGTTCGTGTCTGTAGTAGGCGGCAAATGCAAAAAGCGGCCTAGTGATGGCTGCCGTACGGCTGTGCGGTTTTACGACTTTACCACATTGAACTTAAGCGGTTGAACTCAGTGTGACAACTGCGTTAGGGGTAGTGGCTGAAAGAGGGGGAGGGGGAATGGAGGGGGGTGGGGGTGGGGGGGAAGGGGGGTTGCGACACGCGGTTTGCCGCTCGGCCATAAAAACGCGGTTAACTCGAGCAAATCGACGCCAGTCGTATGCAGGAAGGAAATACTATGCAGAGCCGAACAGTCAGACTCGAGTCAGTGATGTGTGTGTGTGTGTGTGCCGGTGTGTGCCGCGCGCGCGTGCACACCCACTGACATAGGCCTACCTGTAGGTGTGTCATGTAGCGTCGCAGTGTGCGCAGCGTCAGTCAGTTTGGTGTTGGTATAATATGTATCTGTGGCCGTGTCACGTCACTGAGTGTGTGTATGTCCTGTCAAGCTGTGGACGTGTTAGTGTGTACCTGCTTGTGGTATGTATGTCAGTCCGGCAGTGCGTGTCCTGCCCAGCTCAGTTTGATGTGTGTGTGTGTGTGTGTGTGTGTGTGTGTGTGTGTGTGTGTGTGTGTGTGTGCGTGAGTATGCATGTGTCAGTGTGTACTCGTGGCTAACATAGTCGCTCAGCGCCATACAAAAAAAATCCACAGAAAAACACAAACAAAAAACAAACACCAACAAGAAAACAAAAGGCCTCCTGTACCACGGTAGGAACGGGACAACAACATGAACATCCAAGCGTAAAATTATGACACCTGCGAGCGGCACGGCATCAGTCCACTCGGCATTCCTGCTCAGTACAACACGTGATCGGTCTAGCCCAGCGGAACCCCCAATTCCGAACCGCTCAGCAGTGCTCCCCCCCCCCCCCCCCCCCCCCCCCCCACATCTGCCCAGCCGTCTCAGACTTGCAGCAATCACACGGGTCATTAACCCACGCCATCCAACCATGCCTCTCACTGCCATCCCATTAATTTATCTTTCTCACAGGCTCGTGCCCCCGTGAACACGTACGCGCAGAGACTGTAGTTTTACTGCGTACAATCTCTGGTACGCAGCCGTCGAGGCCGCTTCGGTGAAAAACGTAGCAGGAATAGTTGTTCGGTTGCAGGGTCGCGGGCGGTCAGTCAGCCTTCGCTGTTGCCGATCTGTTGCTTTCTTTTCTTACTTCTTCACGGGCCGAGTGGCTGGCGTGTATTTTTGTACTTGACACAAAACCCGCGACAGCTCTAGTGAAAGGACCCCCCAAATACTAAATGCATGCAGGAGAGCAGAAGGTCCATTGAAGTGCGACTCCGACTGCGGTCTTTCAATCTCCGCCGTTGAATGTACTGAATGAATGAAAACTTCAAGCATATATATATATATATATATATATATATATATATATATATATATATCGCATTTAAAAAAAAAATCCACACAAAACCATGCGTGTTCATAGCGTCAGATACACACATGTAAGCTCATGTACTCAGTGTATACACCTTCTGTTGATTGGCTACCCTTCGTTTCTTTCGGCCCCGGCAATGGCTTGTCCTCATCAACCGTGTGTGTGTGTGTGATCAACCGTGTGTGTCTTCATCAACCGTGTGTGTATGTGCCCTCATCAACCGTGTATGCGTCCTCATCAACCGTGTGTGTGTGTGTGTGTGTGTGTCCTCATCAACCGTGTCTGTGCGTCCTCATCAACCGCGCGTGTGTTCCTAATCAACCGTGTGTGTGTGTGTGTGTGTGCGTATAATGCCGTATGTAAATTGTTTTGGTAGGCTGTCCTCTACGTGTGTACAGAATACTGTATTTAGGTTAATATGTATGATGTGAGTGCTGAGGGCGTTGATGAGCACATGATAAATGTACATTATTATTCTTTAACCTCTGCTCGCCTTTAGCAAGTTTGAAGTTGACTGGGACACCCACACGCACAGCGATAATATTGCTGACACCAAAGACACTACCCATGTCTTTGCCGGCACCCACAAGGAAGAATTGATTGATGATCACTTATATAGCGCTATTCTCCGCTCTCTTGAGCAGACTCACTGCGCTCGCATGTGGTTCTACGTGAGTGACTAGCTTTTCATAGCGCGTTTTTTTTGTGTGCATATCCACCGAAGTGGTGTACTTACAGCGCTGGCATGGCTGGTGCCACATGAAACTGCAGCCATCTCGGCGCAAGTTCTGTGTACACCATACAACCATGCACCATGTCACTTCATGCAAAGCCACATAGGTAAGGTGTACGCGTGTTTAGCTGTAACCTGCCCCTTTGGCAGAATAACCGGGATCTTTTACGTGCTACTGCGGTGACACGGGGGTGGAACGGATACCGAAAGAGGAAGAAGAAGGGTGAAAAATCATACTGAACCGGATATTAAACTGGCTTTCTGGGAGGGGGTGGAGGCGGAGGTGGGGGGATAAACTAGAAAAACAATCATGACCTTGTAACTAAACGGTGTCCATACGAGGCCGACTTGAACAATGCCGAGAGGGGCGGAGTGCTCGACTGGGAGTACTGGTGGACAGTATATAAACGTATCCCGAGAATAATATGCTGTACCCCCCCCCATCTTTACTTTTAAGAGTTTCTTACAGTTTGTCCCTAATATGTCAACCCGACATCCGAGGACATGAAGCCCCACATCATCATCATCATCATAATATGCTGTAAGGTTTTCTCATGTCGGTGATCGTTGCCAGGGCGACGGTGTGTGTCCCCGTCAGTCACACATGTGGGCGCCACGGTATACGCAGTATGTATGCGTGTGCGTGTGCACGCGTGAGAGAGAGAGAGAGAGAGAGAGAGAGAGAGAGAGAGAGAGAAGAGAGAGAGAGAGAGAGAAAGAGACTCTGAACTGCTGCGCCCTAAGTCTGTTTCATGTTCACTTCAAGCACCCCCGGAAACCCTCGCTGGCCTCTTTTTCATGTTCACTTCAAGCACCCCCGGAAACCCTCGCCTGGCCTGCTTTTTCCTAACCTGCAAGGACGACCCGTCTACCCAGACTAGCTGGCTAGCTCTTCCTTTCCAACCAGTACGGAGAAAACAGCACGCTGAATGCCGTTGCGTTCTTTTCATACACGCGGGGTGGTGATGGTCGGCTGAGCCAGTTACAACTTATGTATGTGCAAGGTTTAGTTTAACCTCAGTGCCTAATGCATTTGTATTGCATACAACACCAGCTACAGAAGCAACGGGCCCCGATGGAGGTAGTACATAAACCACAGCCACGGTCTTTCCCAGCCCTCAGCAGGTCCAAGGGGAAGTAACCGGCTTCCAGATGCCATCAAGTTGCCATTCAGTATAATGGCAAACCTTTCTCCTGATCAGCCTGGAATCGTCAAGGATATGTCACGTTGTGGACCCCATGGTTCACCGAATAAACCCAGTCCCACCCCAGGCAAAATATATGATTTTTTGCTCAATTTGTTACACAGCTGCAAGCGATTACCTCAATTTAATAATAAGGGGAGATTTACATTTGAAAACATCAGGTGGTCAGCCGTTCATCGCTTTCAGTGGATGCATTTGTTAGACTGTGACAAACACTGATGGCTTTCTCAAGTTCCACCCAGAACAAACTCACACGAGGCATGAACACTTCACTCCCAGCATCCTCATCCATAACATGAGCCAAAAGATCGAAGCTGTCCAAAAAATAACTTTATTCAGATTGGAGGCCACTACCAAGCTTAGCAGCAAATACAAATACAACGGAGGTGGGAAAGACAACTTGTAGTTTGAGTGACTGGCACATCAGTACAACAGAAAACTGCTGCTTTTCAGCAATCTTCCTCGCGTATTTGGTATAATCAGGTATATAAAATAATTCATCATACATGGTCTATTTGTTATCAGAGTGGTATGTAAGTAATGTCAAGGTCTACACAGCACATTTGCTACAATGCAGCAAGGGCCACACGCGTGTCAATATGAAGAAATACTATTTGACAATGAAGTGAGAACAGCTTTGGAAATGAGGTCAAGAGGAACTCTGTCCAAGGACTTGTGAATTACTCACCTACGGCCGGCTGCCTGCAGCTCATACATTTAACCCTGGCGGGCTAAAAATCAACTCACAGCACCTACCCTGTTGAATGCACAAACTTCACTGGCAAACCCAGGTGCAATGGACTCCTTTCTGCATCACTGAACAAGCTTCAGAAGATCAAGAACTCAGTGGAAGTGCTAGCAAAAGGAAGTAACCCAGAACACACACACACACATACACACAGAAATTTACAACTGAACTTATAAAACAGCTGCAAGAAACTAGTACTATTGACACTTGCCCAATAGTGAACGATTCACAACCTATCAATGAAAACCACGTGATAAGGAACTAGAAATAAACAGAAAAATGCTGTATCACTGGGATGTCTAAAGATCAAAAAACATCTCAAACCTAAATATTTAATCAAATACCAACACAACTGTAACCCACACATTCAGTGTGGTGTCAAGAGATTAAAAGCTGAGCCTCATGTAATGCCAAGACTTCGCAATAAAAAAGAGAAGAAAAAAAAAGCAGAAAAAATAAAAAGAGTAATACATCTACTCCATCTCTAAAGGGCTTGAACAAACTCAAGAAACTCACAGTACTTAACATGCAGGGTTATGACTCTTGACTCAGCTCATACATCTGCCCTAAATCTTCGTATGTAAATGGTTTTTCAAGTTAATTTAATGACGACAATCTTATGGCATACCACATTCAGGGCATTCACTATTCAGACGAGGCTTTTAATGTTGTAAAAGGTGGATTTCCTTCTTATTCAAGAAAACAATCTCATCCTGCTGTAATATAGGCACTCAATCAACTGGAGCTCTGAATATTGTGAAATGCAGGTTTCCTTCCTCTGAATGAACGAGAGTGAAACCAAGAATGCACATGCTGAAATTTTTCCTTTCCAAGAAGCATTCTATTCTTCAAAAATATATTAAGCCTGCCCCGAGAAGCAGCTCCTCTTGCTGGTGAGCACCACTCTACCCCACACCCATCGTCACCAACCTGTCTACCCCACGCCCACCCATCGTCACCAACCTGTCCACCCCACACCCACCCATTGTCACCAGCCCACCATCAACCACATGCTCATCGTCACCAACCTGTCTACCCCAGGCCCATCATCACCAACCTACCAACCCCCATCGTCAACAACCGATCAGACATACACCCTGAAACAATGCCTCACCAGGACCGTATCAAAACCTTCCCTTACAGTCTGAAAGATTTCAACAGCAACAAGAATTTTCAAAACCCTTCCCCCGACCCCTACCCAATCTCAAAGTGATTACAAACATCAGCAGCAAAAGCTTTCTCTTGGACTTCATTTAAACAGGAGCTCAGTGAGAGTTAACTGAAGAAAGATAGATGATGGCCAGAGCTACGCCAGCTGAGGTTTACCCCTGTGGTCCCCACAGCTACAGCAGCCAGACTGGTCTAGCAGAAACAAAAATATAGTTAATGCCCCCCCCCCCCCCAAACTAGCACAAATAGCAAACTAATGTCACCATGGACAGCTTGCCCTCCAGACCCAAGGTGTTGTGGGATACTCTGTGCATGAGAAACACATATCTGGGATCTCAGAGGCAGTGAGGCTGGCATGCAAATTGAGCACCCATACCAAATTGCTTCATCCGATCTAGGACCCATTTCAACATTCCCACTACTTCGTCTTGTTCAAAGAAATGCTGCGTTTCAGTACTGGACTATGTACAACAGCAAGAAAAATTTTTCCTCCAAAAGACCTCTTGTACCGTTCTGTACCTATGCTGGAACAGATTTGTCCACTTCAAAATAAGAAGCAAAGCAACAGCAAATATTGTGTGTCTCTTGTCCTTCTTGTTGCACGTTTTATTTCCTTGATAACCAAAACAAGAGGACCAGCTTTTCTTCTAGTACATGACCAAGTTGAACAATCAACAGGCTCTGTCCCTTTGAAGGATGTGCGGTTGATGGAGAGAAAGAGTGGGAAGTTGAATAAAAGGGGCAAAAACTATGGGAGGAAGGGAGGGAAAGAGAGACAGAATCCAGTGATGTAGGTTTAGGGCAGGATCTCTCCTGGAAGGCCGCTCACACTTCAACTCGTTTTCAAGACAAGTGCCTCCGGGCATCAGGACCCATTCCGTATGTTTGCACTGTTATTCCGGAAACTCAACAATTTGATGATCTGTACTGTCTTAAAAGAAATTCATTATATACAGTTGTATGACAGGATCTGTTAAAAGAGAGAGCAAGCGGGGTGGGTGGGGGGGGGGTGATATTTTTAAATGAGGCAAAGTCGGTACAAAATTAAGCAGCAAGCAAAAAGGAGAACTAACAGTTTTAGCACAGAGAAACTGTCTGATTTGAGTCATCCAACTCATACCTTTTAATGGCAGAGCAATACAAGGGAGAAAAAAAAAAAGCAAGTCTCAAACCATTTGGTCCAGTGTGCCTTAAAAAGCACAAATATCATCAGGTGGGGAAGAGGGGGGAAGACGTAGACTTTACTGCCACTTTTATTCTATCAAGCACAACTTCAAATGTGATCAAGTGTCAAAAGAGATCTTGTCTCCTTATCTATGAATCTGTTTCTGACCATTTCTCATTTGGAACTGATGATCACCCAAGTGGGCAGTGGAACATGTTTGCATAGGCAACTGTTAAATTGAAAGAAAAAAAAAAGGGAAAAAAACCCCCACCAAAACATGATGAATTAATAATAATCCTACGTTTCCTTCATATAACATCACATAACCTGAATACACTCGACTCTAACCTTTCACAAAGTCCTGTGATCTTGAAACCAAGCCAATACAACTGCTCTATTGTGAATGCACTAAAAACTCAGCACAGCCTTAACCACCAAATGTCTGCAAGCCATGTTAATGGAAAAGAAAAAAACTAAAACTACTAATATCTCCATTTGTGGAGACATATGGTCACCCAGCTGCTTCAGCACTGATCAAAACACAGACATCTATTTCACACTCTCTCCCACCAAGCTTGGTTCAATTCGGTTCAACATTTCATTTCTGATGAACAACGCAGCATCTTCTGCCAGCTACAACTTTCAAGACCGCCACTAGAAAATAAATTATTGCCTTTTGAATTTACAATTTCTGTGGCTAAGTACATGGACCACCTATATATTATACACGTACAAATCTACAACAGTGGAATACTTCTCCATTCACTCGAAACTGCAAATAAGCACAATCACCACAGCAAGTCACCTCTACACCAAGATACCAAATCACACTCCAATCTGTCCCAGCTAACACATCAACCTCTGCAAACAGCAACTTCTCACAAGGGTATGCACACTGCCAAACCTTCATCCACCTTCTTCCTCAACACGATGCAGTACAGCCACCTCTTGCTGAAGAGGTCTACTACATCTACAGAGGACTACCCAGCCCACAGGGGACTGCTCCACCCCCGTCTCCTGAACCTATGCCACAGACACAGTAAACTGCCACTACTGCACAATCAAGACGCACATTCAAACGGACACTCAAGAAAGGACCATAATTACAGCCTGGAAGCTAGTTCTGTGCCTGACCACAGACATGATTTCAGCAGTTTGGTACAGGGGCAGTGAAAAGTATATGTATATCTATAATATAATACCCCTGATGATATACATGTGGCGGTGTCGACATGTCCCTGATCTTTGCACCAATGACCACTCCCTTTCTGCTAGTCGACATGTCCCTGATCTTTGCACCAATAAGCACTCCCTTTCTGCCGTGTTCAGCCTGGCCCAGCCCAGATGGGCAGAGAGCAGACATCCTGGATGGAAAGCCATTGCCGACAGACCCAAACACACTTGTGAATGGACAAATAGCACACAAGTTCTTCAGAGGCTTGGTTCAGCTAGTCTGCATCTGGCTTGCAATCTGAAACAATCAAAGGAACAGATTATTTCCATATGGCTAGCTGTACCAGTATGGCCACCGTCACTGAGCTACAAGGAAGCTAATATGAACACTCAAACATAGAAAAACAATACAGTGCAAGGCACTTCACAGAGCTAACAAGTCTCAATGTCCCCCTCCCCCAACAAACTGAAGTGGTACAGGTAGTAGTTATCGCATTATTTTTGATTCATGATTTTTTTTTTTAATATCCAAGACTTGGAGTCATTTTCCATCTGAACAGCTGAGAAACAATTCAAATCATTTGAAAAAAACAAAGGGCAAACTGGAAAGTTGTTCAGAACACACCTGAAGTCTTCTGTCAGGACCTGCTTGTGGATGCTGCAGCACTCTTCATCCTCTTGTCCTGTTCACATAAAGCATACATCATGATCTGCAACAGGTGAACACCACAAGCATGGACATCCAAGTTCATAGCTCTAAGACCAGCTCTGGGCCAGCTACAAATCTAACAGAAAACAGAAAAAGGCAGGCGCATACTGCATTGTAACTTGGCATTTTACTTAACAACCATACAGACTGAATTTGACTGGATAGGAACTTACTGACAAACACTCTTTTTTTTAAAAACTTCAACACACTTTTGTTGCTCCAAAATAAAGCCCAGATCACCCAAATGGCATGAATAGGTAGCAAGTATTCCTATCATCAAGCAAAGTTAACTTTAACAGCACCAAAGTAAATGTGGTGCTTAACGTCCAGAGAAACCATATGGCTTATTAGGGACAGGCAAGTAACACCTATAAAAAAAAGAATTTCTTATAAGCCAGCTGTTCTAATACTCGTCAAACCATGGACACAATGATCGTGTATAAAAAAAATATATAAAAAAAGGAGGGAAAAAGAGAGAGTGTGACAAATGAACTGCACAGCTAAGAGGTCTTACCTTGTGCTTTGGACACAACATGCACAAGTTTTCCACATCCAAGAAACACACTGCAACACACAAATAAATCAGTCATTTTACTGCTCTAAAACAAAAGGTTTCATTCAAACATACCAGAAAAAGCCAGAATGATTTTCTTTTTGAAACTTTAACTGCCCTTACAGACCAAATCTAATACCTTGTTCACCACAGTTTCCAACTCTAAGTCACAAGAACTGAATATGAGCACTGATCCAAACATCTGACACCATGTCCGCTTGACCAAGTAAGTAAACTAGCTGAGTGCTCCCTGATCAACAACACTGACCCAGGTCAAAGAAATCATCTGTACTGCAGTACAGGATATTACTGAGCTCTTTAACATAAGTGTATGTTACAACACAGAACTCAAATCATGTTATGCTGTAAACTACACTTTGAGAATGATTCACCGGTAATACCTCAAGACAGTGGCCCAGTCGCCAGTGAAGAATTTAAGAAACCCAGACATCTTCTTCCAAACATTTCTGCATCAGAATCAAGTGCTGTGAGTGTGAATGACCTTCCACATGCCTCATAATTTTTTGTGCTACGTAAACTGCCAATCCTAGACTACCTAGAATTGTCTGCCAACAAGGAAAACTTATTTGCTGCTCCATGGGTAGTCCCTCAAGACTCAACTCTGCTACACTTACTCTTGTCCACAGCACACATGTAGTGGAAGTTCTGGTTGCAGCCTTTGTGAAGACATCCTATCATTGCACCCTTCTCCCGACAGCAGGCACACAGCTGTGCACACAAGGAATCAAACATGAAACAATATGTCCCAAACAATTCATGAAAAAGGTTGTCTTGTTTTCTTTGCCAACACACAGCTTTATGAATATCACTACCACTGTACCAGCAAGCTAACACTGTAACAGTACTGTCAGTTCCAGGCGCTACAAGTTCTGCACAAACAATATGAAATTCTGAGGACAACACACACACACGTGTGCACGCGCACACACACACACACACAAAAGTTGTTAACATTCCTCTCAAACCTCTCTGCTTCATTTCATCAGTCAACTGAAAACATGATTCACTGTAAATGTCCCAACTAGTCTGTCCGCTGGGGGTTCTACTGTATACAACAGTACAGGCAGAAGTGATAAAACACCGTCATATGTCGGGAACTCCACCATGACTCTCCTACGGATATTTGCATTGCTCTACAAATTAACTAACATTCATCATCATTACTAGTAAGTACACACATGCTACCTCCACATCAGAACAAAAAAAGCAATCAGTGATTAACTTCACTTTTGCAGCACAACAGATGACATGCTAATGCTAAATGAAGCCGAGACGAGTTCACTCACAGTAGCAGTGGCTGCCTTCAGAGCCTCCTCCAGCCCGTACACATGTGAACCCACCACGTAGACGCCACTGGACCACATGGCACAGTCCTCGTGGATCCACACCTCCTGGGGAATGGTCACTGCTTCCTCCACGCTGCTTGTGCGGCGACAGCCAAGGGACTTGCGCCGCGTGTTGTGTGCACTCCCAGCATCAGAGGAACTGGCTGACTCTGGTTTGCTGTCCTTTTTGCTCTGAGCAAGTGCAGACTTGCTGAGCGAGGAGAGATGGGATTCTAAGAAGTATGGTCCAAAGAGGTCCCCGAGAAACCTGTAGCTGCTCCGTTTTCCACACAAAGCACACACCCAGGAAGCTTCTGTTGTCTTAGTTGAAGGCAGCATTACTGTTTTATCGGAGGGAAAGTTTGTGACCTCAACTGTTGTCGGAGCCGCAGCACTGGACACGTTTTTCCTTTTGTTCGCACACTTAAAGTCTTTGGTGTCTGCTGGTGGGTGGTTGAAGACAGAAACTGAAGAAGGCATCATGCGCTTCCCCTCAACACGAACGAATGGAGAAAACGACTTAATTGCCTGCAAGTGTTCTCCCTTCTTTTTGTTTTGTAAATGGTTCAACGTTCTGCTAAACTTCATGCTTTTGAAGGTATCATCTGCAGAGTCAAGTCTGTGGAAGTGCTTACTCTTCTTCTTACTTTTGGAACTTTTCTTTCTATTTGCAACAGGACTAGCTTCTTCCTTTTTGGGTTTGCTTTTTCTCTTTGGAGTGCTACTGTCAGATCTGGCGGGTGATGTCGACTTCGACGGACCAGGTCTTTGTAACAAAGGAGTGGGGGTGCTTTCCGAGGGAATGGACAAAAAGAAAGATTTGGAGTTCAGTTTTGAAGCACCATGCATTACTGTCAACTCTGATTTAGCCATCTGCTGCACAGACTTGCTCTTTTCTCTGTCTGGCTCAGAGCTGGACACCATGACAGAACTTCCCTCCTCCCCCTTGCTGGCCCGCCGCCGCACCAGAATCCGAGGTTCATTATCCGAGTTGGAATCGACTGAAATAGGGTCTGAGGCAGCAGCACCGTTGGCCTGCTGTCTTGTCAACAACCTACCCCTCTCTCTTCTTACTCCAGGAACTGAACTGGAATTCACTGAAGAAGACACCTGTGTAGTGGCATTGTCAACTTGCTGTCTTGCTACAAACCTACCTTTCTCTCCTCTTACTGAATAAAAGTGACTAGAGCTTTGACGAGAATTTGCATCACTGGCCACTTTGAACTTCTGATCACTTCTTTGGTTTGCCTGACTTCTCCTTGAGGATGGTTTGGTAAGCACAACTACTGGGGTCCTTTGACAGTTTTTCTCACTGAAATTTTGATTTCCACTTTCTGCTCTTCTGTCTTCTACCCTTTTGTTTTTTGTTGATCTGTCCTTCCCAGATTCATCACTGCTGCTGATCACCTCAACATCAGAAAAACTTTCCTTTGTGTCAATCTCATCACACTCCATCGACAACGACATCGTATCATTTTGTTTATATGAAACACCCGAGTTTTGTCTTGTTCTCTTGGTATGTGTGGTACTTGCTTCTTCCCATTTTCGCTTGGGTGCTCTGCCTGTAGCACTGCGCGTCACTATACGAGTGGCAGGGGCTGGGGAGGGGCTGGCTTTAGCAGGACTAGAATTGTAAGAGCCTTTGGTTTTGAGGTTCGCACTTTTGTCACCGTCATTCTCAGTGCAGTTCTCATTGCCATCAGCCTCATCCACTCCATTTGTGGACAAACGTTTCTCCAGGTCGGGTTTCCAGCCATCATCACCAAGCATTTCACATGGAGGGCTGTCATAGCCAAAGTCTAACTCATTGGAAAAGCTGTCATCTTCATTGTCACTGTCTAGATGGTGACTGGCATGCTCTGTGCTGGAAGAGACGCCACCGCCTGAGATTCCGGAACCATGGTCTGGCACTATGCTGTCACTTTGCCCAGCCACTTCACTGTCACTCTCCCCTAAGTCTGTGTTATACAATGTAAGCAGGTCTTTGCTGTCAGGGCCGCTGGTGGCGGTGACCATGCAAGCAACACGTGTAGGCACCAAATCTCTCGATTTGTGTTTCATGGCCTGTTTGGGCTCTGGCACCTCTTCTGCAAGCCCTAAACAATTATTTGTCTGCTGTTTGTCTGGTGACTTGTAACGAACATGATTTTTCTTAGGCAAATGCCTCTTGCTGGTAACAGGAAGGTCAGCATCTGTGGTGTTCTCATGTTTTTCACTGAATCCATTTACAATCTTTGCCTTGCTGGTGGTGTCCAAGGATTGTAGCCCAGGCTTTGATTTTGCAGCAGTGTTACTCTCAGCGTCGCTCTTTGTTGTGCGACTTTCAGCCTTCACCAAACTCAGATCCACGAATGGCTTTGTACTGGAGGCTTGAGACAGCCTCTGACTGTAACGCTTCTTTGGTGGGGACGGTTTTGGAACAGTTTTCGTTGTAAATGTCTCTTCATGAGATCTGGGGGAACCATTTTGCACTTTCTCATCAACTTTCTCAGGTACATCTGGTTTCACTTCTGTGATAGTTTTCTGGCAGTCAGACACCAATCTAGCCGCAGAATCACTAAAATTTGAAAGATCTGCATTAACAATGTCTGTTTTTGAATCTGCTGGAGTCACAAGACCATTACAATGTGTAGGAGAGGACTCCTCTAGTTTTGTAGTACTACAAGCTATGTTGTTTTCTGTTTCACTACTGCCAGCAGCAGTGGTTTCTGGCACATCAATCTTTGATTCTGGCACATCAATCTTTGTTTCTAAATCAGGAGAGTTGCTGCTGCAACACTTAGGGGAGACATTTTTGATATCAGCATTGGGAACCGTTGACTTTTGGTCTGCATCTGGTTCGTGTGACTTGTTTTCAGGAGAGGAAGAGCACACAGCATTTTGATCACTTGTGGCAGGAACTGCAGACTGCACTCCTTGTTGACTTGTGGGTGGGGACATGGAACAAGCAACATTCTCATCGACAGTGATGGTTGAGTTTCCAGCTGCTGTAGGTGCATGGTCACCATCACCCTGACCAGTGGAAGCACTGCTGCTGCCTGATTGGCAGGAAGGACTGCCCGATTCAGCAGGTGTGTTCCCATGGAAACTATTTGTATCACTGGGATCACCAGCGGCGGGAGGGTTGAAAGTGACGACGACCCCGGCAGAGCAATCCGCAGCCTCCCGAGACTGCTCTGCTGGGCCTTCAGAGTTTTTTGAACCCTCGTCACAATTCTGTAGGCACCCGTCACTGACCACACTTTTGGGATCCACCACTTGCTTCTCAGGCAGCATGACCAGCTTCTGCAGTGACTGCAGGGGGTCTGAGCCCTGACCGCGAGGCCCTTGGCTGCCTTGCAACCCCGGCCCCTGCCCCGAGTCCATCAGCATGTCCAGCTTGTAGGGGCTGTGAGCTGGGGCAGAGTACGCATGGGACTGCGGAGGACTGCTGACATGGTGAGCCAGGCCAGCAGGGGTGTATGGCGAGCTCCCATGGCTGGCTGGGGAATGCATGGAAGTGGGCGAGCGGTGCTGCGCAGCTGCTGCCGATGACTCGGACGCGGTGAAGGGCCTCTGGGGCGGGGAGCTGATGGGGTGGCCCGAGTACCCTGATGCCATGTGAGCGGGGGAGCGCATGGGCACGGAGCAAGGGGAGCGCATGTTGGCCAGGCCGGGCGAGGACGGCACAGGGGAGCAGACAGCGGTAGAGGTGGGGCTGTGCATGGCGCTGGGGCTGGACAGGCTCTGCGCCTGCAGCCCTGCTGCAGGGCTGGCCATCATCATGGGGCTCATGGGGGAGGAGCGCGGTGGCTGGCTCTGAGGGGATGACCCAGCGTACATCATAGCCGCCGGCTGGCCCATGCCTGGGGCCTGAACCATGTGAACCTGAGGCTGTGAAGTCTTTGTTTGCAATGGCCCGGTGCTCATCGCCTGCTGCATGCCCTGCGGAGTAGGCATGGCCTGTTGCTGGCACTGGATCCCCATGCCCTGCTGCTGACTGCCCCCTTTCTCTGGATAGTAGTTCTGGGGAGAGCGGGGGATTTGGTAGGGGGCATGCCTGTTCTTCAATGGCACCTGAACCTGAAACGAAATGCCCATAACACATTACTCTCTCAAACACACCCTTGACAGTCCATCACAAAAGATCACTGGTGTTTTTCCACACAGACACGCAAAGCATTCACAACAGAGCAGGATACAAAAGAGGAGATAAACAATGCATAATTACACTAACAGTATGATGGCTTGGGAAGGAGGAGGCCAACTGCAGGATATTGTCAGCCACCTGCTGTGGGTTCTGCTGGCCCGATGTGTTGCGCAGGTGATGGTGAGGAGGTGGCACCATCTTGGAAGTGGAAGTGCTGTGGCTCTGGCCACTGCTGGTGTTGTAGTACTGGTTGCCGCCACCCAAGGACGGCATGCTGGCGCTTCCCTGCATGGTGTAGGTTTGTCCGGAATACTGCCCCCCCGTGCTGCTGCCGCCACCCCCACCTCCACTGCTGGCGTAGTACTGCTGTTGCTGCTGCTGCTGTTGTTGCTGGGCCATATAGGCCTGTTGTTGACTTTGTTGCTGGTACATGGCCGAGTGAGCAGACATCTGCCCCTGGCTGGCCATCATCATGTGAGACTGACTGGCATCGTAGCCAGGCACTGGGTAGCCTCCACTTCCTGCTCCACTCATAGGGTTCATCATTGCCTGAAGAACAAACAAAAAACCCAAAAAAATGAGTCAAGGGTGTGCTTCAAGACAAAGTGATGGACTGGTACACACACAAAATCCCCAAAGCAATACATTCACATGGCAAGAGGTGTGGCTGTGTGGTCAACGGTGCTGGACACACCAAACTGCAAAACCTGTATGCAGGCAAGCAATCTGATAACTTTGACTGCTTTCATTGTTTGGGAAACAGTCATGGCTGCTCTCATGCTTTCAATTGTCATTCAGGCAATGTTCACAACTGCTTTTATTTAGGCAATGTTCAGGACCGCCTTCAATGTTCATTCAGGTAAAGTCTAACTTGCACAATTTTCAAAACAAGAAATTTCCTACCCCTTTTTCACTTACACAAATACAGGTAAAGTCTAACTTGCACAATTTTCAAAACAAGAAATTTCCTACCCCTTTTTCACTCACACAAATAGTCTAAGCCACAAGGAATTGCAAAGATCCCCCATATTTTTTAAAAACTGAGCCTGGGCAATGTTTCAGCATTTTCTGGAAGAGACAGGTGAGCTGTACCATTTTACGCCCAACAACTGGAGCAATTTTATGAAAAGTTGGGTAAAGCAATCTGATCAATATTATGTGGAGATCTTTTTTCAAATAAAGTAATTTTAAACAAGTACATTTTCATATAATCCAGGTAACATTATTTGTCCATTACGTAAAAAGAAAAAAAAGGAATCAAAGCTTATTATAACGTCAGTCACAAGCAAATTAAAACAATCACACACCGAGAAAGGCCAATAACAACAACAGCAAGGACACTGGAAGTACTGCAACTTACCATATTGGCATTTTCATAATTGCCCTGATGAAAACCCATGGCCTGCATACTGTTTCCACTCTGACCATGAACATAGCCACTGTACTCATCTGGGTACTGGTTCATGCCTACACAAAACAAAACACAAGTTAATAATTCTGTCCATCTGGATCAAACCAGTTCACCTATCTGCACACCACATACATAACACAGTACCAGAGGCAGAGAAAACATTCAGGATATAGTACTGGTTAGTCACCAGTAAGTGCCCTTTAACAAGTAACAAGGTAATAAAACAGTCTCAGTGACTTTGAAAAAAGATAAATTGTACTTTTCTTGTTCAAATTCTGCAATGGCCTTGGCATTTCTGAATGAGTAAATCAATGAAGGTCACAAAAACAAGCATGACTATGTAAAGCTTGATAAAGTAAACTGACCTGTCCACAGAAACCTCATACCTCAAAGTCAAACATCATTGCAAGGTTACCATCATGCAATTCAAAATACCTTACTTGACTAACACTTATCTGTGGCTGACCATGAAATAAAGTCAATGTCACAGAAAATGAAATGGTATGAACAGGTTCCACTGTACTAGTGCCATGCATAGTTTAACTCTTAATTATCACAAGTTTTGACTCAGCTAGACAATTGTCGTAATGATTCTACAGTTACATTTTTTACAAGAGCAAAAAAAAAAAAACACAAAAAAACACACACACCTTTTTAACACTACCTCATCAGTTTCAGCACAATTATCAGCAACAACTAATACAATCTATCAAATCCTGTTAAGCTTTTTCTCCTAATATGCAAATAAAATCTGTAACCCACAGCTTCACACAGTTCAACTCAGAAGCACTGGAAAACACACACACACACTGTGTTCTTCAAGATGCAGGATAACATTAACAAATGTATACATCTAAGTGAATTGAAACATTTTAAATGTTGGTACAACTGATGTTGTGCACCTACATTTGGATGAACATTTCAATGTGAATGCACACTGCCAAGGGTTCATGTGCTGGAGAAACTCAGCAGTCAACACCAATCACACGACTTGGACAGAACAGACACACAAGTTAAACTTATCACTCAGTGTTTCAGAGAAGTCTCCCTTTTTACTGCTGGAGTGCTAGATCCTACACAATAATAATGGACAAGTCCAAGGTTCGGGGTGATTTTTGACACAATTTCCGTTAAGGTTCGCTGAAAACAATGATGTAGGTGAAACTGTGATCTGAGGGTTATAAACGCATGAAAACAAACATTTTCTGTCGTACCGAAAGCGTCGCCATGACGCTGAAAATCATGTGCACATATGCGCACGACGTCACTCTGGGGAGTTGCTGCAAAATGGCCACAGGGTAACCAACTTGGAAAAAAATCCAGTTCGAATTTCCAAGGATGAAGCTCTGACGCCATTGTCAGTAGTTGGGCCTTTGTTTATTTCCTCCTTGTTATTTCATCTTTCTTGAGCCTTGTTAGGTGCGTGGCGTTTCAGTCTTTTTCGTTCTGTTTACTCTAGCTTTCACAACAGGCTAGAGCTCATCAGGGAGCCTGCCTTTTATTGGGTGTTTTATTCCCCCCCCCCCACCCCCCCCAATTTATTCTTGTTTCATCATATGTAAAAATTAAAAAGTTTTGTTCATTCTAGTTCAATAGACTAGCGATTTCGTGGCCTCCCTGGGTTAGGGTTTGGGGTTGGGCTAGTTACCGGTTCTTGACATTCACAGTTTTTTCTCTTGGCTTGCCCTTTTGTTTCTCGAGTTATATCGTTCATTTACGATGTACGAGTGAGGGGGTAGTCTCGATGTTTAACGAGACCTCTCATTCTTTCTTTGTGTGGGGTATTCAGGAGCGTCTGTTGTCCTGCCGTGTTGTTGTCACTGCTAAGTGGGTTGTATCGTGTACACAGATTACATATATCCAGCCTTTGTCCCGTTGCTCACTGACATTACTTGCCTCCTCTTTCTTTTCAGAAAGTGTTGTTGTTGTTTTCTCTTTCTTTCCCCTTCTTTTTCACCATGACCATGCGTTCTTTCTTTTTTTATCTTTGGTTTATTGGCCATTTTGTACCCACTTGTTAGCTTGCCTGAATAGGGCAGCCATTTTGTATTTCTCTTGTCGTCTGCATTTGTTTACATCCCAATGCTTTGTCATCGGTAGTCCTGATTAGCGTTTTGCTTTATCAGTCTGCAGCCTTTGTTTTTCTAGATGGAAACGGGTTAGTGAGGGGTTAGTTTAGAGTTAGTTATGGTTAGTTTGGCTTTCCATCGGTTTGTTGTTGGCACAGTTAGTTTTGCTCTGTGCTCTTATCACTGTAGTCTTTTGTTGCAGGCAGTAGCCTATTAGACTGTTGTGATTTGGTGGTGTGTTTTTGTGTGTGTTTTTTCCACATTATGCTGGCAGGTAGGCAACTGTTTGGGGGTTTTGACGTCGTTTCAGCTGTTTTGTTTCTTTCATTTGGTGTCAGCTGTTTGCTTGCCTGATTAGGGCAGCCATTTCTCGTTTGGCACCAGCATTTGTGGTTTGGTCTTTCTTTCGCTTTGCCACAGGCATTTGTGGTCTGTTCTTTCTTTCTTTGCCACAGGTATTTGTATACAATCTCTTTCTTTCATGGCCCTTTCTGTCGTAGGCATTTGTGTTAGATGTTTTGTCTTTGCCTTGTTAGCGCTTGTTTCAGGATATCAGTGTATATCTCAACAGGTATGCTGTGTGCTTGCTGCTCGTCAGCTTCATCCTTGGAGATTTAAACTGGAATTTTTTCCAAGTCGGTTACCCTGTGGACAGCTCTACAAATTCCGCTTTGAAGCAAACCCCATTTGCTATTCTGCCATAAAGTTTACGAAATCGCATTCAGCGAAGTGCTCGCTACACAAATGGGTGTGACTGAGGCGCAGCATCAAAGTCAGCTCGTTTGAATTGTACAAATTTGTCCCATTTTTGCATCACAGCGGGTCAATTCCGTGGGAACTCGTGCATAGTTATGCTTTGGGTTGCTTGCGAGTTGTTACAGTTTGCTGCAACACAGTAGGCCGGCATGTTAGAGCTTTTTGTCGACCACATGCATACACATTCAATGAACAATCTAAGATGGCAACCGCACTGACTCCCCAGACTGACGCCACTTCCGAGAAAGTCACGTGACTGATGGAGAACCTGAGACAGCAGTCTTGGCCAGCCTACAGAAAATAAAATCGATTAAAAACCAACATTTTTTTCTTTTTCTTTCTTCCATTTTTGATTTGATTAAATCTCAAACTAGTGATTCATTTGTCAATCATTTCAGTGGTCATTTTGCATACTTAAAAACCTTGGACTTTTCCTTTAATGGATGAGCAGTCAGCGTGTTATCAGCTAACCTGGTACTGACACTTTCTTTCTCCTGGATTCTGCTTTAACAATGATGCAGCCTGTCTCCCTGTACCTAACTGTATGCATTATTACAATGTGCAGAAAATGTGCAGTGTCAGGTTACGGATCAATACGCTATTGTGAGGGGTATAAAAAGTGCAAGACTAAATTACGACACCACACTGCACAAACATTGCAACAAACACGATTTACCTCTGTAGTTTGCATTCATTGCCACAGTTTTTAAAGCCCACACAGCTGGGTTGTACTTGTTGTAATGATATATATTGGAATCAGATGGCTTGGGGATTTGCCCTGAAAACAGTGAAACATAATATAAATAATACACATAGATGTACCATTAAAAAACCACAAGGACACAGAGAACTTACAAAAATAACAACCAACAGGATTGTTTTGATGACTCCATTTTATAGAAATATACCAGAAAAAAGAAAAGAAAGAATGAACACTCTTAGCCCATAGCACACAAACCTTTCCAACAACAACAACAGAATCTGGAATCAAGCACAAAAACTGTTGAACACATATATACTGTATAAGTACATAATAAAATGAATGCAGATGGTAAGAATAGCTGTCATCACACATTTTTAGAGAGAGACAGAGAATTATTTCTTTTAATGTCAGGTGTTTAAATAAGTACACACAGCTGGGTTGTACTTGTTGGCCAAATAACCCCTCCTTTTCGAAGAGGTAAAAACGAACAGCATAAACAGCTCTGATCTCATACTATGTAACTATTGAGTGCTCATGGAGGTGGAGGGAGGGGAAGTAACAAATACAATGTCAAGAGACTCTCTGGTTCCCCAAGTGCATTCCCCGTGGGGGAGAACAAAAGAGATCATTGTCTGAAAAAACTGCTGCACCCAATTTTTCTACAGACAAACCAATGAAACAACGCCAGACCCCATCTTCTTTTTCCCTATCACTGATCAAACTAAGGAGTCCAAGAATTTGCCAAAGAAATAGTGTTTACTACAAGTGGCCAGGCTTGAATACCAAGCAACCCCAGTAACAGCACCACCAACAAGCACAGACTCAATCTGTATCATGCAAGTCAAAAAGCATTAGAAAGAAAAAAGAGATGGGGGCAAAAGGGGGAGATAAAGTACAAAACAATATGTGAGATTAGTTTTAACCTTAGCTGTAGCAAGCAGCAGAACTAAGCATAAGTACTGCAGTGAAAACAGGAAAGGATTTATTGTCAATCATGTGTCACACACACAGTTTGGACACTAAAAGTAAAACCACAAAATTCCATGAAACTGAAAGTCCCCAAAACAGATGTTACATAATTATGATACTATAATGACAGTGGTCAAGTATCATAGTTACAGCTGTCATATTTATCTGTCACAATGGCAGGCAAAAGTCAACGGAATTCACTCAAAAATCCTAAATTCTGTCAAACAAATATGTGTCGTCTTCCATAAACTGGTCCCAATTATTCCAACGCATTATTCACAGTCTACTGCAGCTTTTAAGTTTAATAACCTATTAATCTATGCACCTTATGACCAAACCAAGCCTATAACTCATAAGACAAGAATCTACTAGTTTTACCATTCTGGTGCCCTTATGACCTTACAGTAAAACCTAAAGGTCACCAAATGACCTAGTAAACCATAACAGACATTATGAAAGACTAATAACCATGCAAAGTTTAAAAGACCCTGCTTAAAAGTTGAGGAGTGTCTGACTCACCAACACTAAATGCTGTGTCAAATCATGCACTGCACCGATTATCTCCCTTGAACATATTCCAATCAAGATGGTAATTGGTATACAATTGCAATACAGATCTCCCTTGAATATATTCCAATCAAGATGGTAATTGGTATACAATTACAATATATACTTGAGAAAGCCCACATGCACTTCAACGTGTCTGATAAAATTTCCCCAATGTTGCCTTTAAAACAGGTTTCAAGTCTTTTTTCAAGGGTGGGTGGCAGTCTTTCATTTGTCATTCTTACTTCTGCACTGGTCTGGGCATCCAAACAGAAACAACCCACAAAATGATGTCTGTATCTGTTCTAAGCTAACAACAGCACATTAGTCCTGAACAGTTCAGCCCATTTGACTAAAAACCTGCTACATTTTAAGTCTATTATTTTAATAAAAATGGACTGTTTTACACCAGGAATATGAAAACCAAAACCCCATCCTATCAGTTTAGAATGAAAAAATCTTTATCCCGGTTGCAATACCCATTCTGAACAACACCTGGTGTGTGTGTGTGAGTGTGCGTGTGTGTGTGCGTACATGCACAACTGAATGCATAGGTAGGACAATCCTATAGTGAATGCCATCCCCATACATGTCAGATGTTGATATATAATTATTTAGTCAACACTGTGATCACTGATGTCATCAGATTATATCACTATTTTGATCATACATAACACATTAACAGCTTGTTAATATAATGTATGACACTGTCATCGATTACATGTTTGTTTTACCTCTGTATTTATGAATGCCCTTCTCTTAGCTTGTTGGTTGTTCCTCCGCTCACAATCAGTTTTAAACAGAATTACTCCTCACTGGATGATTGCCATGTAAACGGTTACATTTACAGACCTGAACTGAGCTGGTCTGAATATCAACATTGACCCTATATGGTCTGAATAGTGATGGCCCTACCTCCTTTCATAATTCAAGCAAAACTTTTACCTCTGCCCTTTTTTCTCCTCTTTTTTCTTCTTCTTGTCTCTCCACACTTCTTGGCTCCAGGTAACCAATGTAGTAATTTCCTTAGACTGCTTAATGTCTCAAGATCTTCAACACTTCAGAGCTTCCTTCCAAGACACAAGACACTTGTTACAGTTCTTTCTCTTACATTTACAGTGACAACTGACATTCTAATTTCTATCTGACTGGTTACTGTATTTGACTTGACTGCATAATTTTAAAAAGAAAAAAAGTAGATCTGTGAGATTCTCTTTTAAAAAATACATGGAGATGTTGAACAGGGTCACATTCAGATCTGGACTCTCCATACAACTTTTTACAGCAAGTTCAATGTATCTGTTAGAATGACTGCATGTGTGGTCTGGGGTCACTTCTTGAGAGTACTGAACAATGCCACCTCTGTATTAGCATGGTGCTCAAGTGTCACTGACTATGGATTTGGGCCTCACAACAGCAGCACAGGCCACCAGTCTACCAGAGACAAACCTGCTAAAACTGGACACAGCACAAAATGAGGCAATCTGAATGAGTCACACTGCAAAACACCACTGACACACCCACTGCCAACACCCATCATACTGGATTTTTCACTGATGCAAATCACACAGAAAGTAGAACAGGTCAGTGCATACTTCATTGCAGTGCAATTTTTTTTCCACAATCCATTCCAAGCTGTGACCAACATAAAAGACAGGAGACTGGGATTGCTACCACTAATATTATTATGGGCATTAAACAAGTGCAGGATGGGTCAAGCAGAGTTAATCATACACGTATGCCAGATCGCAGAACTCAAGCAAAACTCCTGCCCATACACACCAGTCAAAAATACCACAGCAAACTATGCAATATGCATGACCAAAAAAGGGAAAGCTCTGTATTTAATTCCAGTCATAGTCTCATAATTGTCAAATCTGAACTTATCAGTATCAGATAATAATTTATATCTCACAAGTACAACTTTCACTGTTTCAGTTTCAATTGTTTGATACCACTGGCAATGCCAATGGTATTGTTAGTTTAATCAAGCAGCAGGTACAAGTCATGATTTAATGTGATATAAATAGGTAAAACCTCAACTGCTTGCTGCGATCATAGAAGTTGTAACACCAATGACATTACGCTTAACTTATACTGTACAACTGCTGCACTTAAATATATATATATATATATATATATATATATATATATATATATATATATATATATAAGTCATACTAATTACAACTGAAATCAGGAAAATCCTAACAAAGCTGTTTTTTGCCACAGCTGGTCAGCTACAGATGCAGATTCACATTCTTTGATATTTAGTAGACAAGCAAAAATAAAAATGACTGTCCAGCCAAATGTGTTCATTCTTGACAATAAAAATATAAAATTATAAATCACATTCAGGTAACCCATTCCCGTAAGGCATTTTCAATACAAACTTGTATATTTTTCAAATTAAAATATTGTTCAAACAGCGTTGGCATGCCTCTCACAGTCTCCTCAGTTATAAAAAGGTTCATTTGGTGCAGCCATCCCCACCAGCCCATACACTGATACATATCCTAACAGAAATTAGGCCTACCCAGACAACCAAGCAGTTACTTGCCACAAAGGCACTTGATTTTCAAATCTGTCCAGCTTTTACCCATTTTCAAAATGGTGTAAAGAGTGAATGTATATTTCTTGGTGTTGGTTCATAATAATCACACACTAGTTACTACATTACTAATACTAGCACTCTGATTTAGTCACTAGTCTCAAAAACGCAGACGCAACAAGGCAAATACACCATCAGTGTTCTAAACACCCAGGCTAGTGACCTTATACAATTAATTATACTGTGACCCAATTCATAAATAATAAAATATGAGGTTTAACCCCATCCCCAGAATACAAAAGAGCAAGGATTTGAAGGAAGCCTAAACCATTACATGTTATTGTTAAACTGCCATTTTATTGTCAATAAACAAGCCCAAACCCCTCAAATTTACATTTAATTTAAAAGCTATCAAACAAACACACAGTAGTATGCTATTTTGTTACAATACATATATATATATATATATTGCATATGTTTCAGGCCAGAATATTGTATTTATAAATAAACAAGCTACATATTATATATATATTATTATATACAATCTTTAATTTCCAAACCTGTATAAAATTACTGACTGTTGCACCATACTGCGTATGCATGCATCAGCATATGTGTGGATGGCTGTGTTCTTGTATATCAATTATCATCGGCATTTAACAAATTACATATGTGCACATCCTCATTTCATTTTATATGACTGCCTGCTGCTGTACTTTTAATTTCTATTTGGTGGGATGACAATATAATTTTGGAAACTCCATTTCTGCATGTTTAGGATCATATCTATGCAGAATGATGGGAAAGACAATGCATTATAATTTCTATCTAACGCAAAAACTGAAAATTTATAATTTAATAATAAAACAGTATAATTTTAGTCTTACATTTGGTAGAATTCAGTTGTGTGTGTGTGCATGTGTGTGTGTGCGTGCGTGCGTGTGCGAGTGTGTGGATATGGTTATGGTAAACCTTAAAGAAGTTAAACACGAAGAAGAGGGAAAAACACAACCCAAGTTCACTAAGAATAGTAGTATACTCAATACTGTTAGTGTTACTGTATTATTATTTAGCATTATAGTATTACCACTATGGTAAACTTTTGTATATTTACAGGGGGTATGCAAATACAATAAACTGCATATTTTACACAGAATGAAATCATCTGACATAACTGCTTAAAGTTAAACCCCTTCAGTACACACTCAAAAATCAACATCAGTATAATAATAATACATTTCAAATAAAGCCCTCTCTCTCTTCTGATAGTGATAGTAACAGACTGATAGTGATACTAAAAACAGTCACATTGTGACAGGATGCAAGGCTGGTTGCCAACAGAATGCATCAAGTCTGGCAAGTGGTAAGTTCTTCAAAGTGTTTGCAAGAAATGCAACCTTTGTATTAATTAGTAAAAGTTCTAAAACTATCAATTCAGTGGTTCTGCTAGCTTTGCAACTTGAATTTTAGTTACACTCTACAGTTCAGGACAAGTATTGAGTAACAGTAAAACAAATCATCACAGCACAATTTGTCCATCAGCAGTACCTGAACCAACTTGCCAATGGCAATGGATATCTATTGCTTTAAAAGTTTTCAGGTGATGTGGATTAAGATGCCTAGATGGTAAGACTATGACTGTAAATGTAATGGTGTAACCGTAATGACTGTAATGGTGTAACTGTAAGACTTAGAGTAAGATAATATTGAAAGAGACATAGGACAGGTATACATTGTATGAAATTGAAACTGGTACTGTATTTGTGTACAAAATGGTACTGAAATTTTGACAGTCAATGGTAACTGAATCACCAACAGCTCAATCAACTGGGATTCAGCAGGAAAATTGACAAGAATAACTTCCAACAGTCCCAATCCCACATGAGCCTGACTCTGACTGATGATATTGTTAATGCTATCCAACCATCAGGTACAAAAAAACAGAGGAAAGAGAGAGACAGAGAGAGTCCATAAAAGTTTAATATTAAAACATAATCTTATCTAATCTTAATCAGTTTTTACTGCTAAAGTACTGTTTTTAAAGAAAATTAAAAAACATAATTGTCCCAAATTAAAAGGAAATAATAGATTATTTTTAAAAAACTGGCATTGCCATTGTATTTGTGTACCAAAATGGTACCAGAGTTTTGACACAGTATGACAGTCACTGAGTCAGTGATGACAGAATCACCAACTCCGTGATGACTGAATCACCACCTGCTCAATCAACTGGGATTCAGCAGGAAAATCGACAAGAATGACCTCCAACTGCCCCAATCTCATATCAGCCCTGACTCAGTGACTGATGGTACTGTTAATTAACTAGATCCAGCCATCAGGTGCAATAAACAGAGCCAATAAAAGTTTAAAACATTAAAATCTTATTCTTACTTTAAAAAAAGTCCCATATTGAATTTGAAAGCAAATAATAAAGATACACCAAGTTATTTATAATGATAAATATCACTGAATGAAATGAGTGCAAATGCAGGTTAACACCATCATAAATCATTAAATGTAACATTCTTACCAACAATTATTACTATTAGTGTTGGGCTAAAAGATGTGTTAGGAATAGGACTGCATTATAGTATTTATACTATATAGTTATATACACAAATGCATCATTTATTGCATCATTTAATGATCTATAACTAGTATAAGCATTACAAGCAGCAAGGCTTGGGCACTGAAACTGCATTCTAACCAAAACAATGATTGTGTGATCATAGATTGTGGCAAACTTACATTATAGTATACTACTAGTACTACAGTAGTAGAGTACAATGTCAATGAAAGTGATGCACAACTCTACAGTACACGTGTGTACAGTTGCAAAAAAACACTAGTTGCAGTCTGCATTACTGGCAATCGTAAGAGTCTAAGACATGACCCGAACTGTATCATTTTATGATACAAGCATATCATGAAAAGAATATATAGTATTATTTATTGTCATTATATATGTTTATTCTGTATGTTTTTCCATATATATATATAATAACGAAATCATCAAACTATTGTTATTAATATTACTGTTAATAATTGTGATTGAAACTAATGAAAGTGAAACTCATTCCTAGAGAAACCACCAAAGTAATGTTAATAGCTGTGACTGAAACAGGTGTGTATGTGGGTGACTAATTCACACTGTGAGAAGTTATTCTCAGTTGTATTTGTAATACTATGTAAACAAAATACATTGTCATAGCACGTGATGCAAGTTGCAATGCAAAAATGTGACCACATTGTGAAGGACGTAAGCTTTACAAACATTCTTGCAATGTACTTGGTAATAAGTCGGAGCGAAAGCTCTAGGCAGCGATTCCCTCTACTGAAAGCGACCAAGAACACTCGCATACTGATAAGAAATATAAAGCACTGCGCATCAAAGATGACATGCACTGATCTTTCACTTTCTCACCGAACATTGTCTGTCTCAAGTTGTTCACATTTTCTAATATCTTTTCACAGTGATTTCTTGGAACACCCATTGCCAACAAATGTGGCAGTTGAAGGTGGCATACCTAAAAGAAATTAAAAAGCATCTGTAAGTATAACGGCAACAGAATGTTTGTTAAACAAAAATTGTAACAATAATAAAAAGCGGTAGCCATATTGAAAAACCGCGCACAACGATACTCACTGACTGCAATGTTTTGTAACCGTGAGCTTCAAAAGTACGAGTGTATTGAGAACACAGAAAGGTTTGCAGCCATCCTTCAACTGAGCCAGACATCATACGAACACAACCTATGATTGCATGATCTCATTAGATCTGAAAATAAACGAATGCATCATGCTGCGCTTAGCATAATGGCCGCTGGTCACGTGATTAGGGACTGGCTAGGTCAGTGATTCTCCATTGTTTACTAAATTCTCCTCACGACTATATTCAGTGCTTTATTCATCACATAATCAAAGAACATAGTAACATTAAACACTAGAATACCGTATCAAAACTCAAGTTTTGCACCAAGATTAGTTTAACAAATGTTTTTAGGTGAACTTCGAGTGTCTGATACGCAATTACAGAGTACCTTCCCTTTCCCACGGTAACACAGTGGTTGCTTCCCTTTAAACCGCATTCTCACGCGTCGCCTGTTACACACGCCACCTGCTACACCCGTCGATGGGCCGGTGCCGCACGCTAGTTCACGCTAGGATGCTTGCACGTAATAAAAGATTAATTTACGTTTGTACCACATCACTGAACCAGAACGTCATTTACACCATAAAAAAGTATATATATATATATATATATATATATATATATATATATATATATATATATATTACTGACATCGTCTCAGTCATGCACTAACGGAAAAAAAACGTGAAACTGGGAAACACAAAAAATGATTTAGCTTAGACTAAGACTGGGGTGCGGTTTGTCCTAGCAGTAAGGCGTTGGGCTGGTAAGCAGCAGAAGGGCCTCGGTTCGATTCCGCTTCCGCTCTCCTCTCCGGCTCTTGAAAAAGGTTGTGGTTTGTGGACTGTGAAACTGTCTCAAGCAGTTGTGACTGACTTTGTCCCTCACAATTAATCAGTGAAGCATTAAAATGGCTCTCATCGCTAACCATCTTAATGCAGGAGTCACTCTGGTGGTGACAGTGTAGCGATCTAATCTCCCTCTTTCCCCACCTCCATACTCCCCTCCCGCCGCCCCGTCCCTAGTAAGCATTTTATAGGTTTATGTGGACGTTATATGAAGCACCATGTTTAACTTGGAGGACGGAAAATGACAGGAGAGCAACTTCAACAGTCACACTGCCGCACACCGTTCAGACAGTTTCAATCCGCCCCAGAACTAACAAGGAATGGACTGAGCTTCCACAGCAAGAGCGGCAGCCGACAACTCTTGACACATTTGTCCTGCTGTAGAAACACTTATGTAGATGGCACTGTCTTGTCGGTGTCATTGCTGTAGATGGAAGCCCCTTCCGATCTTTTTTTGGCCGTTATAAACATGTCTTTTGTTTTCCAATGGTGCAAGGAAGTTGCCCAATACGATACAAGTTACTGGCATCATCTAACATGCCGTACCAGTTTCTCTTCTTTCAGCCACTTCAAGGTCTTCCAGCATTGTACCCACGTAACAACACTATCCTTAAAGTATTTTACAATAGAACAAAATAATACTCAAGCATTTACTACAATCACTTTTGTGAAGTTTTTTCAGAGACTGTTTAGGAAAACAACAACAAAAAACACAGTTCAACGAATCTTGAATAAGGAAACATTTCATTTGAAATTTTATAAAGCCTTGGTTAGACCTAACCTTGGATATGGAAGTAGTGTATGTGTGCTGTTCTCAAGGGACAATATTCAGCAGATGAGAGAGTCCAGACAGGCAACCAAACTAAACTAAACTGCTAAATGGTTGGCTGATGTTAGTTGTGATGGAAGTACCGTGAAAAAATGGAGTTTTCGTTTTTATTTTAAAAGATGGTAAAAGTTGTGCAGTGCTTAAGAACTTGTGGGAGAGAATTCCAAATGTGGGCAAGAAAAAATGCAAAAGCACCGAGTCTTGTATTGCATTGTTGCATTTTAAATGTGTGGGTTTCAGGAGACATCTTAGTCTCCACAGACAAAACCCACAGAAACAACAAGCCGAAGCAAGTAAGGTATTTAACATCCTTACAACAAAAGCTTCACATGAAGTGAGCATATTCTGCAGCAAGAAAAGGGCAACAGAGCAGTTGGTTTCTTTCAGCTCACCATCCCTCTCTCTGCATTTACCAGCACTCCCCCTTCGACCACCATCCCTCCATTCCACTGTTGATCAGCTGAAGCAAGTACTAAACAGGTGTTAAAATGACAATGAAAACTTCACATGGAGAAAGTATGTTCCAGAGCAGACAAGGGGCAACAGAGCAGTTGGTTTCGTGCAGTTTAACATTCCTCTCTCTGCAGTCCCCCCCCCCCCCCCCCCCCCCCCCTCATCATCATCTCTCTGTTGATCAGCTGAAGCAAGTACTAAAGGCCACAAATGTTTTGATAGGTCTGTCATTGGGATTGGGAAGATGTGCTTTGCACACACACACACACACACACACACACCCACACACACAAACATCATGACACATACTTGGTAGTGATTCTGACCATTTATTTCTACTCTGCATTCATAGCCATACATTAATGAGGAAACAAACATAGGGTCTCCTGCATGCACAAACTGTTGGACAAAGAAGGCTGAAATTTCTGCATTCATAGCCATATATTAATGAGGAAACAAACATAGGGTCTCCTGCATGCACAAACTGTTGGACAAAGAAGGCTGAAAATATGCTACCTGAGAATACCAAAAACCTTCAAATCATTTTGATCAGAGAAAAGTGGTCTTAATGCGATCCCCCCCCCCCCCCCCCCCCCCCCCCCCATCTCATAACATTTAAATAATTGTTTGTTTTCTGTTTTTATTTGTTGTTTTTTGTCCACAAAAATATTAAAACACTCATTTCTCTGTGACAGTAGCCCCCCCCCCCTCCCCCCCCCCCCCCACAGAATACATTAAAAAGAAAATGACCAAACAAAGAGTCTACAGAAGAGTTGCTAATGGTACTTCTAGACAAGCATGTGCAGCAGAAGACACTGGCCCCTAATTCTTCCCTTAAAAAAGTAACATAAGTTTGCGCCACAAAGACCAAATGATTACTCAGATGATTTACATTGCTGCAATGGTCACGGAAACTGGTATGAGGGTGTAGTGGTTACTGAATGAAGTATCTGAAAGATGTGACTTGAACAGCATATAAAATAAAACAGTAAGGTTTTAATACTTTTACGTAAGAAAACATGAACTAGTGAATTATCCACCTTAAATACACCTCTAAACATGAAGCAACTGGAGAAAGTTTTAACTCAAGTAGTTCAGAATGTACTGAGAGACTACCATACTTTCATTCTGATCTTTTCAACATTGCTGTGACCGTGACAATAGGTCAGTCATCACAACTCAGTATAAATGGGTAAAAATGGAGATTATTACCACCCAAAGATGGAAAGCTCCCACTTTCATATAAGCACAGAAAACTGCATTGTGTAAGGAACTAGCCTTCTCAAAACTGGATCTTGTCCAGTGTGAAAAAAGGTCCCCAAAATTTTATTATTACTATTATTTTTTATTCTGTTAATGATTTTAAGTTGATTTTTTTTTTTAAAGTATTTTTCTCCATATGTTCAATCACCAGCATTCAGCTATGCAGTTTGAAGCATGAGTTCAAACACATAACACATTTACTTCACTTGTCTAAGTGGGCAGCTCTATCTGGCCAAAAATGAAAGGTCATTCAATCATGTTATATGCACATCAGTTATAGTGAATGAATTTTTCATTTGTCATCCGTACCCAACAGACAAAACATTTTGTGAAGGCTAGTTCCTTTAAGTAGACTGTATGCAATCAAAAACGTAAAGCTAATGATATTAATACCTGCAGTGTGCTTCCTGGGTGCATTTTGATCCATGTATGTTGTTGTTGTTGTTGCTTGCTTTTATATAACGCTATTCTCCGCTCTCGAGCAGACTCACTGCACTCGCATGTGATTCTGCACGAGTGAACAGCTTTTTATAGCATGTTTTTGACTATCCACCGAAGTGGTGTACTTACACCGCTGACATGGCTGGTGCCACATGAAACTGCTGCCATCTCGGCACGTTCTGTGTACACCATACAACCATGCACCATGTCACTTCATGCAAAGCCACGTACATAAGGTGCATGCATATTTAGCTGTAACCTGCCACCCGCACTTTTGGCAAAATGACCGGGGTCTTTTACATGCTACTGCAGTAACACAGGGGCGGAACGGATACCAAAATAAGTGTCAGCTCAGAAAGTTGACCCTGGAGAAGAAAATTCTACGCCGTTCCTGCAGGGATTTGAACCCACAACCTTTTGATCACAAGTCCGGCACTCTAAGCACTGAGCTATCCCCGCTCCCTGTATGTATTGAAATGCTTTTAACTCCTGTTTTTCTGAGTTCATTCATGAGAGTTTATGACTTTCAATGAAGTATCCATGCATATTATGACCAAAAATAGTGTTTATGCCTAGTATAAATTTAAAAACAAAAAGCAAATCTAAACTCTATCATAAAGATTGCTGTTTCAAATGTATTCATCAAATAGAGACAGGAATATTAAATTAACTAAATCCTTTATGTATGAAGTACAGGCTACCAAACCACCCCTTCCATGGGGGCATGTATATTCATCAAATCTAAGTATGGGTTATCACCACCCTTGAAGGAACAAGCAGTCTAAAGCCATGTGTGGTGAAGGTTAAACAAATTCTCTTGGATTGAAACTCCTTTTGCATACATCTCACACCATCAGAAAAAGTTCACTTCAGGGTAGTCCACCAACAGTATGAACAAGAACTGAGAGCCCTTTGGCAAACCAGAAGAATTCCTCTTTCACATCACCAACATCACAGGTTGATTTGTTGCACAAAATTGTCACTGATGGGCAAAGTTGGACTTTTTTCGTGTATGTGTTGTGTCTGTTGTCACACTGTCCGCTTTTAACATCTCTGATCACCAAAGCAGGATTGTCTTTATTTGTGCAGCATGTTGTCTACTTTTTCACAATTTGCATCACATCTTCATCACACATGCGATGGTGAAATCCAACTCTCTGAGGGCTGTATTTTGTGCTCCGACCCTGAAACAACAGCATTTGATAAGGCACATACAATTATGAATGCACAGAGACAAACACAGACACACATACAAACACCTCACACCAACAAAACATGTTCCAAAATAACCACAAAGCAAAATTTAAAGTATAATTCAATCGGTAGGGGGTCGGGATGGAGGTGGGATGTCACACATCATTAAGCGTATACCACAAAGTGCAAAAGAAGTAATTACACACATACAGTTATTTTCTTCTTCTTCTTCATCTGACCGACAACAATCAACTTATTTCTTTACAACCAAGAGTGTATTGTGCAAAATCCTGGAGGATTTTCCCCCAAAACACCCAACCCACACGCATCCTATGTTGCAGTTTTAGTTCACAGTATGGACAACATTCTTTCTGTGTGTTTAATTACATGAAGCTCACATGGCTGATCAACAGCTTCAGCACACACACTTTTTCAGCTGGAGTAACAAAGACATTTTTTTTTTTTTTAATGTCACATAAAAGTCTTTAACTTTGATGGGTTTACCATGAAACAATTTTCTTAGAAAATACTCCATCAGCTTGATGTGTAGACACAATTTCTATGAAAATGTGAAAACAAAATTTAAAAAATTGGACAAAGAAAGATCAAGATTGGCAACATACCCAAACTAACGCATACTTGAAACTTTGTGCAATGGTTCTGTGAATGGCATGGCACTGAAACAGAATTACATACAGTATAAACTTCTTTTTTAAACCTTCAGTGAATAAACATAATCATGACCACAAAACATTGTCAAAGCCTTAATCAACATATCTAAAGCATTTTAAACAGTGGCACTGACTGAATAAATATTCACAAACAGTGTTCAAAACCAGTCTAAGCTGGGAACTGCAAAATAACAAATATTACAAGAGAGAGAGAGAGAGAGAGAGAGAGAGAGGAGAGAGAGAGAGAGAGAGAGAGAGAGAGAGAGAGAGTGCAAATTTGCTTAGCCCCAACTAATTTTTCAATGTTGATGGCAGTCTCTAACCCCTAAACCCCCCAATAACAAGCTACATAATTTAAGATTGACAGAAAACAATTAAAACTATAATTGAACACTGGACTCACAACATGTTCTGCTGTTGCTCCTTTCCTCAGGATCAACCCCCCATCAAAATCAGGTCTCTCTGCAAAGGACAAAATAAGAAATCATGAACACATGCAATGTATTTAGTGCCACTACTGACAGAAGGTAAAGCCACACATGTAGATTTTAAAATCGTGTGACAAAGCATTCGCTCAGTTTTGTGGTGATATTCACATATAAATATAAGAGTAACATCATATCAATCTTTTTCCTTACTATAGTCAACTATGACCATGACCACTGTGAAGACTTTTTTTGTTGGGAGAAAGTGAATGGGACTAGAGTTCTTCCCCTTAAAAAACAGTGGTGATGAATGTGACCGAGACAAGGCTTGCACAGACAAACCAGATTCCAGCCTCTGGCAGTGTGTGAAAAAAATGTAATGTTGGACAATTGAGTTTTGCAGGAAATTCTGTATTCAGTGGTATGTTCCCTTGCTCTATGATGATCAATGCTAATCACCGCCCCCTCCCACACTGCTAAAGTTTGCTGTATTGCAAAGATCATGCAACGTATTGCTAAAAATGGTACAAATTCTTCTTCATCCCAGTGCATCCATGCTCAACTTTTATCCTTTGGGGATACTGTAGATGAAAACAGAAGCTGTGCTGGGCCATTATGTTGCAGGTATACACAAGGTGCCAGTGAATACAGACAAACCACAAACCTCCTCGTTTTTTGGTGTAGATTCTGAGCAGGGCAAGATGCTCCCAGATCATTTCTAGAAGGTAGTCCAGGTTCAACTTCATATTGCAGCTGACAACAGAAGAAAATTATAGGCATGCATATCACCTGCGCACATATAAAAATGCTTCCATGCAAAAAATAAACAGGCAGCAGCTCATAAAACTCGTTAATTCTTTTTCTCCTTGAACTTAATGACTTCTGGGTGGTGTTTCTCTCCTATCAAAATCAAGGGAGAAATGGACTTTTGGCACCTAGGCTTTACAACAACCCCTGGCCTAAACCAATCAGTAAAAAAAAGAAAGCATGTATGCATGTGTGCATGCATGTATCTGTGACAACCAGTCAGCAAAAAAAAAAGCATGTATGCGTGTGTGCATGCATGTGTATGTGACAGTGAGTGACACAGAGAGAAATAGTATTGTAGTAAAACAAAATAAATCAAATCACAAACAGAATTTTGATTCACTGTTCATGATACATTTAACTTTGTGTCAGAAGACAACTGGGAGAATACCTATTCACAGACCAAAGCACATACTCTGGCTTAGGCAGGAAACCTTGTTTACCTCTGGGCTCTCAGCAGAGGGGACTTTGATATAAGCATTGGAAGTACTCAACTGCAGGTGAAAGCCAGAAGGGGTGGGTGGAAGGGGGGGGGAGGAAGAGAGGTGGTGGAGAGGGGGAGAGAGAAAGAGGGAGGAAGAGAGGTAGTGGAGAGGGGGAGAGAGAAAGAGGGAGGAAAAGAGGTGGTGGAGAGGGGGAGAGAGAAAGGAGGAGGGAGAGAAGTGGTGGAGAGGGGGAGAGAGAAAGAGCGAGGAAAAGAGCGAGAGAGAAAAAAAAGAGAAGGAGAAGAGAGAATCAAAATGTATACAATACAATATAAATGAGAGTGTGAGAAACAAAGATAACAAATCATATAGTATCTACTCCTTGACTGGTATTAAATTCAGGGTAAGCTGACTTCTTTTTTTTTTAAAGAAGACAACGTAGTGCATACCTGACAACCACTGTATGTGGTTTCCTGGCAAGTCTGTCCACCTCTTCAATGGAAATCTGGTCAATCTTGTTGTACACCTGCAATGGAGTGTTTGTGGGAACACCTTGAAAAAAACAACATAAACAAAACAACAAACCCCCAAGTAGGTATAATTACTTGACAGAAAGTACTTGTGTGTGTGTGTTAGTGTTATTTTGATCTGTTTATTTGCACAGCATACTGTGAATGGGGCTGTTTTTGTATACAGGCAAAGACTGCTAAAACCTTAAAGCAAAGACAGTAGATGCACATGCACAAAGTCTACTTTTCATGCATGCAACTGGTATTGTTGTCCTTCCTGTAACTTACTATGCATCATAGTTAACAGACACTCACATAAAGACACGGTAGGTAGGCACGGTTACCAAGAATGACGTCCACAAATTCATCAGAAGTGCAGTCCTCTTTAAACAAAACCTCTGCATTGAAAATTTCTGTTCCAAGGTCAGGAAAAACTAAAAACAGTAGAAATAACCGACAGAATACGCGATGCTTAATATAAGTACATAAAATGCAATGTTATCCACCACCACCACCCAAATACACACACACAATACCACATTATTCAAAGGCATATTGGTATTTCCTCCAACTGCAAGACTGCAACAAAATCATCCAGTGCAAAACAAAGTTTATGCACAGAAACCATGAAGTAATCTAAAATGTATTTCTATGACATTACACAAAGACAACACCATATGTTGAAAGACCAGGACTCTTTACATATAAATATATTCTAAATTCATCCAAAAAGTTCATACAAATGATCTATGGATGCTTAATGTTATGCATGTCCTAGACACACATACTTGCACAAGAATGCAGTAACATAAAAATAAACCCACAGATCTACATTCCTGTTTGTCTTTAGGCCTTCTCGTGATTCAACCATTAAGCAGCAAGGATACTGTATTCATGTAAAATAAGCTGGGCCATCTTCTCACTGCATTTTGTCAGTGGCACTGTAGAGTTGAATGAAATTCCACCTCCTTTCTTTTGCTGAAAAGACAAACATACATAAGCTTCATGTACTGATTCACTATAACCAACACTTTATTTATTGATTCACTATACACAACAACAACATACAGAGTGCACATAACAGGTGAAGTACTTTAAATGGAATGGAAAACTATTGGGACTCAGTAACAAAATTCATTTTCTGTTTGTGCTATTATTACAGAAAACACCATTCTTTTGCTTAAAAAAAGAAGAAGCATAATTATAGGCATTAATTACCATGCAGTACCTTAATTATATGTCAGTTTCTCCAAAGACATTAAGCATTTACTCATTTATCACCTCTTGATACTTATATTTATAATTAAGTGGCAGGTAAATGGTGTGCCACTATGTGCAGCAAGAAACATCATGTCAACTACACTGAAACACTGTCATGTCGGTAATGATGGAGGAAGGCTTCAACCCCTCATTCTCTTTGTGACCTTGATTCTGAAGAGATTAATCAAACTTCTTGTGTGATGTTCATGGTGGTGCACTAGGATGTTTGGCTGTAACTAGTGTAACATGCTAAACAAATCAGAAATACATCCCAGGCAAATAATCACTTCTGGTGGATTTGAACCCTCACCATGAACCCTGCCTTTGAAACTCAGCACTGACACTTTTACCTTGAAATAAATGTTGGGCTTTTCTTTGTTCAACCTGATGCCCACAGCCTCCAGTTCTCTTTCCAACAGTTCTCTGGAACAAGACCATCGCTAAAACTCACATTTGATATTTCTTTGACCAGGAGAAAATGTAATGATATAGTAGTAATATTCTAAAATAAAATTATAAAGATGTTCACAATTTCTAACAGCATCCTTTCCAGTATTTTAGTTCTTTTCAAACAAATGTCTGTTCTTACTGACCCAAATAAGATTCAGGTCAAGTCGTCCAAACTTTTTGTGCTCTTTGAACTGTTCTGAAAGCCAGGTTGAGTTCTTGTTGACCTAAATCCCATTCAGGTCATGTCATGTGCACTTCAGGTGTTCTTTGATCTGTTCTGAAAGCCAAGTTCAGCCAAGTAAAATATCACCTCATAACCATCAATCATGCAATACAATTATGAAATGCCATACTCGCCCTGATATAACCGCAATGGTTGACTGGGCGTAAAACACCAAGTCACTATGAAATGCCATACAAGCATAAATTACACTAACGTCAGACACAAAACTGGTCATATAATGCTGTTGCGAAATTTAAAATCTTACTTTTGTATATCTCCCTTAGTAGCATCCAGCATAATGATAATGAGATCTGCTGTTCGGGCCACAGCAATCACCTGTCGACCACGACCCTTGCCTGAAAAAAAGAGAACAAAATAACAAGGTAATGGTGTCATCCTACTGCAGAACTACTACTACTAGTACATGCGTTTACTTCCATTCTGTATGCCTCAACGAAGGCTTTGGCAGCTCAGCCAGGAACACCCCTGGCTCTGTCCAATAATGGGTGCAGAAATGAAGCAGCAGCATGCAGTCAAATACCACTCTGAATGCGAAGACATCTCTTTTGAATTCTGTTGTTGTAAATCTACTCAGTATCTGAAGAAGAATCTTGCATCTGCCTTTCTGTTTTTTATACTGCACTTTACACACTCAGCAGTGACATACAAACCTAATAATAAAAAAATACATATAATATAGCACCATGCAATACTGAGCATGATTATAACCTGACTGATGTAAATATCTCAAGTCCAACAGCCAAACCACATACACCACGATGAAGTGTAGTTCTTAAAATTTAAAAAAAAAATTAAAAAAAGAAGAAGAAGAAGGGGCTAAAAAGACACAAGTAGACAAATACAAGGGCATGGCACTCCAAACATCAAGGAGAAAAGAAAACAGGTTGTTATAGTAACCAAGTCACTTCTTTCCTCAAGCATATACTTATACACACACAAAATGTCAACTGCGGCACAGGCAAACACCATCTACATATACACCACACATACACACAAACATATTTTATGCAAATACCATCTACACACACACACATGTATGCACAGACACACAGACATACACAAATGTTACAGGGTCATGGCTTAATGACTGCAGCTAACATGGGCTTGACACCTGATTGACGCAGGATAAGAGATCAGTACCTTGTACGCAACGCTTGTGCAGACTTCTCAATGCTCGCCTAGCCTTTATGTGCAAAGCGAAGCATATGTACTACAGCAATTTCACATGACAGATCTCCCAAATCCATCTTTTGAAAACAACAACTCCAAACAGCAAGTGGTCAACATAAATGTAATGTGAATTAATATTTTATGCAGTATCTACACCTAATGTGAGCCTGAAGGGCATAATACAAAGCAGCAGGGTCAACATAGCTGTACATAATTAAAATAACTATGAAAGCCTGCTAATTATATACACAAACACATTGCAACACTGCATTCAACGTCTGTCTCATCACTTGCAACTTACACACACACAAAACCACACACACACAACATGACACTGACAGGTATATCACACAGCAATGTATTCGGTGTTCAGAGGGAAATAGCACACAGAGTAGCATAAAAATCAGCATGGACTGACCCTGTGCAGCGCCTTCAATGATTCCTGGCAAATCCAGCAGCTGTATGTTGGCACCAGCATACTGCAACATTCAGCACAAGCCAGTGTCAGTCAAGAACAAGATGGGAGTGTTGCCACAGACTCCACATACACTGTTCCAAGAGCAAGTGGAATCACACAAAGGTACAGCTTAACTAGTTACACGTGCAAACTAATACTGGTTTGCAAAAAGCTCAAGTTTTCTCTATCTTTTCTTGTCTGATAACATACTCACACACACATCCCCCCCTCCCCTCCCTGACCCTCATACACATGCACCTCCACAACACACAAAGGTCCTGAAACACACACACCTGAATACAAGGAACTATTCTCTACACACATACCTCAATGACACCTGGTATACAGGTGAGGGTTGTGAACTCATAGGCAGCACATTCACTCTCTGTTTTCGTCAATGTGCTCAGCAGTGTAGACTGGGTGTGAGAAAAGAAACAAATAAAACAGTCAAATGAATGATTTGGTAAATAAATTTTTTTCTCTTAAACAAGAACATCTTACATGACAGCTCCCCCCCCTCCCATATTTGTAAGACAGAAATGTTGTTTTTGTAGGTTGAAGTGTATAAAAACAACCAAGCAAGTAATTAATGGTTGCAGCATTATATTTAGATCTGTTAGACTGTAAAGAGTAAATCTGATGGACCAAAAACAAAAACAAAAAAGGAGAGAGTCCTACTCCCTTAAGTTAACAAAGAGCCTATTGGGTGCATCAGTCCCCCCTGGAGCCAAATCCAATGTTTGGCCCACAATGCCAAGCAGAGAGCAGAGGGGTTATCATGTGACTGCACATCCATGGGGGCTGTGCAAATACCATAAGAGTCAGCACTAAAAGTTGACTCTGGGAGAAAAATCCGTTGCTACACAAGGATGCTTTTCAGTCAGACACTCTACCAACTGAGAAACAGCCTACAGTGTGCACACCTGCAGCTCATGAGATATCCATTTTTGTCATCTCATCAGGATGACTAAACAGTGAGCTCATCACCTTGGGCCTGTGGTGGGGGTTGTGTGATGTGTGATGAGGGGCTGTTGCGAATTGTCTGAACCAGAATTTAATCCTGCGCCCTTGTCCAATGACTTCACCACCTGACCAAATCTTCACTTTTTCCTGACCTTGAAGAAAACCACATGCATTACTGTTATTTTTATATGAGCACTTGTTGAGCGCCTCACCTCAAGATAAACCCTCAGTGCTTTACAGTGGCAAATAACTATGTAGCACCATTATCTGCTTCCGAGCAGACCCTAGTTGCATGTGACTCTAAATGAGTGTCTGTAGCCTAACACAATGCATTTTTGAATATCCATCAAAGTGGTGTATTTACAGCACTGTTTGGTTGTTACATGGTTGGTGCTACATGAAACTGCTGCTGTCTCAGCACATGTTTTGTGCACATCATACAATCATGCATGTGTGTTTAGTTGTAACCTGCCACCTGTACCTTTGGCAAAATGACTGGGATCTTTTATGTGCTACTGCAGTAACACTGGGTTAGAACAGATACTGAAATGAGTCACCACAGAAAGGTGACCCAGAAGAAAGGTTTTTCCTGCCGTTCCTGCCGGGACTCAAATCCATTACCTTTCAATCATGAGTCAGGCACTCTAAGTCTAACCACTGAGCTATCCATGCTTTGATTATGTTTCTGCTTTATTTTAACTGTGTGATGAAACATTTACATATGAAACTACCTCCCCCTCTCCCCTTTGAATTAATACAACAACAAATAAACCAACAGCAACAACAAAAAAGCCCTGCCAAAAAGCAGCAACATGATAGACAAAGCAGGGCAAGTGCACCTGGTTGTGGCAGACTTTCAGGAGATGTCAAAAAGCTACTTCAGGTCCAGCAACCCAAACAGTTCTTTCTCTTTCACCAGCAGGGCAAGTGCATCTGGTAGTGGCGGACTTTCAAGAAGAAGTCAAAAAGCTACTTCAAGTTCTCTTTCACCTTTCAGTTTCACTTTTACTGTTTCAGTTTCAGGGGCATATAGTAGTTTCAGGGGCATATAGTAGTAAGTACACTAACCTAAAATATGATTAATTCATGTTTCTGGCCGTACCTTTCCCACTGAAGGAAAACCAATAAGGGCTACTCTGGCATCACCTGACTTCATGACATCAAAGCCCTCTCCCTGAAACAGACCAGATCAACATACATAGATATTCTAAAACCATAAAGCATATTATTTTTTAAGTGCAGTATACACAATGTCTCCTACATGTAGCTGCAAAATGTATTTCTTTAGTCATGCCGGGGTCTTCATTTTGAATCTAATTCAGTTGTCTTACAACAACTCAAAAATTATGCTGTAGATTGTAGCTATGGGTACTGAAATTCAGAATACAGCAGTCCAAAAACAGAGCTCCCAGCATCAGCTACTGTTAAATTTCACCCTTTTAATTGTACAGTTTTTGTTCACTGGGGGACACACTGCCTGGTCACTACCAGACAGGAACAATGAACTGTTCCACTGATGTAACAACTAAATTGAAAGGGAGATAATCTTTTTTCTCTCCATCCCAGAGGCATTATTGAGGGAGAGTAAGTAAGTAACTTAGTGTCTTACGCCCAGTCAAAAAGTTCAGTCATATCAGGGCGATTATGGGAGACAATCAATTTATCAAGTACTACCTTTGCCCCAGTTTTCCCTGTTGGTTCCAACAGCTGCTGACGGCATTTTGCTAGCTTTGCCTTCAACAAACCCAGATGGTATTCTGTGGCTGAAAACATATAACCAATGATAATATGTAAACTGCAGATAAATCCAAAAGAAAAACCACACACACACACCTCCACCATAAACTCAAGGCACTTAAATAAAAAACAAAAACAAAAAAAAAAACAAAAAAAAAACTCAACATTAATTTCTACCATAACCACTTCCTTCCAAAATGAAAACATCTGAAATCATCTGTGAGAAAATTAGCCCAAAAAGGAGATATTTCTGTGACTGTCTCTTGGTGTTGTTAGAAGGCTAGTGGCTACAGATCTATCATTACAGCAGGAAAAGTGTAGAATATTTGTGTGAGCTAAGCACAATAAGTTACTTTCAGTGGGAACTAGGAATGGGATAAATGCAGAAAAAATAATTTATTGTCCTAATATTGTAATAATAATAATGTGCAAATATTGGCAGTGCCAGTTATGGCATAACCAATAGTTGGGGAAAAGAATGCCATCATTCTATCATCTATGCTTGGACAGTTGGAATGTGACTGTGTTACTATTAGTGTGTATTATACATATGATATAATTTTACAAATTACTTACTCCATCTCTGAAACTAATGTCGTAATTTAAGTGAAACAAAAACTTTTTCTCATTTTGACTTTGCTCCATCCTCTATCGTCTATGCTCTTTTTACTTTCCGTGATCCCCACAATCACTAGTAACTGTCTACCTGTTAACTCTGAGTGTAGTAATATCATAGTAGAATTGAACAAGAACAAGCAACAGAAGAAGAAGATGGAGAAAAGGAAAGTGGGGACGAAGAAAACGAAACCGAAGTCGAAGAAGAAAAGAGAAGGGAGACTTACTCGAGATTAGAAGCGAAAGCTGCTGTGGATTATTTAGTAACTGACACGAGGTACAACGTTAATAGTCGCAAAATGTATTACCACATACCTTTATTTTTCTGCGTTCTTGCAATTTCTCTCTCTATCTCCGCTATTTTTTCAAGGATACCCATCTTTCCGGCCGAAATCCTATCTTAGTCAGTCTGCAGCGAGCACGGTGTGGCAGCAATACACTTTGTGGTATGTTGTAAACGTAATAGGTGAGTAAACATGCACAAGTACAATATGTTTCATACCCTTAGTATTTTTAGTCGTTTTTCACGTACTAAAGAGACATTGTGTGTGGTCAGTTTGTTTCTCCTACAAAGGCAAAAACACTTTTTACGACAGAGCTTTCGGCTAGCCAAAGTTCGGCTTGAGACAGCCACAATAGCACGTACTTTCGTAATGGCGGCGCCCTTGCCGTTTCCAATCAACTTGTTTTGACTGATTTCTGCAATGCAACGTTCTGCTGTCTCATCCATCCGATTACATTGCCATTAGGTACGTGACAATTGTAATACGGTTCGTTCTGCAATTTCTGCTGTCTGGTAGGAAGAGTATCCTTCAAGTCTACTGAATTATATATATATATTTTGCAGTTTCCGACCTTCCAGTACCACTGGCACTGTTCAGTCAGACATTTTGAGTGTGACAGTGGCATCACAAGCCACATTGTTGGAACGTCGATATTAAAGGCACCTTATTCAAAGTAAATCGAACGCTGGGCAACCTTGGGCAAAGAAAGGGAAGACTTAAGTTGTTCAGCATCAATCGAACATTGTTTATTACATCATCTTCTTGAGTTCTTAGTTTGCCTCTTCTTCTTAATCTTATTCTCCCAACTCTGAAGACTGTTGACACTTTCAGTGCATGCTGGTTTATTTTGGTGTTTCCATAATCCACCGAAATCTGACATGGACTACAAGATCTTTAAGTTAAAGTTTAACATCATGTGTATTTGATCTGTTTGCATACATAGATAATACACACTGGGGACCTTGGTTTATAGTCTCATCCATTTCCAGAGGACTTTTGTAGAGTCTTCACAGAATTTTACTGCTTAGCAATCTTAGGATGGGTGCAAAACCTAGCACGTAACAGTCACTCATTCATTTAGTGACCACACACGATCATGATTAACTTCAGCTTTTGAGAGCAAGTTTTCTTGCTGTGTGCCACTGACTCTCACTTAGCCTGTAAGTCAAAGCCACACAAGGCTTTGCAAATCCTTGGTTGTAACAACCTGCGATTGACCATGCATTGGATCCACTGCTTGCAGACCATGTGATCAAACCCCACTGTGCTTGCCACTCACAGGGTGCTTGACTGACCAGATGTTTATGCCAGGGCTTTCAAATGCTGTCACTTCAGTCTTACTTCACCCCATATAGAAAAAAATGATGTCTTGTTTGGTGATGGATTCATGCTTCGAGAGCAATGCACAGGGAGTCTTAAAATCATTTGTGAACATTTTTGGTTTACAACAAATACAAGTTTTGACTTTGAGTTTGAGCAGTGTCTACAGGTACACTGCATTTTGACAGAATGGGATTTTTTTTATATTATTGACTGAGCAGTGAATCTGGGACTAGGACAGTGACTGATGAGTGAATAACACCAACACTTTATGAATCAACTAAGAGTTTTTCAATTTGTTAATGTTGATTATTAATGATTATTATGATGTAACATTGTTCATGTTTTTGCTTTTAATTCAGACCTCTGCTTACTCTAAGTCTAACTTTTAATTTAAAGTATTTTTTTTACTTTTCAGTTCAGTTCTTCAAACTTTGTGACTTTGAGTGTGTCCATCAACCCAGCTGCTTAACTCCAAGATGACCTTACTGTGCGCTTTGGCATCAGTGTCTGCATCAACGTCACTGAGAACCAGCAGTATGGCTTGCAGGCTTCTGCTGAAATTTCCACCTACAAACTGCCAAGCAGTTGCAAAGTGTCATGGCCTGCAGGCAGCTAGAATGTCCAGTCTCAGCCAGACCTGCCGTCTGTTGCAGTTTCCAGGACTTTTTTTGCGGTGCAGTCCATTGCACCTTCAGAAATCTTTCCTACATAGCCAGCCTTTTTATCAGGCGATAGGACTGCACAGAGCCACGAGGTACACTCTGTTGAGAGTGAGATGTGCTGCATGGATGGACACTGTGGGCTTTAGGATGGCCAGTGGGAGTGGGAGGGAGGCGGCCAATTTCCGAGCGCGCACTGGCATGATCTACGTGTTTGCTACTGTCATTTTCATGCTGGGTATGAGCTACGCTGGTGTGCCACTCTACAGAATGTTCTGTCAGGTAGATCAATGACTGTGTTATGTAATATATGTCTGGTTAGGAAATTGTTTCTTGCTAGTTAATACTGCCCTTTGCAGTGAATGTAGTAAAAGTAAGAGTGGAACTGATATGAACCTTTTTGTTTATGCCATGGTTACACGGCTACACTCATGCACACACACGAACACACACACACACACATTATATTTGTTTTTCATTACAGTACGTTTTATTCTTCTCTATTGCCTTAATGTGTGTGTGGGGCGGGGGTGATGTGGGGGGGGGGGGGGGGGGACTGTTGGTGCACCAAACTGCAAATGTAAAATATAAAAGAAATAGTGATATAAACCAACAGAAGTTGCAAATCGAGGAAAATATGTTGCAAAATTATAATTTTCTGACAGACAGTCACATTGACCATGATCACATGTCAAATGATAATTTTTCAGGCCACAGGACTTGGTGGCACAGTGTCCCAGGGACATGACACCTCCAAGATAGAAACAATGCAGGCAGTCAAAGAGAGAGTCATCACAGTGCGCTTCAATGCCGATGTTGCCTCCAGCATGATGTGGAACTTCAAGCCACAGCAAATTGAAGTCAAGGTTTGTTTGCTAGCATTCCTTGGTGCACCCATTCTTGTATTTTCTGCCGTAAATATATATAATATAATGCAAACTTGTGCAGTGTTACCCACCTTTCTGGCAGCTGTACTGCAACTTAATGGATTCGGTTGTAGATTTTGTCATGTTACAAAGATTACTAAGGTTGAAAAATAATCCTGACATGGGAACCAGGGTACGTACACACACACACACACACACACACACACACAGATTTTTGCTGAATCTCCATCAATTTGGCTAGATAGAATGAGAATAATGGCGGTAGCATGGGAACATGTCACGGTCATATAGATGACAGTAATGGTAATGTCAGTAGCTGCTTACTGGAGAACAAGTCAAAATCAGTAGTATCTGACTGATAAATAAGTCAGGACTGATGAGCAAGTCAAAACATAGATGACAGTAGGCTTTTATTGATGAACAAGTGAAAATATAGATCAGTAATGATAGTGTCAGTAGCCTCAGAGCATGCCAAGGTATAGATGGCTTGGACTTGTTTGTTTGTTTGTTCATGCACCCTGCACATGTTTTAATGTCAAACATTGATAGTTTATGTGAGCTGTGCTGTCTTTTTCATCATCATCGCCCCTGTGAATTCCAGAGTTTCTTCCCTTGTTCCATTTCTCTCATCCCCACAGTTTCAGTTGGAAGCTAGACAACATCATGGAGTTACAGTTGAAATGGGTATAGCTGGATGGTGTGTGTGTGTGTGTATTACAGTATTAGGGGCAGGGGTGGGGGCTGGGAAGGCTGCAATTATGTGTAGATAATAATTTATGAATATGAGGTTATTTTCTTTTTTGTATATTGCTGCTTCTCATACAGCACATGCACAATATTTTTCTTGTGTACATATATTATTGTTAGTTGTCATACGTGTAACTTTGTTGCACATGTTACCTTCAATTTGTTTTCTTCTACTTAACATAGAAAATGTTGGAGAATGTAAAGTGCAGTAAGTTTGTGTACACCAGATAAAAGTTATCTATTGTTATTATTGACACAGTTACTGAGTTAGTTACTTGGTGGAAAAAATGATTTTCTTATGCAGGTGCAAGTGATATCATTTTCTTCATGGCTTGTTTGTAGGTTAAATATTTATTGCTTTAAAAAAAGAGAAAAAAGGGGTCTACTCTGAAAATCTGCACGTTTTACATAGTCCTAGTGAAATAATTATTCTTTAAATTTTTTAATGTTTTGATTGTAAAACAAAGTAAATAAACAACTTTGAATAAAAGACTGTCAAGACAAATTAGCATCACATTGTCTTCAAGTTCAAGGAGATACATGCAGGTATCATAATCCCAGGAGGTTGGAGAGATGGGCCATGATGTTACCCCTTTTTAGCTTCACTGTTTCATTGCTTGTGGAGGATGAAGTCACCAGACTATTCGTAAACATCAAAGAGGGCAAAGTCACTACAGGGTGTCTATGAGTATGACCACGAGCCACAGCTGTGATCAAAGACTTTCTGTTTTGGAAGACCACTCTTGTTAGGACTCCTTTGTCCACTTTTTACATGTTCCACTGTGCCAGGAAAGAAAACTTTTTCCTCTAAATGCTGGTCTTCCCCTTTGGGTCACTGGGTTTGTCATGAACAGAACTTGAAGTTTGAAACAGGTTCTTTATTAGGGAGATCATTCCAGCATAATAGGAAGCTTTATTTTTCTGCAGGTTCTTCCCGGAGAGACAGCTCTTGCCTTCTACACAGCCAAAAACCCCATGGACAAACCTATCATTGGAATCTCAACCTACAATGTGGTTCCCTATGAGGCTGGACAGTATTTCAACAAGATTCAGGTAGGAGTCTTGCCATCTCTGTGTCTTTTGAAACTGGAGGATGGTGCCTGAAGATTGTTTCCAGTGAAGCTGTGGACTGTACGTAATGAACCAGTTACAAGCATGGTTATCAAACTTTCCTGTTGTCTCATTTTATTGTGTGATTGTGAACCTTGTTCAAGCAAAACAGGGGGCTGGAGGATGAGGGGATGGGGGGTGGAGACACAAAAGGGACTGATGCATCAGGTTTGCACTCAGTTCTTTCTTTCTTTTCTTTTTCTTTTTTGTCTCTTCTTTTTTGGGTGGCATACTTCCATGGATTAAAAAAGTCTCCTCCGACGTCTCTCTCTTGTCTTTTTTTCAAAAGGGAAACTGAATTGAAGAAGGATCACTGGCCTTATCAATAGAGGCTGAATAAAAAATATATATACAAGAGATTTTCATTTGATTTCTTGTCCTGTTTGTTACAAATCACTGAAATTCCAGGAGTGCTGCCATTTTGTGAACAGCAGTCTGTATCATTGACATCATGCTCATAGACAAGGCGAATGTGTGGCAAAAAGGATCGCAGTCCAAATAACATCACAAGGCAACCTATGTTTTGCCCTTAACTGTGCAGAGCAAAGCAGTTCGGCTATGAAGCAAAAAGTGCTTCTTTTGTATGAATGTTGATAGCACAGTGAAATGAAGCCTGCAAATGAAAATATTATGTGGATCTTTTTTTACATTTTCAGGCCAACTTTTACTTTGCAGCTTTAGTTTGGTTCCTGTTTAATCTTTTATTTAAATTTAACTTGTGTGCTGAAACGTTGTTGTTGTTTTTGACTGTGTATAGTTCCTTGGCATTACTTTCATGTAATGGGATGCATGCTCCCATTGGAGAAATAATACATAAAAAAATACTGTACTGGTTTGGTTTTGTTTTGACAAAATTAATGTCCACTGAGGCATTTGAATAGATCATTGGTGGTTGCCTCCCTTGGCTATTGACACCCTGGTGATATCTTTTTCTTTTTTCTTATCTGTTTGTAATTGCCACATGGTGCATGACCATTTCATGCATGCCCAGAACATGTGACTTAGTGGGAGAGAGGACGGTAAGTCGAGAGTAAAGTTAGTTTAGTCTGTGTAAAGTATATATATATATATATATATATATATATATATATATATATGTTCATTTGATGAGTGCTGCATTTTGTTTTGAATCAGACAAGTTGTTTCCCTTGAGTGCTGACTCCCAACAACATGTTTGCGTCTCTTTGCTTTCATGTGACTCTTTTCTTTGCAGTGTTTCTGCTTTGAGGAGCAACGGCTTAATCCCCACGAGCAGGTAAGATAAATGATTTCTTTTCTTTTTAAACCCCTTTTTTTTCCTTTGTGTCATTTGTTTTGTTAACATTTCAATTTTCATGACTGGGCTTTAACAATCTGTTGTCTGTCTTGTTTTATGCTGTTTGCCTAACTGTGTCAGTTTTGTGTTTTTTTATTAGCAGATTCCAATCAGATACAAGAGAACCTGTAACTCATCCATGGGAATTCTGAGGCAGCAATCTTTTAAGGCAGCAGTGTATTTAGCTGTGAATATTTGCGTACATTCAGGTATAGAACATATGTTGGGGGGGGGGGGGGGGGGGGGGGTCCTCCATTTTCTGCTTTGATTAACCTGCTCTTTCTTTGTATTTTTTGTGGCCTGCTTTGAAGAATTCTTTTAATGGCTGTCCAGGTACTCATGTCATAGTCTCTTGGATGTAATGTAGGAATGTAGCATGGGGTGTGCATATATGTGGCTTGCCAGTTTGTCCAGTCCTTTAACAAACATTGGCACACATTACATGCACGCACACACATGCATGCACTAAACCACCACACCCCACACCCCAACACACACACAAAACCACAAAACACACACACACCACACACACACACACAAACACACACACATGGAGAAACAAAACACACAAAAACAACCAAACACCCCCAATGGCCCCCCAACACCCCACACACACATACCACCCCCAAAACTCCCCCCAGGCCCCATTCCCCCCCCCCCCCCCCCCCCCCCCCCCCCCCTTTTCCCCCACCCCTCCCTCCCCCCAAATTTTGTAAATTTGTTCATTCTGCTAAGTAGCAAGGGTATTGTTCCAAACAATTTTTCTGGATAATTACAAAAATGAAATAAAATGCATGGCTGCTGCTTCAGTGCTGGGGGTGTTTGAAAATGTTCAAAAACCAGATTCAGCTGTCAAAGAGATTGATACCACTTGTCATTTCTCTTGGGTTTGATGAAGTATTATCCATGAGTATCTGACACGTCTTGAAATCAGATTGGGTGATTTGTTTGTTTTTGTTTTGTTGTTCGTGGGTTGTTTTTGTTGTTGTTTCTTGCTTTGGATTCCAAGACAAAGGGAAAAAATGGTGGTCCTTGCATCTCTTTGACTCATTAAATGCTTTTAAATGACACATGGTTTAAAACTGTTGCTGTTCCTAGTGTCTCATCATATAAAAGAAGCGTGTGTAACTATGCATGTACAGTTGTCTGTTAATTAGGTGAATGATGCTTCCGACCTTCTTGCAACTTTTTAACATATAATTATGTGATCCGGACTGGCGCTTTCTGTTTCGTTATTATTAAAGGTCCCCCCCCCCCCCCCCCCCCCCCCCCACCCCCCAACAAGCTGAGCTGTCATAGCGGCTGTGCCATTGCAGTAGACAAGTGGACATTGGTCTAGGACGGAAAGGACTGGGGGGAATTTGCCCTCACCGTGTGCAGTAGACACCAGCGGGGGATACTTGGGAGCTCCGCAAACAGGTGCCCAAAGGGGAGCCTAGCGCTGCCATGCGCCTTCGGCCTGGAGACAAACACCTTATGTTTTCAGGCCGCTTTCCCACAATGGGGCTGCTCCTTAAAGTCCCCCCCCCCCCCCCCCCCCCCCCCCCCCCCCCCCCCCCTCCTCCTCCCCCTCCCCCCTCTCTTGCTTTTTATCGCGACAAGTTCGCCTCCCCAGTTGACGTTCGGTGTCGTGGCCGCGTCCCGAGGGAGCGCGGAGCCGGCCCGCCAGGCCTGGCCAGGTCAGCTTTGTTGTGGCCCTCCTTGGCTGCACCGTGTTGCTGTTCCTTTTGCCTCTCCTTTTCCCCCCCCCAACCCCCCCCCCCCCCCCCCCCCCTCCCCGGGCCCCCTAGAACCTTAAAGGGGAAAATTTTTGATTTTAAAAAAAAAGGGGGGAACGGGGAAAAGGAAAAAAAGAAGAAGAAGAAAGAAAAAAGGGAGGTCTTTTCCCCCCTTTTTCCCGCTCCCCCCCCCCCCCCCCCCCCCCCCCCCCCCCCGGGGCCCCCCTTCCCCTCCATCCCCTCCCTTCCGTCCCCACCGCGTTGTCAAACTCTCAGAGTTGCCTGGCTGTGGGTGCTGCGAGCATTTTGCTTGTATCAACACAGCTTCTGGATTTATCCCGCCTCAGTTTTGGAAGCCGTAGTGGGGTGGCTGGGTGGCAAAGGGCTGGGGGTTTCATTAACCTGTTTAAGTAACCGATCCCTTGCACGTTCTTCAGATCCTGCTACCTTGCCTAGCTCTACTGATGCGGTTATGTTAGTGTGGATATGAAACAACTTACCTACATATACTAAAGACCTCGTTTTTAACAAACAAACATATCTACAACAAAAGCTACGGTTAGGTTAATGTGGATAAGTAGTGCGTGCGTGTGTGTGTGTGTGTGTGTGTGTGTGTGTTGTGTGTGTGTGTGTGTGTGTGACTTTGCTTTCCACAGTCACACGATGGAGTCATCAAAATGGTTAAGCAAGAAGGAAGTGGGGGAGCGACGTCATTATTGGCCTACCCATTTGACTGTAAACAACTGCAGGGGGCACTTGGGGAGAGAGAGAGAGGGAAAGAGAGAAGTGTCACGAGACTCAATTCCAAAGTTCCATTTTGACATGGTAATGTCTTTAGTGTATGAAGGATAAGTCCACTCCTACGCTTCCAGTTTTGTTTGTACTTGTTTTGCGGACACGCTGGAGGCGACCGGTCCCCAGACCCAGCCGCGTTTATTCTCACGCTTAGTGGCGGGTGTCTGTCTCCTTAGCCTGTGGCCCCCCCCCCCCCCCCCCCCATCTCGCCACACGGGGACGAGGAAGAGATCATTAGCTGCTAATTGATGACGGCGGCACAGCGCTGTGAGCCGATCATGCATCACCCCTGACAGGAAAGACCTGCAGCTGATTGCCGGCTCGCCTGGCTACCGGCCCCCTTCTTGCCCGAAGTCTGAATGATGTAACAATACAAACACTGGCATGGCCTTGTGTGGGGGCGGGGTGGAGGGGGGGCCGGGGAGCTATTGTGGGATCTGGGATGGGTGTGCGAGGAAGAGAGCTAGGGATGGGTGTTGGGGGGGGGTGGGGGTAGGTCTCGGCGACCTATGTATTGGCATGTGTTTTCAAACAGGCACAGGGCTGCTCGCCTGGAGTCTTCAAAGGGCCCGGGGATTGTCCATTATTTACACGGCGAAGGAGCTTGGGGAGATCGCATGAATTAATTGCCAGTTCCGTTTGTGCAGCGTCAGTATCGTCAGTTCGTGTTTACGAGGACCAGCTACTAGTGTTAGATGTACAAGGACAGTTTGCGTGTGTGCCGTGTGTCATTAGTTCGTGTTTGTTAGACCAGTTACTAGTGTTAGGTGTACAAGGGTAGTTTCCGTTTGCGCAGTGTGTCATCAGTTTGTGTTTGTTAGACCAGTTACTAGTGTTAGGTGTACAAGGACAGTTTGCGTGTGTGCCGTGTGTCATTAGTTCGTGTTTGTTAGACCAGTTACTAGTGTTGGGTGTACAAGGGTAGTTCCGGGGGTTTGCCCCCAGTGTGTCATCAGTTTGTGTTTGTTAGACCAGTTACTAGTGTTAGGTGTACAAGGGCAGTTTCCGTCTGCGCAGTGTGTCATCAGTTCGTGTTTGTTAGACCTGGTACTAGTGTTGGGTGTACGTGGGCAGCCGCGAGGAATGGCTCAAATCGAGACCCAGAGTAAGATGCCCCCTCGTGTATCGAACTGAACCGAGAAGTAAACTTTTTATGTTGACCGAAATGTCGCGTTTTGATCGATTGCTGCTGCTAAGGCCGTCTCAGTGTCGCGAGTGTTGCAGGTTTATACTGAGCTCGTTCTACTGAACCCGCCGTCTGAATGGTTGGGCCTTGACGAATCACCCAAATCGAAACTAGATCACCCAAATTAATAGCGACTTAAGAACGGTTGTCGGCAGGGTTTGATATTTGCGTGGGTTGGGTTGACTGCGGTAAGTAAGTAAACATGGTGCTTAACGTCCACAGAAACCACAAGGCTTATTAGGGAAGGGGGTATGGAGGTGGGGGGAGAGGGAGATTATATATACACCTATCGCTACACTGTCACCACGAGAGTGACTTCTGCATTAAGATGGGCAGCGATGAGAGCCGTTTTAATGTTTCATTAATTGTGAGGGACAAAGTCACAAGACCGTGTCCACAAACCACAACTTTGGGTTGACTGCAGGTCTTCTTTTATCTGTTTTACTGGCCTCTTGACAGCTGATCGTTAGTCGTTCCCGCTCGGGACGAAGGGGGCGCAGTCCTAAAATCTCAAGGGTCGCGGTTGACATATTAGGGACAAGCCGAAGCATGGTTCACATAGTTCAGGAGCTGTGTGAGAGTCGAGGTGGCCGTCCTGGGCTGTCCGTCCTAACGAGCCTTCTGGTTTCGTGGACGTAAAGCTATATTGAACCATGCTTCGGCATTGGTCTCAGCTTGTCCCTAATATGTCAACTGACATCCGAGGACATTAAGCAACACTACCTACCTACCATGGTTCACTATAGCTTTACGTCCACGGAAACCAGAAGGCTCGTTAGGACGGACAGCCCAGGACGGCCACCTCGACTCTCACACAGCTCCTGAACTATGAGGGTCGCGGTAACTGGTATTTCTTGTATTTTACCGCTTAAGATCAGCGTGGGCCGGTTTTGCCTAGCGATAAGGCGTTAGGCTGGTAAGCAGAGGGACCACGGTTCGAATCCGCTTCGGCTGTCCTTTCTCTTCAAAAGTTGTGGTCTGTGGACACTGTCTTGTGACTTTGCCCCTCAGAATTAATGAAACATTAAAATGTCTCTCATCGCTGCACACCTTAATGCAGAAGTCATTCTGAAGGTGACAGTATAGCGATAGGTATATAATCCCCCCACCCCCCACCCCCCACCTCCATATCCCCTTCCCCCCGTCCCTAATAAGCCTTATGGTTTCTGTGGACGTTACGCAGCATTACTTACTTAAGATCAGCATATACCGGAGGGAGAAAAAAAGAAAAGAAAGAAAAACCACAGCAGACAGACAGACAGAGAGAGAGAGAGAGAGAGACGGCGAAGGGAGCAGGGTGTTTGCTGGGTGTTTTCCGGCTCTTGTAGGAATACAGACTGACGGCCGTGTATCTTGACTGGCTACAGTGATTGTCTCACCGGTTTTTTGAGCCACTTTTGCTTACTTTATAGATGTCACACCGGTTTGAAAATTGTCTAACGTGATCACTGAATCTCTTCTGTCTTTGTGACTGTCCCGGCAACAACTGACCCCTTGTTGTGTCGTACCACTGTTGTTGTTGTTTCGCAAAGGAGGTGGGGAAGGTGTTGGGATGTTGTTCCCCCTCAGTTTTGTTTGTTGTTTAATTTAGTGTGTTTGCTTTGTTGTTGTCTGTGGTACAGCACTCCAAGAGGTGTCCGCCCTGTGGCCAGGTTGTAAAAATATGCATCGCAGCGACCTAGAGAGCGTGCACACGCCACGCTCAGTGATGAGTAGAGCCGAGCCGTGCGTCCGGCGGCCCCAAAACAGCCACCTAAAAACGCATTAGTCACTGACTTGGAGGTCCCAGATGTGGACAATTAAGACGTCATCCCAGTGAACAACTGTCTGCGCTGTGCAGTGTGGGCAAGTAGGCTAGCACGGCGACCTACAATGCTTCAGGCAACGAAGGTCCCCAGGTGTCAAGCTAGTTCGGTGGACAGTTCGGTTAAAGGATACCTAATAGTAGTACTGCCAGTGGAAATAAACACAACCCTCTATAATGTTTTGGTCAGTGAAGGCGAGAGTGAAGACGTGTCACTCCAGTAAGCAATGCGTGCTCTTCAGATTTTGAAGGTCAAAGATGTTTTGGTCGCATGTTGCCTTCGTTTTTGTCGGCAGAGTTAGATTTCTGTTTTGATCAAATGGAAAGTCTGTCTTTTGGTTGTTGTCCATCTGCCAGTATCTGAGCATTGGCCACGACTTCATGAAAAGTTTTTGTTTTTCTCCCTAGGTTATCCGGCTTTAGTGATTTGTAGTCTTCCCTCTATCCGTGAATATATACCTATTATCTTAATATTACAATTACTGATTGGGTCTGTATATGTCCAGTTATATTGCCCATGTCGTATCTCTCCAAATATATTATGCTTCATATCCGTTGTGCGTGTGTACACACTGAATCTGACCCAAAAAGAAACCTCGGGGAAACTTTACCTGGGGAATCGAGTGGTGCTTGGTAACATGAAACCTTAACATGCAATGGCACAGTTCTGTTTGAAGTGGTGAATGAGTTTGCTCTCACTCAGTCGATGGAGTCATCATTAACGAAGTCAAATTGATGGATAGCGTGCCATTTCCCTACTGAGGTGCGACCAGAAGGCAGCAAATAAAGGAGTCTGGCAGATGTTTGGATGCTGATTCCTCCCCCCCCCCCCCCCGACCCGCCCCCCTCCATTCGCCCCTCGCAGTTCTCGCCCCAGGGCAGAGATTCTAAGCTGACTCGTGCTTATTTTCACAGCTGTTACAAAGCTCATCTTCAGGCTGCCCTTCTGCCGTTGGTGTGGTCGTCGGGGCAGGCTATCTCAGGGCGTGATCTCCACATTCCGACTCTCTCACTTTCTTTCTCAGTCTTTTTGTGGAATGATCATCACAGTCAACGTACCAAATAGAAACGGAAACAGTTACAGGTTGTCGACTGACCGTCAGTTCTGCACGGCTTTGGAACATGACGAGTTGTATGACTGCAGTCAGTCAACGCGTTACAACTGATTTACTGTGTAAAGATTCCTTGGCTACCTTTTTGTGTCAGTGCGACGTATTTATTACTATTATTGTTATTTATTGCATAGCAGTACACCGTGCTTTGATGATAGACTGTATATTTCTACATATTTCACCGAGAAACGTAAGTTTTTATGAAACCGGCCTGGGGAAGTAAGGTGTACAGCTTCAAATCTAGCTTTTAATCTTACATTTTATACTGTCGCTTGGGGTGGGGTGGGGGGTGGGGGGGATGTGGCCTCTTTGAGTGAAACCGGTCTTCAGTCAAGTCCATGGCCATCCGAACTACAGCCGTCCGTGTACATGTTACTGCGGCACTGTTGCTGGCACTAACAGGCCGACAGAGGGGGCGGCAGTAGACGTGACGTGTGTGTACACAGGTGTGCGGAGTGTGTCTTGGGGGTGTCCCAGCTAGCAGTTGTTCGGGCTCAAGGTAAGGTCCGTCTTCACCACTGGTCCCAATCAGCGCCCAAGATCCGGCGCCGGGGGAGGGGGGAGGGGGGTACATGTTTTCCGCCGTCCACATTTTCACACCGTACAGCAGGAAATCTCTGGAGGCTGACCAAGCTGATGGAAGGCGGGTGTAGGGTTCCTTGTACAGTCTTTGACAGTTCGAGGAAAACTGATCTGCCACTTTCAAGGCCTCGAAAGTCTGAAAAACAACAACAACAGCGTCTTGATTCAGCTGAGGTGTTTGGTGGTTCTTAGCCATTGGTGGACACCAGAAACAAGTCTGGACCTGATGGTGGCCTTCGCAGTCTTAGAGATCAAAACACCGCGCGAAGGTAATAAAATATGAAGGCTTTTTACGAGGAGAGGACAAAACAAAAATGTGCCCGTTTGGGACAGACACGCCTTTGACAACGAGCCTGGGTTTCACAAACGATTGCAAACAACCTTTTGTCGGCAGTGCAGATGATGAATACGGCCTGGCGAGATTGACTCTCCTTGTATCACGGTGTCGGAAGCAATACGATGTCGGAAACAAGGACAGTGACAGTTCTAGCCAAAGACGGGGGCGTTACGGGTTGATGAAGTTAGCCAGAGACAGGAGTGGGGATGGGGGGGGGGGGGGGATGGACGGTTCGCCAGTCGTGCTGACATGCAGACTTGCTACGGCTTAGTGACTGAGCTGTGTCTATTTGTCCACGGCTCCCCCTCCTCCTGCCCCCTCCGCCGTCGCCGGGGGGGGGGGGGGCTGATCCGGCAGGAGGGGTGACTTGAGGTCCCCAGCCCAGATCGATCAGTTGGAAGAAGTCAGGAGGGCCCTAAGCCACGTCCAAGCCAAGGCTTTGGTCGCGTCCTCCGCCTAAATCCTCGCGCCATTCCTCCCTCCACATTGTCCTTGCGACCACCCTGCCCGTGGCGTGCGTCAGTGCTGCCCGCTGTCGCAGCATTATATCGGATCGGCGCCCTTGCGGCCTTCCAAGCCTTTTTTGTTTGTGTGTTTGTTTGTTTGGATGCATCATTATTCGCAGAGTCACGGGCTACCGGTGTGAGTTGGGCCGTTTTAAAATTTGTTGGTTTTGTTGTTGGTGTTTTTGTTTTGTTACTGGTGTTTTTTTGTTTTGTTTTGAGGGAGAGAGAGTGTGTGTGTGTGTGTGCGCGCGCGTGCCTCCAAGCCTCTTGCGCTCACGTCATTCATTGTCGCCTCTGTGGCAGTCGCAGTCCACTTTGCCCCGGGCGTGAATTTGTGCGGCTCGAGGCCTTGTTGACCGCTGTGTTGTTGTTGACCGCCGTGTGGATGTGGCTAACGATCACAGTGACAAGCCTGCACGTTGTTTATATAGGTACACATCGTCTCCCTGACTGGACCGAACTCCCAAGGTGTGTGTGTGTGTGTGTGTGTGTGTGTGTGTGTGTGTGTGTGTGTGTGTGTAGCAACCTAAGTGTGTGTGACTGTAGATAGCCTCGTTGTGTGTCTGTCAGCTCCTGTTATATGACTCAGTGTATATGTGCTCACGTTGTGTGTGTGTTTTGTTTTGTTGCTCTCACACAGTGTGTGTGTGTGTGTGTGTGTGTGCTGCTGAATGTATATGTGCTAGTTTGTGTGTGTGTGTGTGTGTGTGTGTGTGTGTGTGTGTGTGTGTCCTAGTCCTATCCCGCTGACTTCTGACAAATAAGAGGAAGCGGAGATGAAAGGGTGGTGAACATGTCTCCGTAAGACGGCAAACACCAGACCCTATAAATATTTACCACCCTGCTTGTTGGCGGCTTTCCCGGTGGACGACTTGGTTTTGGGCTTGTTTATCCCCTGCTTAACTATTGTAGACTTGAGCAGAAACAGATTTGAATTATTTGCGGCGGTTAAACTTTTTGTTCCTTAAAAAGGTTGCATATCCTTTTGTTTTACGTTACAAAAATTCCCTTGCTGTTCCTCGGCTTTCGTCCTCCCTGTCTCTGCCTCTCTCGGTCTGTCTCTGTCTGTCTGTCTCTCTCTTACAATAAAGGAATATTTATGCATAAAGTTCGTAACAATAATTCCTCAAAGTACCTGACACAACTCTTTATTAGTCACATGTCCCACTACACTAACTCCAGGAATAACCTCTACGTGCCAAGGCCACGGCTTGACTTGGTTAAAAGCATATTCTTCATTGGAGCGTCCCTCTGGAACTCCCTGCCTCAAAACTTATATTTCTCTTCCTTGTTTCAAACGTAATCTGCACAAATATCTTTCGTCAAATTTGGACGGACTTGTTTGAATCACATGTTTGCCTAAAAAAACTGTGTTGTATACATGGTGGTCCATGAAAGGAATTTATTTCCGATGTTTCTGCATATTTGTAGGCTCTCTCTCTCTCTCTCTCTCTCTCTCTCTCTCTCTCTCTCTCTCTCTCTCTCTCTCTCTCTCTCTCTCTCTCTCTCTCTCTCTCTCTCTCTCTCATATTGTTCTTGTTCTTCTCATCCATACCGTCTTCTTGCAGCACTCTAACGGAACGATGAGCGTGGATTTGTGTGGAAAGGCAGCATGATCACAGGGTCTGCGGTAAAAGTGTTGGCGCTGACTGTGACCGTGACTAGTATTGATCACACCGACTTTTAGTGGGGGCGAGCCTGGGCCCAGCTACCTTCCGATTTCTGTGAATTATTGACAGGAGACCTATCGCATGAATTAATTACCGCTGAATTGTAGTCGCTTGATTGCTTCCCTGCTCGTCAGATCTCCATGTAAATGTGTACAGTGGAGCATTGATCTCATGCTGGTTTTGCTCACCACGTACAGTTGAAAGGGCCGCGCCCTCGACCTCGTCAGTCGTCGTCAGTCTCCTCTTTCCTTCTTGGTAAAGCTGGAAGATTAAAAGGAACTCAGCAGCGGCAGATAAACCTGTTGATGGGGACACCCAAGTAGTACCGTAAGTCACACGCGTGTTTAGCATCAGACCCCGAGTGTGATCGCTTACTGTTGGACTTGTTTTTAAAAGTAACCCCACTTTTTTAGTTTTTTTAAAGTAACCCCACTTTATTCACATAGAGGTAACTTGGCGGGGACCCGAGTCGGGGGTGAGGTGGGGGGGGAAGGGGGGGGGTTAGGTTAGGTTAGTTAGTTTTGTACCTTTTCCCATACAGTCACTATCAGAATGATTCCTTAGATCGTTCTGCAGTAAGCGTCAGATGGAAAGCGACGCTGCCCCATGTTCGTTCGACTTGTTTAACGTCGAGCTGTCCTTGGAGGTACTGGCGGGGGTCCTTAGAGGTACGGGAGGAGGATCTATACCTACCACTGTCACCACCAGACTGATTCGTTTAATTCTGCAGTAAGCGTCAGATGGACAGCGACGCTGCCCAATGTTCTTTGTCCGGAGAGGTACTGGCGGGAGTCCTTGGAGGCGTGGGAAGAGGATTTATACCTAAGGCTACGCTATCGCCACCAGAATTAAGACGGACAGCGAAGAGAGCCATTTTAATGTTTCATTCATTGTGAAGGGCAGAGTCAGAACACGGTCCATAAAACCCAAGCTTTTGAAGAGTAAGGAAATGCCAGCCTTTTTGATTGCCCCTTTTCACGCCGTTCATTTATATTGTGGGCGGCAAAGCCACTGTGGTGTCAGTGCCTTCTCTACGGTTCACAAAATCTCAGTTCAACGAACCTCTCGACTGCTTCTCGCTATTGTCCAGAGACCAGATCTTATTCTCGTTAGTTGTTCGGTCACCGTAGGTCCAGAGATCAAACCCTTTTTCCGTGAGTTGTTCGGTCGCCATAGGTCCAGAGATCAAATCATGTTCTCGTAGGTTGTTCGGTCACCGTAGGTCCAGAGATCAAACCCTTTTTTCGTGAGTTGTTCGGTCACCGTAGGTCCAGAGATCAAACCCTATTCTCGTGGGTTGTTCGGTCACCGTAGGTCCAGAGACCAGACCTTATTCTCGTGAGTTGTTCGGTCACCGTAGGTCCGGAGATCAAACCCTATTCTCGTGGGTCGTTCGGTCACCGTAGGTTCAGAGATCAAACCCCATTCTCGTGAGTTGTTCGGTCACCGTAGGGTCATTCATTCACTGGCCTCCGTGCTGACTCATTTGACTGATTACTGACCTTTATGTCCATGGCAGCAGGGCCCGTCTTCCTTTGACATCGTTGCGGTGTATTCTATCGAGTGCAGTTGTGACGGTGGAGGGTTGTTCAGTAGCCATTGGCGGCGTGGGATGTCACCTTTAAATATATATATAATACGAATTGCCTTGTCTGGTCGCTCTCTTTCGGACTCATGGCCGAGTGTTTCTCTGATGTCGTGGGGTAGGGATGGAAATCCTGCCAGGTTACCGATAGTGGTATGTCCACTGCAACTGCAAGCACCTTGATCTTCCTCCGTGCACTGCACCGTTTTTCTCCCGACACCACCCTGTTTGATGAAGGATTTTCCTTCAAAAACAGTTCCGCTTGTGTGTGCGTGTGTGTGTGTGGTGTTGTGTGTGTGTGTGTGTGTGTGTGTGTGTGTGTGTGTGTGTGTGTGTGTGTGTGTGTGTGTGTGATTTTCTTTGGTAGTCTCGGCCTCATTTACGATTGACTGAGTATTCAAAACGATTGATCGCTCTCTCTCTCTCTCTCTCTCTCTCTCTCTCTCTCTCTCTCTCTCTCTCTCTCTGTGTGTGGCGTAAGCTTACTCGTCACCTAGTACAGGATGGGATGGGATTGGTATATGACTCAGAAGACTGGTTCGTAGACGTTAGGATCTGCTGCCCCATTTTCTTCTTGTTCTTTATTCGCAGGGTAAAGGGGAATTTTTCTCTCGTCGAGACTGTTGTAGATGAGTGATAACGTTGTGGCGTGTGAACATGTAGGTTGAATCTCAGAAGAAGAAAAAAGAGAGAGAAAAAAAACACGCCTGCCGGCAACCACGGGAAATTTGATTATGAGTTGAACTACGTGGGCTTTGTGTACAGTTAGTGTTAGAAAGCTCGCAATGCTTGCAACGAGAGAGTGATAAAATGGAAGGGGAGGCGGTATACTGACTCGACCTGATTCAAATCCTCAGTTTGGAACAGGTCAAAGCATTTGATTTTGTCAGTTTGAACAGCTGTCATGTTCTGAAGAACTGAAAACGGTTCTGCCCGTAGTCTGCCGGCATTTCCCAAAGATTACTCTCTGTCTGTCTCTCTTCTCTTCCCTCCTCCCTCCCCCCACCCCACCCCGCACCCCTATTCCAGTACAGCAAAATAATGTCTCCGATAATCTAGACCTTCCTCGTCTTGGCACTGTGGGCAGATTTTCAGAGGGTAAGCACGCACTCTTTGCTATAGGGGGCAGCAAGGGCTTCTTCTTCATCTCCCCCCCGGTCCCCCCCCCCACCCCCCCACGCCCCCTCCCTCCCGTATCGGTGGCCTATCTCCGGCTTCCCGTGTACTAGCCGTTTTGGGACGGGGTAGTGTGTAGATCTTTTCAACAGACGTGAGGATTTTTCACATGCTGCACGAGCAGTCATGCGCTTCTGATGTTTAAAGGATGTGCATGTTACGCGAGAGAGAAAGGAGGGGTGGGGGGTGGGGAGGTGAACTGAAAACTGTAAATGGGTCATAGGTAAATCGTAAGAAGCGAGTGAATTTGTAGAGATTTGGGGGGTGAGGGGGTGGGGTCTTCATGAGGTAGGGTGGCACGGCCTGCTCTTGGCGGTGGTGGCGCATTTATTGCTGGATGGAAGGGGATGGAAAAGGCCGGGGTGAGGTCTAGGTCTTGGCTGAGGGGACTGAGCAGACTCCGGAGCGGCATTTCGGCGGCTCAGATCGAAATCGGCAGCGTGGAGCCGGCCGGAACCGTATCGCGTGTAGTTGAGAAACCGGCGCGAGATACCACCAGCAACACCACCGACTTTGCACAGGTAGATGCTGGCCGGCAAGGCAACTTTCAGTCTATAAGAAGAAACCTACTATACTGACGGAGGAGAGCCACCGGAGGCGCTCCGGCGCTGTCGTACCGTGTTGTGGAGAACTGTTGTGCCCAATCATCGCAGATCTTTAGTTCCCCCAGCGTCCCGATTCCGCCCGGCCGCGGAGATCTCGTGCCTATTCCAAGACCCCTCGGCTCCCAAAATAACCCTGTTGGCCCGATGCGCTCATTGATTTCCCCTCCCCGTCTCCCTGGGCTGGATGACATGACTAGTAAAATCCGCGAGTTTTCTAACGCTCGGGAAAGTCGGCAACGAGCGTTTTCCACGGCCACGGGTTACTTGAAGAAAATCGTCATTACGTAAACATGGTGCTTAACGTCCACAGAAACCATAAGGCTTATTAGGGACGGGACCGTCATTACAGAGACCTCCGGTTTATATAGAATCACTTGAATTCACACTGACTGTGCGATGACTGGAATTAATTAGGACTCCGCGTTGTAATTTTAGCTTTTTGGTCAGGCGGGGATACCGGACCTAAGATTTCCCCCTATGGTCACGATAAACAGTCTTCGGCCGGACTAAATGTCACGCCCCCGCTTCAATCAGCTCGAAAAGCGGCCGCATCCGTTTCGGCCGGACCCGGCGGGACCCGTGTGCTTCCCGCGGTCACGCGCGTAAAATGTTTTCGGCACCGGCTGTTGAAATTAAGTAAGTAAACATGGTGCTTAACGTCCACAGAAACCGTAAGGTTTATTAGGAACGGGGAGAAGGGTGGAGGGGGTATGGAGGTGGGGGGGGGGGAGATTATATACCTATCGCTACACTGTCACCACCAGAATGACACTGACTCCTGCATTAAGATGGGCAGCGATGGAGCCATTTTAATGTTTCAGTAGGAAGTGATGGACAAAGCCACAGGACAGCGTCCACAAACCACAACCTTTTTGAAGAGAAAGGAGAGCCGAAGCGGTATCGAACCGAGGTCCTTCCGCTTACCAGCCTAACGCCTTACCGTTAGGCCAAACCGGCTATTAAAAATGAAGAAAAGTAGACTGTAGAGCCGGTTTGCCCGGCTGCCTCGGCAGCGTTAATAAACTAATCCTCACAGCGGCATCAGAGCCAAACACCGTAATGTATTCCACACCGTACACTGACTGGTAAGACCGCTTAGCGCCGCTGACCTTGCGGGCTGCTGTAACCCATACCCACAGATTATTAATCCATAAATAATGCATTCATTTATGGTCTCTGCCCTTTACCCGGGTCACGTGACCTGAATTCCCCGCGAGGGATTAATGAATTCTAATTAACCTGATCAGTCCGATGCCGCAGTGGCCGAGCAACAGGTTGACGCCTCCGAACCTTCCATTCAGTCGATGCCCGCGAAAAGAATCGATTAGTCAGCTCTTAAACCGACGGGACTAAGGAGGGGGGGGGGGCAGCGTGCCATTTGATGTGGACAAGACGAGAGAGACGGTATAGTCGCGGTAGGAACTCCTTTGCAACCCACATGTCGTCTCTCGGACATACAGTGTTTGTGTCGCTGTTTCGCTCTGACATTATAACCGTCCAGGTTGACTGGGCGTAAAAACAACAACAACCGAGTTACTTACTTTTGTCGTTCGTCTAGTGTCTAGTGTTGCTTTACAGCCACAGAGGTCGTACGGAGTTTTAGGGACGGGGAGCTCAGGACGTCCACCTTGGCTTTCACACAGCTCCTGAGCTCTGAGTGTTTAATCTTTTTTATATGATCTGTATATATATATATATATATATATATATATATATATATATATATTTATGTCCACTAACAAACCGCCGACATCGCCACCCAAACTTACGCGGCGTTCCTGGAGTGCCGCAACGGCCTAAGAAGTTGAGTCACCCCCTTTAGGGAGGGAGGGTAAAGGAGGAAAGGAAAAGGGAGTGGGTAAAGGGGATTTACAAATGGCTGTCCTTTCCTAAATCAAACTCGGCTGTCTTGGACAGCTATACTCCGTATACCGAAGAGCCGCCAGTTGAGTGTGTTTGTGTGTCTTGGAGGGGGTTGGCGGGGGGGGGGGGGGGGGGGGGCGCTGTGTGTTTAGGGTGGTGATTTTGTCCCTCTGCTGTGTGCACCGTGATTAATGTTATTCACAGCGGTTCCTCTTACCCTAGGCATTGACAGCGGTTCCTCTTACCCTAGGCATTCTCACTTTCTTCTTCTTCTTCTTCTTCTTCTTCTTCTTCTTCTTCTTCTTCTTCTTCTCTATGTTATTGACAGAAGTTCCTCTTACCCTAGGCATTATTGACAGCGGTTCCTCTTACCCTTGGCATTCTTCCTTTCTTCTTCTTCTTCTTCTTCTTCTTCTTCTTCTTCTTCTTCTTCTTCTTCTTCTATGTTATTGACAGCAGTTCTTCTTACCTAGGCATTGACAGCGGTTCCTCTTACCCTAGGCATTCTCCCTTTCTTCTTCTTCTTCTTCTTCTTCTTCTTCTGTGTTATTGACAGCAGTTCCTCTTACCCTAGGCATTGATAGCAGTTCGTCTTACCCTAGGCATTCTCCCGTTCTTCTTCTTCTTCTTCTTCTATGTTATTGACAGCAGTTCCTCTTACCCTTGGCATTCTCCCTTTCTTCTTCTTCTTCTGTGTTATTGACAGCAGTTCCTCGTACCCTAGGCATTGACAGCAGTTCCTCGTACCCTAGGCATTCTCCCTTTCTTCTTCTTCTTCTTCTTCTTCTTCTTCTTCTTCTTCTTTCTTCTCTTTCGTCGTCGTCGTCGTCGTCGTCGTCGTCGTCGTCGTCTTCTTGCCATTCACGGACACCTGGAGTATTGTCACGGCCGGAACACATCTGGCGCCCCAAACAGGCAAACTTAACAACACACGAGCTAAATAACCATCGCGGGATATACACTCATCAGTCTCTTGACTACTTCTCTTCCCTTCAGTTCTTAAAACACCTTCATCCTTACGCCCTAGCTTCCTCCCAAAATGTGTGGACTGGTTTCACCGACTCAGACGGAATCAGCAGTATAATCTGTGCACGCGGCGAAATGGAAATCTCCGCTTGGAACTTAAAACCATTTGGCAGTTGGAGACAGGGGTAGTAATTGAATGTTAATAGACACCAGACTGTCTGCGAAGCCTACCGCCAGTATCTTTCTGCACAACCGCCCGCCCCCGCTGTTTTGCCGCCGCGGCCAGGACTGAAGGGGAGTGTGAGCCGTTTTGGCCTAGCGGTAAGGCGTTAGGCTGGTAAGCAGAGGGACCTCGGTTCGAATCCGCTTCGGTTCTCCTTTCTCTTCACAAAAGTTGTGGTCTGTGGACACTGTCTTGTGACTTTGTCCCTCACAATTAATAAACAGTAAAATGGCTCTCATCGCTGCCCATCTTAATGCAGGAGTCATTCTGGTGGTGACAATGTAGCGACTATGATAGGTATATAACCTCGATAGGTGAATAACCTCCCTCTTCCCCCACCTTCATACCCCCTTCCCCCTTCTCCCCGTCCCTAATAAGCCATATGATTTCTGTGGACGTTAAGCACCATGTTTACTTACTTACTGAAGGGGAGCTGTTGATTCCGCCGTACGCGTGTGCTAGATTTGTGTGTTATTTGTGTTGTTGATGTATGAACTGAGTCAGACTTTTACTTGCGTGTTTAAATTTAAAACAAAATAATTTTAGTTTGTTTCGCCCTGATATGGGTTTTTGGGTTTGTGTGTGTGGGGTGGTGGTTGGTTGGGGGGTGGGGGGTGGGTGGGAGGGAGAACAGCAGTAAGTAAGTAAGTAAATATGGTGCTTAACGTCCACAGAAACCATCAGGCTTATTAGGGACGGGGAGAAGGGGGGAAAGGGGGTATGGAGGTGGTGGAAGAGGGAGATTATATACCTATCGCTACACTGTCACCACCAGAATGATTCCTGCATTAAGATGGGCAGCGACGAGAGCCATTTTAATCTTTCAGTAGGAAGTGATGGACAAAGTCACAAGACAGTGTGCACAAACCACAACCTTTTTGAAGAGAAAGGAGAGCCGAAGCGGTATCGAACCGAGGTCCTTCCGCTTACCAGCCTAACGCCTTACCGCTAGGCCAAACCGGCTTACTGGAGATCAGCATGCACGGTATAACGCTATATCTGCCGGTGCATCAACGGTGCACGTGTAAGAATATGTCAGCCTGTGTCAGCGAGAAAGCCATTACATCACATAAAGATAAGATTACATCTTCGATGGCGAGTTCTCCCAGCGCTCCGCGTAATTGTTATGCACATTGCTATTATGCACACTGCTGGTAGCACCCAATTAACTCTCACACTTCGTCAATAGAAGATAGTTCTCTCTCTCTCTCTCTCTCTCTCTCTCTCTCTCTCTCTCTCTCTCTCTCTCTCTCTCTCTCTCTCTCTCTCCCCCTCCTTGTAAAATAAAGTTTTCGAGTTCTAGTTCTCTCTCTCTCTCCCTCTCTCTGTGTCTCTCCCTCCCTCCCCTCTCTCTCCCTCTCTCTCTCCCCCTCTCTCTCTCCCTCCCTCCGTCCCTCTCCCCCTTCTCTCCGTGTCTCGGGTTCTCCCTGCTTGTCCTTGTTGTCAGACTTGCAGTTGAGATCTCCTTGACTGGTGCCAATGCCAGCAGTAGCTTTGGGAGTGGTAGAGATGCAGCACTGGAAGAGGGGGCTGCCTAGAGGGTCTTACGGGTCTGTTGGTGGTAGCGTTTGGGCCCTGCCGTGTTGGACGTGTGATGTGGATTGACAGGGCCGTGCGATGCGTGGCGTGTTGCCTGTGCACACAGTCAATGGGGCGCCCCTTGTCAAAGCGACTCGAGACACGTGTCTCAGTGGTCAGGACGTGAGGACTTGGTGTCCAAGAGAAAGATCGATAGGTAAGCTAGCTAGCGCTCAGTTAGCCTGCCATGCGGGGTGTTATTATCAGG
>JABMCL010002425.1:162500-200000 GCA_018857735.1 Alviniconcha marisindica
ACGTCATGCACATCCTATTGAGTAGAAACCATTCGTACTCCCACCCTCACCCCGACCCCCGTCTCTTCGACTTCTTTGACAACTCAGCAAATGTTTAGCAGAACGGTCTTTGATCTAAGCAGCGTCAAACCAATAACTGGGCGGCAAACTCGCTTCCTCGTGACGAACATCCTGTGCTTTGCGTGCTGCTGGTCTTCAAATGTCGCTCGTGTCGCGTGCGTCGATGACAGCTTTTTAACACATGGTGATATTGACGTGTCGTAGTGTCTGTTAAGATACTCGGTTTCCATGGAAACACCGGTAGGCAGGTAGACAGCCTGTCGCTGTACTCGAAGGAAGACTGAGCTTCACGCTCTTGTGTTCTTTCGTGCCGATTTGGATATATGGGGGTATCGTGTCAGCAACCTGTCTGTGTGATCATTTTTGTCGACGACTGGACAGTTTGGGTGGAAAGAATGAAACTGAGTTGAACGATGACCACCAAACTTCAAAGACATTTGTTTGTAGCTGTCATGATACTTTAGACTCTTGTCATCCTGTCCTGTTTTGTCTCGTCTCGTCCTCTGAACGATGACCACCAAGCTTCAAGACGTTTGTGTGTAACTATCATGATACTTTAGACTCTTGTCATATTGTCTTCTTTTGTCTCGTCTCGTCTTTTGAACGATGACCACCAAGCTTCAAGACATTTGCGTGTAACTGTAATGATAATTTAGACTCTTGTCATCTTGTCTTCTTTTGTCTCGTGTCATCTTTTGAATGATGACCAAGCTTCAAGACATTTGTGTGTAACTGTAATGATACTTTAGACTCTTGTCATCTGGTCTCGTTTTGTCTTATCTCGCCTCGTCTCGTCTTGTCTTACCAGATACGTGTCTGCATCCATATGTCTGGCATTAAAGCAACAGTGGGGGACCAGGCGGGAGAGGCCTGCTGACTGATGTACAGTAGGCTTGAAACTGTCTAATGCTTGGGCGTGGACTGTTTAGTTGGCAATGTTTGTTGCTGTTTCGTGGCTGTACTACAGGCTCCGCAGTGCAGGGGTGATTGTGTAGCCCAAAGACCACTAAAGCCGTGAAGGGACAGAAGGACAAGCGCTCGGGTTCTGCACAAACCAAGCTCAGGCTCTGGCTCTCTCAGTACGGCGATGGCTTGTTAACAAAATGCCCTCGGGGAGCCTTGACAGCGATGACGCAGCGGGGAGAAGAGATGAGGACAAAGCGGGGAGAAGAAGAGGGACGCCCATTACCATTCTGTGGCACCGACTGACCACGCCTCCTGAGGGGTGAGCGGTGAATCACAGTCAGCAGCGCTGGTCCGTGCGGACACACCCTTTGTCCGTCCACCATTGCTACACCTGACGCTGTCCAGAGCATCTGGCGGTGACTGTCGTGCTACCGGCGCTTCAGTTTGCATCGTTGCTGTACACGACTCGGTCTTCCTACCTGGCCGTGTTTTCTCACTAATGACTTTAAGGTTTTAAACTTAAGGAATCCTTCAACATTTGAAACTAATAACAGCACCACGAAGACAATGGAAAGTAACGAAATAGGCACATTACGTGATAGACAGATCACGGTCACGTAAAAGACACACTACAGTGACATGGTAGACAGAGCCTGTCACAGACTAGGCACGTTATTGGATAGACAGATCACGATCACAGAAGTTTGACTTACCACGTCGCAAAACATGGCTTTCAATCAATGCGAACTGCTGAGAAGAAGATTTTCGTTGTAGATGGTTTATTAACATAGATTGTCTTCTTCTAACATCAATTTGCATATTAAAATCAAGTTTTCACTCTGTAATAGCTGCTCTTCTTCATCGTGATTATCATCATCATCATCTTCTTCTGCTTCTTCTTCTTCTTTGGGTTGGTTGGGTTTTTTTTTGTTTTTTTTTGCTGGTTACCACTCAGCTTTTGCTGTTAGTCAAAAGACCCTTTCCGTGAGTCACTCACCCAGACAACAAACGAACCTGTCAGCTCTCCCAGCCACGTAGTAACAGCCAAATCAGCCTGCCAAGCAAAGCAAGCAAGCAACCAACCAAACTAAAAGGCAGCCTATCGTCCCTCCAGAACAGTTATGTCCATTCGTCATCCCAACAAATACCATTAATTGTGGTACGTCGCTATTGCACGTGCATACAAACTCCGAGTGAACATCCCCGTCTGGTATTGATTGCAAGACCGTAACGAATCGACGGACTCAGAGAAAGTGAGAATACGAACGCTGCCTTCCGTGGGTTGAAACGAAAGAGTACAGTTTTACTGACCGAGACGTCAAATTAATCAAGAATGAGAAACTGGCGTGAAAGCCCCGCAGCCTTAGATTAACTGTCTGTAGTCCATTGCTGTTATTTGTTGTTGGACCGTCTCTCTCTCCCTCTCTCTGTGTCTGTCTGTCTGTCTGTCTGTCTGTCTGTCTCTCTGTCTCTCTCTCTCTCTCTCTCTCTCTCTCTCTCTCTCTCTCTCTCTCTCTCTCTCTCTCTCTCTCTCTCTCTCTCTCTCTCTCTCTCTCTGTGTCTCGCTCTCTGTCTGTCTGTCTGGTCTTTCTCCCTATGTCTGTCTGTCTCTCTGTCTCCCTCTGTCTCTTTCTCTTTGTCTCTGTCTGTCTCTGTCTCTCTGTCTCTCTGTCTCTCTCTCTCTCTCTCTCTCTCTCTCTCTCTCTCTCTCTCTCTCTGCGCGTAGCGTGTCATCAGTGTTACTGAGGTTCGTCTGGGGTCTGCATTTTTTCAGTCTGACGGCACAGTGGTTGAAAGTGCTCGAGTTCGTACGGGACAGGTCAAGCCGAATGTCACAGAACATTCCGTTTCGGGGTTGGACTTGTTAGTTTTGCCCCCGCCAGGCGAATGCCTGAAGCGGTTTTGATATTTACTGCGCGTGTACGCATGCGCGTGCCTGTGTCTGTGTTGTGACATAATCAAACTTTCACCGACTTTTCCTGGACACTATGAACGTGACAGGTGTCGAACTTCGTGAGATGGCAGTGCACATTGAGTTTTGCCGGTTCATACCACTTTTAGTTTTCAGTGTGACTTTGGCCTCATTTCAAGGCCACATAGTTAAAGTGAAAAACTGAAAGTAGTATACGGGAATGTCTTTGGTGTAATATATAGCTGGTTTTATACAACACCAAGTTGTCACAGAGGACATACTGGCGGGGACCGACATTCCAGGAGGTATGAAGGAGGCTGAGAGAGAGGGCGGCTATATCTAACGCTATGCTGTCATCATCAGAATGACTGCGTAAGATGAGCAGCGATGATAGTCCAACAGTATGGTGTGGGGGTATAAAGCCACTAGACGGTTTCAGTAAACTCCCCCCCACCCCTCCCCCACATCCCCACCCCCATTAATCTTTAGTTTTAAGAGTTTGTTACAGTTTGTCCCAAATATGTCAGCCCGACACCCGAGGACATTAAGCCCCACATCATCATCACCATAAACGCCTTAAGCCTCAACTGGTGTCGCCACAGCACATTATGTAGGAACATCATAGATTTCCCCCCCTACGGATACACACACTTATAGCCTGTATCGAGCAGAGTGCTTTCGGCACCATGCACGGTACAACGACAGCTACGGTCGTGATTACCACCCTGCTGCCCTAGCCCGGCCATTACCTGGAGTAGTGACGGGCTGACGGCTTGAGAGCAATTAGTTGAATGACGCCTTGCCCGCGGGCTTTAGCTTGGAAGCGTCACAGTTCATCGTACAGTCTTCTTGAACAGTGTAGATTGTTCAAATCAGTGAAGCTTTGTCATGTGAGAGAGAGAAGTTGAGAGAAAGGGGGGTAGGGTGGTGGTGGTGGTGGTGGGGGGGGGGGGGGGAGCATTACAAAAGAAGTTCTTATTTCGTTAAATATGTGGGGGGTTTTAATATGCGAATTAATAACTGACAAAACGGCCGAAGGGTCAGTTATTGCGTTTTTGTTTACGGACGAGAGAACAGTCAGTTGTGTGTTGCATTGAGCAGGCTCTCTGCTCTACAGCGATAACTAACACCACTTCACTGTACCACTTCCGGTCCAGATCAGACGACAATTAACGTACTGTCTTGAATGGTAACACGAGACTTGCTGTATGTGGCTGTCCCTGGAGCAAAGACCCTAGAAGATATCTGGAAGGACCAAGGTGAAGTTAAATACCACATATTTATTTATTTCGATATTGACGACATGACGCCCACCCCCCCCCCCCCCCCCCCCCCCCCCCTCTCCGCCCTGCCTGTCCCTGTTTTTCCTGTTTGCGCGCGTGTTTGTGTGCTGAGAGATCGCGGAGAAAGGAACTTCCTGGCTTATGTTGAATAACCGAACCCACGCAAAAGACCGCCAACACAACTCCCCTTTCACAAACCCGGTTTCTGATTTTTCTTCTTTCTTTTTTCCCCCGTCTTCCTTCTCTAAAAACCAGCAAATACAAAATCTGTTTGTCCCGCCCGCCTTTGACTCGAACCATTGAAAAAAATTGCCGTCCGAACTCCCCTCGTCCATAGCGAATTTAGCGGCGCGTATGAAAAGCACAGTGATAAGTTCTGAGGACTAAGTGAAACCGAGACAGCACTGTACCAGAGACAAGACAGTAGATACAAGATATGTATAATTATCTTATCTTCTGCGTCTGTTGATTCTCCAGTCTGTGGCTGACTGCGGTGTTAAAAACCAGTTATCTGTGTTACCATTCTGTCTGTGGCTGGAAGTGATGAAGTAAATGGAGTAGCGTAGGGTGGAGGTCAGCGTCCCTGCAGTGACATCCATTGGACAGAGAAGGAAGGAAAGGAGGGGGGGGGGGGGGGGGGGGGGGGAAGGGGGTCAGGGCAGGTCATCACTGAGAAGAGGACGAGTGATAAGGACGGGAAGGAAACTCGGGTTGTCTTCTCGCTTCAACTCCGGCTCGCTAATGAGGAGGGAAGAGGGGAGGGGGCGGGGGTAAGGATGGAGGGGGTCGATCGTGGTGCTAACATTTGGTTATATCACAGAGCGGACAGTTCTATGGTTACATGGTGGGGGGGGGGGGGGGGGGTGAGGTCTGCGCAGAATAAAACAGACTTTAGTGAAAAAGAAGAAAAGACAGTTTGACGTTGTTGTTGTTTTGTTGTTGTTGGGTTGTTGTTGTTTTTTTTGGGGGGGAGGGGGGGGAGTAGGGGGGGGGGATCTTTTTAAAATAATTAAAAGATTTCAGTGAAGAAGAAGAAAAAAGTCAGTTTCACCATCCCGCACCCCCTTCCCCCACTGACTCCATATTTGTGCTTGACCAAAATGCGTTCTGTTCCGCTGGTCACTTGAGACCTGGGCTGTTTTGATCGGGCTTTTGTGCATACAATCCATTTGTGCGATTTGGCGTCCGGCCGGGTGTAAACAAAAACAACAGCAACAAAAGTGGCAGTGTTGTTATCCCGATCCCCTGAAAACCTTGAAAGCTGATCCTGTGCAACAGACAAATTCCCCGGGGACATTAGCACTGCGTTCGACTTTGGTTCGGTTGGTGCCCAGAAAACCATCTCGGTGCCTCGTGTGGTGGTGTGTGGCTGTTCCACGGCCTGGACTTTGACAATTGATCAATAACGCTCTCTCTCTCTCTCCTCTCTCTCTCTCTCTCTCTCTCTCTCTCTCTCTCTCTCTCTCTCTCTCTCTCTCCTCTCCCTCCCCTTCTCTTTCCCACCATCTCTCTTCTCTCGCCACCTCTCTCTCTCCCTCCCGCCCCCCTTCTTATAATTGTGTGTGTGTGTGTGTGTGTGTGTGTGTGTGTGTGTGTGTGTGTGTGTGTGTGGAAACCGGGGGTGGGGAGGTGGATTAGGAGGGGGGCGCCCTTTGGAGGATTTTGATTCCTTTGTTCAGACAGCCGCCCCTTATGGACAGATTCAGCGAATACCTTTGGACAGCAACAGACAGGACTCGAAGGTTCACCCAGTCATGGGAGAACTGCGGGCGCGACTGTTGTCCTGCACGCACACGAACGAGTACATGCATGACATAGATTCGTGCTTTTTGACTGAAAGCTCTTCAATCAAAGCATCAGTCTATGTCATTCTGCAAGACCAGCTACCCCCTCGAAGAACTTTCATTCAAAGCAAAGGTTTGAAAAGAGTCTTTGGTCAAAGCATCTTCAATCTGTGTTTTGCGGCAAGACCAGCATCAGTATGTTATGCGACAAGACTGACCAGCTACCCCCCAGGAACCGGCCAGTCGAGGCTGGGGTAGCTCACTGCACGTGTATGCATGTACTCGTGTTAATCGTGACGTGTGGAAGTGAGCACAACGATCGTCACTCGGTGCATAAATAGCTGGGATTATGCATGTACTCGTGTTAATCGTGACGTGTGGAAATGAGCACAACGAACGTCATTCGATGCATAAATAGCAGGGATCACTCACTGCATGTGTATTCATGTACTCGTGTTAATCGTGACGTGTGGAAGTGAGCACAACGGAAGTCACTCGACGCATAAATAGCAGGGATCACTCGCTGCACGTGTATGCATGTACTGACTCGTGTTAATCGTGACGTGTGGAAGTGAGCACAACGGACGTCACTCGATGCATAAATAGCAGGGATCACTCGCTGCACGTGTATGCATGTCACTCGTGTTAATCGTGACGTGTGGAAGTGAGCACAACGGACGTCACTCGATGCATAAATAGCTGGGATCACTCACTGCACGTGTATGCATGTACTCGTGTTAATCGTGACGTGTGGAAGTGAGCGCAACGAACGTCACTGTGCCAGCGTCTCGATGCATAAATGGCTGGGAACACCTACTGCACGTGCATGCATGTACTGACTCGTGTTAATCGTGACGTGTGGGAATGACACTGAGCACAGCGCACGTCACTGTGCCAGCGTCCCTGTGGCTCTGCGGTCAGTCGTTGCCGGTGCCAGATGAGAATGACAGTTCCGTCGTCCAGGGTGTAGTGTTGCGGCGTTAGAGGCACTCCGCTGCCGCAATCATGTTAATACCGACTTGGCAAAGTGCGGCCATACGTAGTCTCGCGTGGGCAGACCTTTCACAGTTTCTTATCGCTCGGTGAAATATTTGGGCCACTGCTCCCGTCTGTGTTTCCTCTCCCGGTCTCTGCCGCCTCTCGGAGCGGGGCTGGTGGCAGCAAAATCGATTGGATGACACTTGTTGCACTCAGTGGCTAAGCGTATGGAAAAGGGGATGCCACAGTCATGGAAATGGCTCTGTATCAGTGGTGTGTGTGTGTGTGTGTGTGTGTGTGTGTGTGTGTGTGTGTGTGTGTGTGTGTTGAGTGTGGTGAGAGAGGAGGGGGTGGAGAGAGAGAGAGATTGTGTGTGTGTGTGTGTGTGTGTGTGTGTGTGTGTGTGTGTGTGTGTGTGTGTGTGTGCCTCTCAACACTTACAAAAAAGGCAAAACTGCGAAAGCATGACGGCGGAGTACTTGCTATAGGTGCAGTCAAGCGTTTGCAACCTTTCCTCACAGGCAGGTAAAACGCGAACGGTATGCAATTATATTAAATGAAGCATTTCCAGTGGAGAGTTTCAAAGGCTATCTCCGCAATCAGGACAGGAGCAGAGGTGATTTCGTTTTCATCCCTCAATCGAGTCGTTCAATCAGAACGAGCAATGAAACAGTGCTGCAGCAAGCACGACAACGCGGCCCGGCCATGGTGCTGAGTCGGCGGGTGTTGAAGGAGAGGATGCAGTGTCTGTTCTGTGTGACGCTGCGTGTTATGTTTGCCTTGGTCCTCCGGGTCTCACTAGACCTCAGTACACACACATGCCGGGGAAATGTCACACACTCACACACAGACACACACAAGTCACAGACAGACACAGACACGCACCCACGCACGCACGCACGCACACACAGACGCGCGCACGCACGCACACACACAGACTGAAACGCACACACACACACACCTACACACACACACACACACACACACACACACACACACACACACACACCACACACACACACACACACACACACTGGAGCGCAGCGTGCCCTCCGGGGGATTTTTCGGTGCGAGGGGTAATAAGTGCTATGCGTGCGCGCGTATATATATATATATAATTTTTGTCTATGGGAGTGTGACAGTGTCAGTGTGTGGTGTGTGCGTGCGTCGGCGTGTGTGTGTGTGTGTGTGTGTGTGTGTGTGTGTGTGTGTGTGTGTGTGTGTGTGTGTGTGTGTGTGTGAGAGAGAGAGAGAGAGAGAGAGAGAGAGAGTCTGTGTATTAGGGAGGTTTATGACATGCAAAATGAATCATTCAGTTTTGTTGTAAGCTCGTACAAACATTTTTAGAGGAGTACTTGACACCAGTAACAAAACACGGTAAACGAGCAGATAGACTGGCGGGAAAAGCAGGCCAGCCATTACAAGTGGCTTGCGTCTCGGAAGGAATGTTGAGGAGCTTGAGTCACTACCTGCAGGCACATAGCAACTGAAATCACACTATCGATCGCCTGGAGGAGAGAGGCGTGGAAAGAGGAAGCGTCAACAATCTTCCTTCAAACGAGGAGAGAGGGTCATCGTCAATCAGACGAACACTGGAACTGTTTCAGAGGCTACGTTGGGGAAACTTCGCGAGAGACCGGGTGGTTTTTCTGTGCGCTTAGATACCATCTTGAACTGAACTAAACAAAACATATTTTCAGGATTTTCAGTCTTTTTTTCCAGAATCAGTAGTTTTGCCTTCGCCTTCTTTTGCTTCTTCTTTCGTCTTCTTGTATTCTCTCGTACTTCAATGGTTACGTCAACGGGATGGTCATTTGACCTTTAGACAGGTTTTGAGTGTGTGTGTGTGTGTGTGTGTGTGTGTGTGTGTGTGTGGTGTGTGTGTGTGTGTGTGTGTGTGTGTGTGTGTGTGCTGTTTGTTGTTATTTTTGTTTATTTCTCTGGGAAGGGGGAGGGGTGAGCTTCTGGTTTATCATGGCGGTGGAGAAAATATTGCAGGGGGGGAGGCATTCATGCAGGGCAGTCACGGTCATGCTCTACCAAAATTGCTGGACCCGTGCCAGCCTTGGGTCTCTTCAGATCCGTCATCCCCACCACCACAGTTTGAAACATCGACCCACTCCCCCTCCTCTCCCCCAAAATGTCTTCAGAGATCAAAGACTTGATTAGCCAGGCCGGGCCCAGCGCTGTAACAGTGACCTTGTAATGCGAAGAGCTGGCAGAGGTTGTGGAACCAGAGATACTACAGCACGTGCAGTGTAGTGTCTCTGGTGGAACGATGAGGCAGCGCAGCCACTGGGGGATGGGCAGCTGCATAGCGAAGTTGCTCCGGAAGACCCCACAAAAGGATGAGTAACAGGGTGAGGTAGCTAGGGGGAAGCTGTCAAAATCTTTTCACTCCCTCCTTCGTCAGCTGTCTGGTTTTCCGCCGGGGTAATGGTCAAGTTTACGTCGTCTGCCCGGCGCGTGATGTGATGGGTATCCATCTATCTATCTATCCCATCGTGCCTCTGTGCAGCTCAGTCTTGTCGGGTTTTTGTTGAAGCCGAGCTATCGATCGAGGGTAATCTTTCGTCTTCCTAACGATTTGAAGTGTTGATTAACAGAAGCTGGCTGTGAATGGCAACTGGCCCTGGGAAAACCTGACGTCCTGTCCAAGAAAACGAGTTTTCGCACAGTGATGGCTACGGCGGCTGAAACATGTTAAAATCAGTCAAAATATAAAGTCGGGGGATGGCAAGAGGAGAGCCGGCAGCGGCTTCACACTCCAAGCCTCGCTTTCCGTCACCCCAGCTCCTCCTTCGGGAGAACGATGTCGTAAACCGATGCTTGGCGTTTGCCGGCAGCAAACAAACACGATCCCCAGTGAACGTACGTACTGACTGACGCCTTCAACCCGCCCCTTATGAAAACGGCAAGAAGGCCATTATAGCACACACGGTCTTGGCGCCCTATGCCTCCTTACGCCGCATGTTAACTGATCAGGCCTCATTAATTCTTTGCGAGCACATCGCGATAGTTGGCGCCACGCCGAGGGGTTCTCTGTGTAGTGCAATCAGGGGAAACAGTTTAGCTCGGATGCTCTTCGATGCAAATTTGTCGAAAACCGAGTACACATTTCGTGTCATGCGGTAATTGGAAGGAATGTCGGAGGCATGTACGCCTTCGTACGCCTTCGTCAAGGCATCAAGGCGGCAGACATTGATACAGAAGGACTGTTATTGTAGTTAAAATAAATAAAAACGGTAACACACACAGGTAAGTCAAATCTCCACCAACCGCCACCCCCATCCCCCAGCCACGTTTATTTATGTAGTTATTCATTAACGTTTTTTTTTTTTACGTACTGCCTGTTTGTTGATTTGACAAAGGCATGGTCTACCGAAAGTTTGCCTACTGTTTTGTCTTGTCCTATTCAAAAGCGTTCAATCTTACGTCATGGTTGCTTTGATTTTCTGCTACTTTCTGGTTGAGATCGAACACATTTGCTGGAAACGGTTGGAAAAAATAAAGGAAGAAGGTTGGGGGGGGGGGGGGGGGGGGGGGGGGGGGGGGGGGGTCGACTCTGAATAATGGCACGTAACGAGGTCTGTGAGTGAGTGATGTTTTGTGTCTTTGCCATCGACCAAACTCCGCAAGCTCTTTCCAGTGAAACCAACATGAAAACTTCAGTACTAGAGTAACTATCTGAGTTTTGGAATTCCATCGTGGATGAGTTGACATTAAAGTAAAGACAGATGGCATCTAGACAAAGGGACAGATGTATTGACGCGGTATGGCAATAGGAAGAAAATATCAGATGCGCACGCCCCTTTTCAGTCATTTATGTGGTATGAGTGTGTGTGCGTGTGTGTGTGCGTGTGTGTGCGCGTGTGCGTGCGTGTTCCTCTCTTTTTTGTTTGTTCTATTCTCTCTCAGGTAGTTTAGAGTTGACAAACAGACACACAGAGAGATTGTTTAATAACTCCTCTTTGAAAATGAGTGCAATGAACACTTCCCTTCCCTTCAGTTCTGCGTTTACCCAAAACTAAAGCGATCCTTACAATAATAACAGTGGGCAAGTCTTCGATCACGCCAGCTAAGGCTAATCCTGGAGCTAACAGCATTGATCGGGAGCGGGGATAGCTCAGTGGTTAAAGCGCCGGACTCGTGACTGAAAGGACCCGGGTTCAAATCCCTGCAGGAGCGGCGGGAGAATTTTCTTCTCGACGGTCAACTTTCTGCGCTGACTCTTATTTCGGTATCCGTTCCACCCCCGTGTTACGGCAGCAGCACGTAAAAGATCCCGGTAATTCTGCCAAAAGTGCAGATGGCAGGTTACAGCTAAACACGCATGCACCTTACGTATGTGGCTTTGCATGAAGTGACATGGTGCATGGTTGTATGGTGTACACAGAACGCGCCGAGATGGCGGAAGTGTCATGAGGCACCAGCCATGCCAGCGCTGTTGGTACACCACTTCGGTGGATATTCAAAAACGCGCTATAAAAAGCTACATGTAGAATCACATACGAGCGCAGTGAGTCTGCTCGAGAGCGGAGATATTAGCGCTATATAAAAGCGATCATCAGCATCTGACTAGTGATTGGCTCGTCCTAGTTTATGGCGTGACCAGGTCGTCGGCAATTGCTTACTGCTAACCAAAGCCCGTCTATTTAAAATGGACGGGCTTTGCTGCTAACACAGTGACCTGCGGAAAATGGAAGACTGGCACCACTGAGGATGAGTAATAATTGCATTCCCAGTGGGAGCATGGGCGGATGCTGGGGGACCCATCTGGTCCCAGCTGCACTGAGAACTGGTGTCAAAGAAATTTGAATGTGACTGCCCCGAGGTGATCCTGTGCGGCTAACGGGAATTTAAAACCCGAGAACTAATTAATTTACCAAGGCCTACATATGAATGGATGAGTAGATCAAAAACACAAGCAAACAAAAACCATAGACTAAATCGATTAGCAGCCATATCTTAAAGGGGCTATCCTCGCAGAGCGCGTGGCGCATCGGCCGTTACAGGGGCTCCTACATCTTTAAAAAAAAAATCTTATTAAAAATGCTGTCAACAAACAAAACAGCCACGACAACATTGTTGTGCTTTGTTCATTGCCATGGTGATTGCCCATGCTGCGTGTCGCATTATAAACGTCAAACCCTCATTTGCATTTTGCGCTGTTCTTGGCTGATTGATTACGGGGCCAGCTGTTAATGATGATTCGTGACGATAAATACACGCAGCTTGCGCGGCTGTTTGGGGCTGGGATGGGGGTCATTGTCACATCCATGCTCCCCACACTTTTAAATGGGAACCGAACCGAAGATTTAAAGGGGAACTGAATCAAAGATTTAAAGGGAAACCGAATCGAAGATTTAAAGGAGAGCCGAACCGAAGATTTAAAGGGGAATCGAACCGAAGGTTTAAAGGGGAACCGAATCGAAAATTTAAAGGGGAACCGAATCGAAGATTTAAAGAGGAACCGAACCGAAGACGTAAGCTGGACTGCAAACGTAGTGTGCTTATATTTTCATATGTATGATTCATTGGGATGTTCTGTTACTGTTTATACAACCCCTCCCCTCTTCCCCTTCCAATTTGAGCCCCTAAGGGCGCAACAATGTTGGTTCGCTCTTTGCCAGTAAAGAGCGGAAACATGTTGGCTCATGACGTGTGTGGTACTCTTGGCGCACTCTTGGTACTCTTCGGTTCTTCGGTTCGGTTCCACTGTATGACCACTGTTGGCTTCACCAAGAACATAACTACATATAATTATTTGAAACAAACATGTATATGGTTAGTAGTACAACTAAGCAAATTGTGATTTGCAGCTGGGTCGAATACACGCTCTGTGTGTGTGTGTGTGTGTGTGTGTGTGTGTGTGTGTGTGTGTGTGTGTGTGTGTGTGTGTGTGTGTTCCCTTGTTTGGGGAAGGCGATGGGGGGAGGGGATGACCCATTGTCACACGCAGGTTTACCACAGAAAGGTACTTACTGCATTCATTCAAATTACCATTGGTTCACCCAAGATCTTAATGCACCACAAAGAAGCAGACGCGAAGACTGTACATGCCGCGTTGGGCTCGGCGAGGATGATGCAATACTAGTACTTGGAGTTTCATTTGCACCTTTCTAGAATGTTCCTTGAGATAGATTTCCCCATTGTGCAGTGGTACTTTGTTAGAGTTAAAACAACTCGTACACGTGGGTATAAGATCGCTCGCTGGCTGCTAGCAGTACAATCATTCAGTTGCGGCCATTTCTCAAAACCCTTCTGTTCGTAACAGCAACAGCAGCAGCAAAACTGCTGCTACGGGTTTGGCGGCCCCTCATCGGCATCTTTTGTGCATGCAGGTCGACGTGCACGTCCCGTCCCTAATAAACCTACGGTTTCTGTGGACGTAAAGCAACACTTCAACCAACGTGCACGTTATGTCAGCGACTTCAACACACGGGTTGCGCGTTCATGTCCGCGGCAATGTTGGCAGAAATGATATGCACGGTTGGCACGTGCCCATGGCTGATGCGAAGTGCGACCAGTTGTGACAAGGGCCATGCTTCTCTAATCAGAATGATACCGTCTCCATGTAACAGTGCAGGGGGCTTCCTGCCTGTCAAGACCATCGAGTCTGGCGCCCATCTGTCTCCTCCTTGGTGGTCTTATATAGTGTACGTGTATATATTACGTGCATGCGTACAATATCTGTGCTGGTTGTATATCCGGGCAGTATGCTATGTTATTATTACCGTCTTTGGAGCAATACTGCGCAGTGTCGCCGAACATACCCGCGGCCTATGTTGTCGCCGCCCATGCATATTTCCTGGTGTTCCTGCACTTAAATTAAATCATGTTACAGATTTCTGCCAGATGGAGAGGTACAAACCAGAAGCCCCCTTCCCTTCCCCCCGCCAACAAATCTTATTGCAGTTTTCTACCAGATGGAGAGGAACAAACCTGAAGCACCCCCCCCCCCCCCCCCCCCCCCCCCCCCCGAAAACGAAACAACAATATATATATATATATTTTTTAAACAAACAAACCCAGCAACCGTGCAAAGAGGAACACACACACACACACACACACACACACACACACACCACACACACACACACACACACACACACACACACAGTAACAAACAAAACAAATTCGAACTGAACTCGGAACAACAAGGGCGTTTCTTGCTGTAACGTCAGCGGAATTGTCCTTGTTCGAAACCAATTTTTTTTTATCTCTCTCTCTCTCTCTTCTTCTCCATCTTTCATTGACATAAATCTCCTAGTATCTTCAACCCCACCACAGTCGACCACAGCCGGAGACAAATTGGTCCGTCAGCCGTCTCTCTGCTGCCGCATGCTCGAAACGTCTGCCGGCCTTTCACAAAGCTCACACAAAGGGCCCCGGCCAAGATAATCTTATCTGTCTGGTGGGTGATGGAACCGGCTAGCCATGCCTTGCCTTGCCTTGCCCCTTTGGCTGACTTTGCTGTGGGGCCCCGACGAGACAAGGTAGCTTCAGTGTGCCCCGTGGGCACATGGGAGGCAGGGAGGAAGCGATAGCCATCAGTTGTCACGAGGTTATCGGTTTGTGTCAGCGGCATGACATGTCACGTCTGGCAGACGGGCAGGCAGGAAGTACGAGAAGCAGTTGTCGTTGTCCCGGCTGCCCTTCAGAGCTCAGGAGCAGTGTGAAAGTCGAGGTGGCCGTCCTGGGCTCCCTCGCCGTCCCAAATAAGCCTGATGGTTTCCGTGGAAGTGAAGCAACACTGAAACGGAACGGCTGCCTTTCACTGAAGCAGCCCTGAGCGAAGTTCTGAAAAGTGAAATAAGTCAGAAATAACTGAGTCGTGAATAAACAGATCAGTATAAGTAAATAACAAGCAAAGATTTAAATACAAGAATTAGAAAGAAAGAAAAGAAAAGAAAAAGAAAAAATGCGCGGTGTCGGTGTTTTGCGCTTGGCGAGCCGAAGACTATTGATTTGCTATTCGCCAGCCATGTCTTGGAGTCGTTCATTGTTTCCGATGATGACGGAGCGATATCCCAGACCAGCAGCGCACAAACGGCGTTGGCCCAGGCCAGCTCTTGTCTCGGCAATAAAAAGAAGAGCCGTATCACCAGCAGGCATTGATCATCAACCGTGAAGACGTACGAACGCTTTCCAGATGGGGTAGACATGTCAGTCGGGATTTGTGGGTAGATTGGTCAGCCGCCGTTGATAAAGGCGTGCTTTGGTCTGAGAATTCCCGAGTCTTGGAACTGGCTGCGGTCCATAGAAAACATTGCTGCTTCTGGCAGCCGATATAGGAATGAGGCGACTCTTCGACCTCAAGGTTAGGGGCATGTTTTGTAATCGAATCTCTCCAGTTGATGCCGGAGGAATTGCAGCCTGTAGCGAGCGGAAATCTCTCTCTCTCTCTCTCTCTCTCTCTCTCTCTCTCTCTCTCTCTCTCTCTCTCTCTCTCTCTCTCTCTCTCTCTCTCTCAAAGGGCTGAAGGGAAAATATTCAGCAATAACAACCACACATGACAGTGTGATATCTCAGGCCAGCTCAACCTCAGCCCAGAACCGCCATTTTCAAATCATCATTGAGCCGGTCGTCACGCTCAGAAGTGAAACACCTTCCAGGCGCGGTCTGGCTGTTATGTTGTGGTTTAACGTCAGTCCACACCATTCTTCTTCTGAAATGTTGCTTTACGTCCACAGAGACCATCGTAAGGACTGTTTAGGGACGGGGAGCCTAGGACGGCCACCGTCTACATCCATACATCTCCTGAGCTCTGAACGTCCACAGAAACCCCTGAACGGTTTAGTTAGGGACGTGAAACTCAGGTATTCTATACCGACGCTGTGTAAGAGCCGCATGAGGCAGTTCTGATGTCAAGCGATCCAGTAGAAAGCACAAAAATCTGGGTGTGAAAACACGCTGGATCAAAGGGCCAAGTACAAAGGTGTGTGCTTCTCAAAAATGTCCAAAGAGCAGTAATCACCGAAATGATCTCATGGGTAAGCAATTTCGACTTCAAACAATCTGCATTGTGAGTAACGCTTCTTCTTCCTCCTCCTTTTTATAGAAAGTCTTTTCACATAAGTGGTGTTTGCCTGATCTTACGATTATCAAGATAACCGTGCAACATCGGTGAACAGTTTACACTAAAAAACAACAGGCTGAAATATTTTTTCCTAACCGAATATACCCTTGTTTGCAGTCGCTAAAAGCAAACCTTTACATGCATGTATGTGTCAGTAACACTGTATATTATACATACACCCGATTTGTTACACGCAGTCAGATCACTGCCGCTGAGCCCGTCAAAAGCAACACGCGGATGGTGGAACGCTTTGACAGTACTCTGTGACAGTGACAGTCTGATGACTTATCTAATCAAGTGAACGAATGCGGCATGGTGTTCAGTGTAAAAGAAACCAAAATCCAGGGAGTTCCGCTCTCTCTCTCTCTCTCTCTCTCTCTCTCTCTCTCCAAGCCCCGCCTCCCACAGCCACGGTCCCGCACGCTTTCGAGCTGGACACCGTGTCGGCAGTACTGTAGTGTTGACTGGTGGAAGGCACGATGATAAGAAGGTTTGATTCCAGCGCTCAGATTAGTGCAGTCCCGGCCTCATTGGATTTCCGCTGATATCTCTCGTCATCAGCGATTTTTGTGAATTACTTGTTTTGAAGGTTTTGTTCGGAATCCGCCTGTCTTTCGGTCTGTTGCTGTGCTATAGCTTGTGGTGAGCCAAAACATCAGTGACGGCCACTCTTCGAGCTGGAAACACTGTTTGAGACGTTCTGATTGGCCCACTGCATGAAGCAGTTAGAGCGTATATATGCGAGTTCATGTCAGCGTGGAAATCATAGTTCAGGAGCTGTGTGAAAGTCGAGGTGGCCGTCCTGGGCTGTCCGTCCTAAGGAGCCTTACGGTTTCTGTGGACGTAAAGCAACATTGAACCATGCTTCGGCATTGGTCACAGTTTGTTCCTGTCAAGCGACATCCGAGGACATGAAGCTCGACATCATCATCATCAGAGTGGAAAGCACAGCGTAGCGGGCATTGCGAGACACTGGCGCCGTTGAGTGGGGTACGTAGCTAGCTCCATTTGAAAGAGTCCTGGACCTTGTGGTTCGTCTTAGTGTATGGTCCTCAGGTGGGTTTCCCCCTCTAGCTCAGTGGTTTTCCCCCTCTAGCTCGGTGGTTTTCCCCCAGCTTTGTGATGGTATTACAGAGGTCAGAACAAAAGTGGGGGTTGGGCTCCAGAGGGCGCCGGACTGATGCACCCCGTATTCCACACCGAGCTGCTCGACAAACGGTGAACAACAGGCCAACAGCGATTTGTGTTCCCCATGGTTGTGCAATCGTTGGTGTTGAGTCAGCAACAGATTGACCCATCGCTCGCTTGTTGACGTTGCACTCTTCCCCCGTTCTTCTCTAAGCTACTCAAATTAACTTGCCCTATGGTGTGTGTGTGTGTGTGTGTGTGTGTGTGTGTGTGTGTGTGTGTGTGTAGTTGTTGTTGTTGTTGAAGAAAACGCCAACTGTGATTTATTAAGGCCAAACAACAGACTTCGTTGTTGAGTGTTCCATTCACTACTTTGCAACAAAATACCACAGCGTGCGGTTGGTTTTGGGGAATGCCATTAGAGGAAAGCTTCACGGGTATCTGTGACCCTTTTTTTCAAAGTCTGTCACTGCCAGTGGGTACGCTTCAATTACCACTGACATAGACCCCCCACCCACCCACCCCCACCGCGTTCTCTCTCTCTCTCTCTCTCTCTCTCTCTCTCTCTCTCTCCGGAGTCTCTCTGTGTCTCTCAATGGCTCCCCGGGTCTCTCTCTCTCTTCTCTGTCTCTCTCAGTTCACACATTCCAAGCATTCTCGATCTCGTCGTCAAGTCGGTCCCGTCCGATCGTGTTTTGCACGCTTGCACCATATTTGTGGTGGAGAGGCAAGGCCCCTTACCCCAGCTTACCCAACGAGTTGCCGTGCCTGATGGCGGAGGTCCTCAAGGCGGCAAGGGATTGGCGGGGGTGGCGGGGAGGGGGCCGCGGTGTTTTCACCTGTGTCAAAACTCTGTCATCACTCGAGCCCAGAGCCCTTCCCCCCCGGCCCCAAGGTGTGGACAAGGGGTTTATTAGCTGCGTGAAAATTGCCCTTGGGTGAGCGTGGCGGCCTGACACGCTCGGGAGGGAGGGGCGGAGGGAGGGGGGTATCACGTGCTGTCGCGGTAGAGGGAGGGAGGGATGGACGACTGGAGGTCAAGACAAAGAGGAGCTTGAGTCATCGCCTTAGTTCCAGCCGAAGGGACGGGCGAAATTGCTGCCTTGTCGCTCTCTCTGTCTCCCTGTGTGCCTCAGCGGTTGTTGTCGTTGTTCAGCTTTCCCTCGGTAAAGGTCGGTCGGTCTCTGATGCTTTCACTGCGCAGTTTTCGTTCTTTTTCGCTCGCTCGTTTCTTTTGACAACTGTTGAGGCATTTTGACAGGCCGGATTTCAGTCACGACGGTACCCCTGGATTCTGTTCATTACCATCATCAGCATAATCATCATCATCGTCGTAGTCGTAGTCAGAATCATAACCAACGGTTTGAGCACTTAGTAGTGAGATGAGAGCAGTGGCATCAAGCAACAAACAACAATGGCAACAACATCAAATTAGCGAGAGCTTCGTCTATAATTATGTCAAAACGAAAGCCCCAAAAGTTGTACTTTATACATACTGGAATTCAGTAGTGCTTCACTGGGCACTTTATACATACTGGAATTCAGTAGTGCTTTACTGGGGTGGATGTGCAAGAAACAGGAAAACATGACGCCCCACCCCCACCTCTCCCTCCCAGTCACTGAGACAGTTTGCAGAGAGTGAGAGAGAGAGAGAGGATGGGGGCGGGGGGGGTATTGCGTGCCGCCTCTGGTTATCCCCCAACGAGTCGCAAGTTTTTCGCCGTTTTAGTAGTAAACAGTTCATGTTTCAGCCGGTCGGAAAAACCGACCCAACTCTTGGCTGACACACATTGCAAAATTTCCACCAGAGGTGCTTAGCTTGAACCTTCGCGGCACTTCCACGAGCGTGTATCTCCTTACAATTTCGTCTCCTTTCGGCCGGACATAGGTGTCGCTTTTCGCTGTATAATATACCCACTGTCGTCTGGCTAGGCTGGACCGGATACACCACACTACAGTCATTACAATAGTGACCCTGGCTGGGTCCTTGCGGTGCTCGGATGACGGTCCACAACACCAACTTAGAACTCGTGTGGGCTTACTGAGCTAGCTCAGTGTTTGGGCATGCTAACGGGCGGAAGGATCGAATGCAGACTGTCGCGGCGTCAGGATGATGGGGACATCTTTTCCGACACGGTATAATATACACCAGAGACTCTTCTTGTAGGGAAAAACCTCTGATAACACCCATAATTGCTGCAGCCGCTTTGCCGGGTCGCCTTACCTGCGCGGCGAGGTTGCAGCGGCCGCGACTTTTTACTTTGAGCATTCATTTTGCCAAGGCAGCTAGAAGAAAAACGTAACTGTCTTGCTCTTCTTCTTCGACTGCCAACTGCGTAAGGGTCTTTTACGTGCGCGATCAGTAGCACGTGGATCCGACATGCCGCTTGTTCGAGGAGAGCTCATCAGAGGAAAAACGAGACGTTCAGCCTAGATCCCCAACACTGAGGATCGGAAGAAGACGAAACACAGCAGCCGGCGCTTCGCCCGGGTTAGACAGGATCGAACCGGAGACCCCGTTGGGCGAAGCACTAGCCGGTGAATGGCTCAGGGCGACGAACCCCTCGGCCGCTTCACTGCACACCGACGACGACGACGATGATGATGATGATGGTGATTGTGGTGGTGGTGGTGGTGGTGATGTTTCTCTTCCTCCGAGTGTGTTGCAGTCAGTTAGTGCAGATCGATTAAAACGCCTAGGTTCTTTTAAACTTTCTCTTGTTTTTGTTTGTTTGTTAGTTCTTGATTCTTTGGGATAGCGGGAAGTGCAGGTAATAAATTATTTAGTGCGGTGGCGCGAGTGCTGCCTTGTGACCAGATGCCCCCAACTGTCAGACAACACGCGCTGTTTGTTTTCCCACCGTTTCCCCCCTTGATCCCAGAGGGCTGCCAGCTGCTTCAGCCCCCCCCCCCCCCCCCCCCTCCCCCCCAACCGTCTATCAGCATCACCATTCCGTCACAACACACTCCATAAACTGTTGTTATCTTTTGGGTTTGGAATTGCTGCACCGTTGTTGTTTTTTTCTGTCTACTATCGTACAGTCGATGCTTACCATTGTTTGTCTGTGGGCCTACTTGAATCAGGTCTATCTCCCGAACTGCGTTACGAAGAGGGGAGAGAGGGGGCTTCCCTATTTTACGAAGAGAGGAGGGTGGTGGCGGCACAGGAGTGGGGGTAGGCTGGATCACTTAGTCCGTGTTTCGTAGGGACTAGCTGAGACTTCTGCAGCTACACTTGCTTGGTTATAGTTTGGGTAGGTATCCCTCTGCGATGGCGTGTGGCCAGTATAATTACATTTTATGGTTATGGATCCCTGAGAGGAAATGTCATTTTGGAGAACCGTTTTGGCGGTTTGTGTGTGTGTGTCCCCGTGAGTGTGTGTGTGTGTGTGTTGGGGGGTGGGGGTCCTTCCCACTGAATGAGCCGGTTTCAAGTTCTGATGTACTAAGCCAGGAACTGAGACGAGTGAAAATTGTATAATTATGTGCGGACCCTTATGTTCTGCTATACAGTGTATATTTTTTTACCATCCTCATTGCCGCAGTGGGTGTGATACGGCTTCGCAATTAAAACATTTGAATTTGATTTCTCTCTCCTGTCTTCGTACTGACTGCGCCATTGCTGTCGAGAAGGTGTTGGGTGTTTGGAAGTTGCATCATCAAGTCCATCCAGTGCCAGCCAAAACACTACTAGCGCTACTGTTTGAAGTTCGTCTAAAGGCAATTTGTCATGAGCCAGTCTTGCCGGCCGGGAGGGGGGGGGGGGGGGGGGGCGAGCGAAGCACGTGCGGCATTTTCTTTCCTTGTCGGTTGTGGAACCGCTGGCAGTCAGTCTGTGTTGTGTGCCAGAGGTAATAAAACAGGGTTGCCCGGGTCTCAGTTCAAGGTTGTCTTCTTTCCTTAGAGTGCCCCAGATGCAGGTTTCAAGACTTCAGACATGCTCAGTCGTTTGAATTTGTACCATGCAGATGATGGCCACTTGTAAAACGTTTGGGGGGAGAGGGGGGGTGTATAATTATTTTGCATCAGACGAAGTTGTCGACATCACACAGGGAGACCTTTCAGTGTAGCGGTTATCGCAACAGTTAACGCTTTGATATCTTGGGTTAAATCAGAAGCTGATGTTTTCGGAAGCATGTGTCTTGCAAATGTGCCATTTACAGTTTTTGATCGTGTGATGTGTGTACGTTTCCAAAGGCGCAGTGGGTTAGATTCTGAAAACAAATAAGTAAAGTTGGGATTTTCGACCAAGTTCATGCTCGCCATTTTCCCACGCTTCGTTTGTTCACAGAAAAAGATCTTTCACCAAATGTTTTTGTGTTTACAAGGGGGGTGACAAAGGTTCGTGTGTCAGATGCAGATCGTAATTGTCTTGCTGGAGTATAAAGTTGAAGGAAATCGGACAGATACTGAGGGGCTGTTCCAGAGATGGAATTGAAGCAGATAGTTGAAATTTTGTATTGCAATGCGATGTGTTACTGATAGCCAATGCAGAGTTTCAAGAATAGGATGGATGTGGTCAGATTTCTTAGCTTTACACACAAGCCTTGCTGCTGCATTGTGAACTTTTTGAAGTTTGTCTAGTAAGTACTGAGAGCTTAAAGTTCTGCAGGTACTCCTGGATATGACAGTACTAATCTGCACGTCAATGCGTTGACCTGTGTTTCAGGTGGACATGCCCGTGTTCTTCTACATTGACCCGGAGTTCGCTGAGGATCCCAAGCTTCGGGGGGTGGATACCATCACGCTGTCCTACACGTTCTTTGAGGCCAAGGAAGGCTTCCAGGTGCCTCTGCCTGGGTATATGACGCAAGCTCAGTAACACACCACCCCGCACTACAGTTTGTCTGAGACCAATGGCTTTTAGGTTTATGTGTCCGGATATATTATGATACATAACACTATTCAACATGTTCTTTGAGGCCACGGAGGTCTTCCAGGTGCCTCTGCCTAGATATAATTATGACACAGGTTCCATAACGCATTACCCTATCCTACATGTTGTTTCAGGTCATAGAGGTGTTCAGGGTGCCTCTGCCTAGATATATTTTACAGGTTCGATAACACATCACCCATACTGCTTTGTTTGAGGCCAAGAAGAGCTTAAAATGCCAAGAAGAGCTTAAAAGGGACTTTCCCTGGGTATATAATACGAAACAGATTCAGTAACACGTTGTGTGAGGCCGCCGAGGAAGGTTTCCAGTGGCCTCTGCCTGGGTGAATGACACAGGCTCAGTAACGTTACCCTGTACTCCGCGTTCTTTATGGCCAAGGGGGGCTTCTTATCTGCTTCTGCCAGAAAACATGACGCAGACTCACCAGAGGCAAAATACCAGAGGTGACGCCTTTGGGTCGTCGTCACTACCCTACACCTTTGAGAACTGAGCGGGGATTCTCAGTTTTTGTGTTCTCAGAGTTGGCGAGGCGATAGAGTCGCGCCAATCGATCCGTCTCACCCATATGCTCATTATTATGTAGATGGAATTACACTGTGACATAACGTGGACAATTTTTGTACCTTTGCTGGGTGAGACCAGTTCCCTGCGAGCTTTGTGCTCGCTCCTCCACTTGTATTCCTCGGGTATGCGGTAAACACGAATGGTGGAATCACCCCCGCAGTTTGATATGGTACTTGTAACAAATATCAGATCACACACGTGGTTACTTGCTATTTCTTTTCTTTTCGCATTTTTATTTTTTATTTATGAAATGTTAGAGGTTCCGTGTGAAAAAAGATGTGTTTTTCTCGCAGTACATTAACATGTGCACGCATCAAGATGATCAAACAGAAAGTTATGCATGTATAATTATGGACCCAGGATATTTGAGTCTGTTCTGTAAACTGTACTCTTTTCAAAGTTGCTGTCGTGATGCCACTTTTAAATTTGAACTGGTTTTATTGTATACGTATCCTTTTTTGTTGAGAAGAGCACGAATGCGTGCAGTAACTTGATTGAACGGACGGTAACTGAATGTACATGTACTGCACTCAAAGGTTTACTACACTCTGAGGTTTGAAATACATGTACAATAAATATGCTTGACACCAAAGTGTTTTATTTGTGGTTGTTACTGTGCTGTTCTGGTCTCATGATCTTTTTAAACAAAACAAGACGAGTCGAAAAGGCGTGAGTATTTACGTTGAAATCTTTATTTTGCAACTCATGACAACTGAATTTGGATTCTGAGATTATTTTTCTCACGCTAAATTCAGCCAGAAAACACCGCACGGTCAAAGGCAGGTGTGTCTTGCATGCGAGCTTGAGGGAATCGACCATCGTGTAGGCATATCGGACGAAAATAGTGTGGTGCACTGCGCGCATTGTTTTCTCGGTGATTCTTCAGATCATCAGTACCACTAAGTCTTCGGTTGCTTGTGGACCCATCTCAGGCCTTAGTATTTAAGAAAGCTCAAAATTCATACGTGAAATATAGATACTAGCTAAAAAGAAAAAAAGCAATTAAAAGCATCAGCCGAATTTGGTTTGGCCTTTTTCTTACTACAATATTAGAAGGGTGTCGATGGCCACTTTGTGTAGTCTAGCGGTTTTTGTCATTACGAATACAAAGAGACCCCCGGCCCCTTTGTGTACAGCCTAACGGTTTGCAAAACAAACAAAAAATAAACAAAACTTGTGGAAAAATGAACACAATTTTTACTCAACAATAAGAACTAAAGATCTTTTAAAGTGCTGTTCATTACTAGACTGGAATCGACCTCGCCTTCCACTTTGACTTGCGACGGAGGGCTACCATATCGTGGATCAGTTTCATCATCATGCATCCATGAGTGAGTCAGTCGGATAACCGGGCGACATTAAAAAAATAAAAAAATAAATGTTTTTTTGGTTTTTGATAGTTACATTCGAACTTGGTGAAAAAGAAGGCAGCTGAATCGGCTGCGACTTGTGTAAGCAGACCAACTCTGTAGTTATTGATCGCTGCAATGTCTGCGTGTCTGAATGTCGTCTCTCGTCGTGATGTCACTCTCATCTTATCGCCACGATTTCATCTCTTCATATTGGCTTTTCTTTTCTTTTTTCTTTCTTTCTCTCTTTTTCCCCCCAGCCCCTCGCCGGCAATGTTGAGTTTAAATTGCCATCGAGTGAAGTTGCTGTAATATATGTATGTCCCTGTTTGTTCAGTTATGGTTTCAGTGACGCGGTTGCGTAGGAGTGATGACGTTTCTCTCTTTGTCCGTTTATCTGACAGCACAAGGAATGCTCGGCTTGTAGATTGTAATCGTTGTGTTGCTCACTCAGTTACTCAAAAATCATGTGTGTTAAAAAATAAATAAAGTTTTTGTATTCGGTTCATTTCTGTACGTACATTCGGTCTGTTCTTGTGTGTGGCTCTCGCACTGTCCCGGAACCTGTTAATAAACCGAGTTCCAGCAATGACTGTCTCATTCACGATCATTGTGATTAGCCTACTTTTAGCTTTCCTTTTGTCCAGTCAGTATCTCTAAGCATAATTATGGAAGCGGCACTGAATCGTAAAACGCACACACAAAAAGACACAACAACAGAAAATGTCGTTTGTCAACCTTTCATCTACCATATCGACACATCGGCGTCATCATCAGTAACCGCGTCTGGTTTCTATGACGACCGCTTCCCAGCAGACAGACGCGCCATATAGACTTCACATCCGAGACAGTAAAAAGTACGTCAGTGCCCTGTCCGGTAAGTGTGGGCACGCGTGCACGATCAGCTCTGCCCATGACGAGACAGCAGCAGCAGCAGCAGCACCTGGAAGATGATGACACGGGGCGGCGAGAGCGTGGACCTACATATGTTAACAAACTTGTGTATAAGTCCTTGGTTTGCCGCGTAGCCAAAGGGCCTGGGAGAGGGCGTGGCCGGCGCTACACTGTCACTGGCGCTCGACGCCTCTGCATTTCGAGAGTTGCAGCAACAAAGTTTTGTCGCTGCAATGAGCACATTTACACAGCAAGCACAGATCTGCAGCTGCAAACTTTCAGCGACAGCTTTACCTCTGCGGTTGCCTAATCGTCCTGAGGTGACCCTGCACGCTTGACGTGACGTTAAAATCCAAGAATTAACCGACGATATAACGCCTGCCCCCCCCCCCCCCCAAAAAAAAAAAACGCCGCGTGGCTGATTTGCAGTGGTATAAATGCTTTGAACTTCGCTGTGACGCTGAATTCCCCCCCCACACACACACACACACTTTTTTTTGGGGGGGGGGGGGGGGGGTCTTTTTCCAGCGGCGAGTAAAAACAAAAGCCGAACAAGAGCAGGCTTAGTGCATTGACGTCACACAGGTCGGTCGCTTTTCAAGTGCAGGGTTTTGCAAATTGACTACGAATTTTTCATTTTGCAAAATCGAGAGGCAGTTTTGTCGCTGCGAAGGTGATTTTGTTGCTGCAAAATTGCCTCGCGTTTTTGCAGCCGCAAATGTGATCCCTGCAAAGTGCCCGTTTGCTGCTACATATCGGTGTTTACAGAACTAGAGCTGGAAACATAGTTACTTTCTGCAGCGAAGCTACGTTTGCAGCTTCAGCTCTCGAATCTTGGCAGCGAGCGCCAGAGACACATACGTGGCGCTGCATCAGAAACATTACCAGCGCTCTCCACAAACCGGCGCTGGTTACAAGCCCTCTCCACAAACCGGCGCTGGTTACCAGCCCTCTCCACAAACCGGCGCTGGCTGAGGTTCGCCGCACCACAGCCGTTACCAGCCCTCTCCACAAACCGGTGCTGGTTACCAGCCCTCTCCACAAACCGGCACTGGTTACCAGCCCTCTCCATAAACCGGCGCTAGCACAGGTTCGCCGCACCACAGTCGTTACCAGCCCTCTCCACAAACCGGCACTGGTTACCAGCCCTCTCCACAAATCGGCGCTACCACAGGTTCGCCGCACCACAGCCGTTACCAGCCCTCTCCACAAACCGGCGCTGGTTGTACTCCCAGTGGATGTACCTCTGGTGGAGTTTATATACTTTGTATTTACACGCATGCCAGGTTAGAGTTACCGTAGGCCACTCGGGTCTTTTGTTGTTGTACTTGTGTTACGTATTTCGAGCTTTAACTCCCTTGTGTGTTGATTCGGCGCTGGTGGAGTTACCGTCCCTCTCCACAAACCGGCGCTGGTACAGATTCGCCGCACCACAGCCGTCACCAGCCCTCTCCACAAACCGGCGCTGGCACAGGTTCGCTGCATTGCATCTGGACTGTGCAAGCGTCGTGGGATGTGTGTTCACAGCACCACGAGAATTACAATCTTTGCGTGCTTGTGTGGCTCTCCCCTTCAGATCAATGAAAGGTGAAGGAGTTTGGGAGGTGGCAAACGACAGCGTGCAAACTCGTACGTACACCCACCCACCCACGGATACACACGCACACACACAAATCACATTTGCGTCACGTTCACCATGTGCGCACGAGTGTAGTGTGTGTGTGTGTGTGTGTGTGTGTGTGTGTGTGTGTGTGTGTGTGTGTGTGTGTGTGTGACTCTGTGTGTTCACAGAGCGAGACAGAGCAAATAGGTTCCTGTTTCGAGTTCACAACAGGGCTCGAACTGAAAGCTTTTCGTGTCTTCTCTCTTTGTCAACGGCGGAGACAAGCCGGAAGGCATGTATTGCAATTTCACGACCACACGCAACATTTTGAAAAGTTCAAAAGCCTTTATTCTTCACAAGAGAAAAAGGGAATTCTTTAATACATAATACAGACTCCAGTCTAGGCAGTCCTACACACTCGCATACCCCCCCCCCCCCCCCCCCTCCACTCCCTCCCCCCTTCTTTCAGACGAAGCGGGAAAAGCAATGCATGCAAAGAAATTGATTATTAAATATTCTGTACAGTTGAGATGTAGCTGATTAGCTGTCGTTTTGTTCTTATTGGGGGTTTTCCGTGTATATATATATATATATCTCTCTCACTCATTCGCCCTGATATAACCGTACTGGTTGACTGGGCGTAAAACACCAAGTTACTTACTCTCGCACTCACCCAGTCTCAGTTTTACACGCACATTTCTCTCAATCTTCGCACCAGCTGTATCGCTCCAGCGTTACATTTCATAGAGAACAGGTCGGACGTTGACTTGCGATTATTCAAAGTAAAAGAACATGCAAGTGACACAATGCAGTTTTTTGTTTGTTTTTTGGAGCCGTTTGGTAAAAGAAACCGAAATGAAGTTGGCATACTGGACAGTGAAGAGTGCTGAACAGTGCAATGGAGCTGCGGCCATGCTTCAGGCAGACCACTGAACTTTTATGCACTGTCTGCGTTCGTTCAGTCCTAGCCTCGCCTTTCATCTCCTGCGTTCTGTGTCACAGCAAGGAGAAGATAGGACCTACAGATAAACACGAGGACACTAGGACCTACAGACAAACACAATGAAACTTGTGTTTAATAATGGGGCATCAACATCTGTACGCGAGATGTATCCGATTATTTGGTCGTATCAGTGAGATAGTCTACGTGTGCCATTATATATTTGTAGTACTTGGCTCTTTATAATGGGATTTGACTTTAACCTTCAAAAGAACACGAGATTCCGACATAAGAGATCGCTTTTAAAGAACACTAAAGAGCGTAGTGCTTTAGTACAATCTCCTTTGCAATATCACCACTAACATACCGTTGACCGTTGAAATCCCAAAGGAACACACGATGAGAGTATTGTCAGGTTACGTTGTTTGAAAGATACCAAACAACACCAACAAGTTTAAAAAGATGCGAGGCAGACAAATACGACACACAACGGCAAGACTGAGGGTTCTGACAATGCATATCGTGGTTTTGGCTTGAGCATACCAAACACAGAACAGACTGCCCCCACCCCCTCCCAATCCATCTTTTCTAAGAAAATGGTAACGTTGGATTTGAGTTTTTCAACGCAATATCAAAAAATGCTTGGAAAACCCTCCTGGTTGTGTCGTACAGTTTGTGAACTGCGGAACTTTCTAACGGTATACGTTTGTACCAATACAGTGAAAATGCTACATCCATACATACACATGGACATAATACAAACATGTAAAAGCTTTCGAAAGCAGTCATATCAAAACAAATACACAATAGAGGCAGCTAAAGATATAGTTGCCTGTACAATTACACAATCAATGTACACGCGGACAGACACTGAGAATGCAGTATGTACAAAAATCAAACGCAGGACTCTTGAGAAGCTCGACTGACCTCATCGAACCGGGCTGAGACCAGCGTAAATTCGGGTCTAACCTCGGATCAAAGCGCCACTCAGTCAAACATCTCATGGAGCTGTAAACCACTATTGTAAACATGGTCATGTGAAATACACAAGAAAGAAAAAAAGGAGGAAACTGCCGGTATAACATCCAGTTGTGAGCAAGATGGTCAGTTTTGGACGTGTGTACATTTTTGGTCCCCAGAAAGAGATGTACGCCTGGAGTGTTTTCATGCTTTTTGCGAAAAGGCTGCAAAAAGTCTATCGCTGTGAAGACGCAAAGTAATGTCCAATTTTCTTGTCGCGTTCAACAAGTGCAAGAACTATCTGTTCAAACAACGTTCAGAGGCGTATATCCAACAAACCATGCCGGTGTCTGTTTTCTACAACATACATGATGTTCTATACTGTATTGTCTTGTCTAGCGTCAGCTTCCACTATGAGATTGTATCTTTCTTTTGGGGTACAGTAGGGCATCTACCTGTGCTTGGAGAATCACAGTGTAGTTTGCTGGGCACGACTGCCCATTAATCTTTGCTTGGAAAATGCATGTTTGTAAACGGTAGTGATCAGCACAAAAGACCAGTACCCTCTGCATGGAGTGTATATGCTGCATAAATTATTATACCGTCAGGCACGATAGTCCATCAACTTCCGCTTGAAGAGTGTATGTTTACTGCCATGATACGCTAGCTCGTCTGACCCTGAGTGTACATATTTATCATTATTAGGTACGTTGGGCTTTTAGCCTCTGCTTTAAGTGTGGTTCGTGCTTCAGAAGCCTTTGTGGCGATGGAGAGCATGCATGATATGTGGAATCGTGAAAGCAAAAAGCAATGATCGGTTACAAAGGAATACCAGAACAAAGGCAAGAACACAGGCTCCAAATTACGTGAGCTTAATGTCAATATTGATCTTAATGTCAATATTCGCCATACCATTACAAAATAGAAAATTATATATGTCGAAGGCTGAAAAAAAGGCCGAGATATTTCTTCCAGCGGCGAACCAGCTGAATTGAAGGCCATGGATACGGAAGCAGGCACGCTGTGTGCTCGCACTCGAAATCCCATTGCAAACTGTATATATATGTATATATTATATGTATAAATATAGAGGCTGCTAGATTAAATAATAGAGACGCACAGTGGATGATCTTCCACACAAATAAAAAGAACTTGACGAAACAAAAGCTACACCAAAGTTAAACTCACGCTGAAGCAAAATGGCTTAACGAGTGTGTGTACATGTACAAGGTAATTATTTTGTAGTCGGCGTAACACTATTAACAGAAAAGTGTCAACAATTCAAAAAACAAAAAACAAAAACAAACAGAGGTGACTGCCAACTTTCAGAGAAAAAGACCAAACCACACAAATGCGGCGGTTACGTGCGTATTAGGAAAACCACGGAAAGATCGATCTACACCAGCCAGAGGTATTATTCTGGAGGTTTATTCATTTCAGCTCAAATGTCTAATTAAATGTATGGCTTTTCGGCTACCATCCTCCGACTGAAAGACGGCAAGATGTGTAAATGTATCGCAACGAGAAGATAGTTTGGTGCATTAAAACAAAATGCTGTCGTGAGCCTCAATCAGTCCAACGGACTTGGTTTCCTTCCCTAGGAACCCTACCCTATACAGGTACTACACGCCTTGCATGTTTTTTCCATCTTTGTGAGTGAGGAGGAGGGGGTGGGGTGTAGTCGCTCACCAGGGTGGTCTCTAACTGCCACCCCACCTTACTCCCTCCCTTGCCCCCGTTAGAGCTCAATTGTGAAAGATTAGGTCTAAAACATCTCTGCTGGCTATCGATCACTCACTATAATGCCAGTGAAAGCAGTCAAAAGAAACTACATCTGAGAAAAGTATATCGCTGAGACTGAGACCTACATTGCTTTGGAATCTCTGGAGACGTTGCGCCTGTTCCTTTACTTACATGGCTAGTGCTGGATTTTCATGCTCTGATCCACCATTACTTCGACACAGGAGAACTGAGATCTTATTTACACGTTGTTGCACACAGACGAAAAAAATTTCACACTTCATTCACCACACTACGGACTTACAGGAATGGTCGCCAGGGAGACGTACTGGGGGGTTGCGCGTTTGGTACAAAACAGCTCAATAAAAGCTACGCTCAAACAGGCATTTTGAAAGTCCATTTTTTTTCCGTTTTGTTTGTTTGTTGTTGTTGTCGTTGTCAATTTTGAGAACGAAAATGTCTGAAAGTTACAAGACATCTGCGTTTGCCCATGACCATGATCTCAAACAGTCCGGTGCAAGAGTTCGGTCGGGGCTTGTTCTTTCTTAGTGCCCAGCTCAAAGACGTGAAGAAGCTGCTGCTGAAGGCTCCCTTCCACTCCCCCGTAACCTTGATGTCGCTGTCTTTGTCTTAGACTTATGCGGAGGCAGTGTTTCTGTAAACAGACTCACGAAGGAGAGACGAGATGGCTGAATCTGCTGACATGACAGTAAATTGCAAGTGACAGGCCACAAACTATACGTACAGGCAGCGAACAAACACCACAAAACAGGAGGAGCATTTCGATTTTCCCTTTTACAACGCATCGTTTCCAGTTACGCCAAGGCGTCCTACACACCCACGATCACCAACACCTCCACATCGGCAACACTGCCGCCTCAGACAACATTACGGCATGACCTTGCGTGGTTGACGTACGTTGAGAACAATGACGAAGATGACGCCTAGCACTCCAACAAAATGAAGGTCGAGCATGCCTCATTACTCCTACAAGGCGAAGGTCGACTATGCCCAAGTACTCCCACAAGTTGATGGTCGAGCATGCACCAGCACTTTCACGAAGTGAAGGTCGAGCATGGCCTAGTACTCCCAGAGAACAGGGGGTTCCACTTCGTGACCTATGGCCCGGAACAGTCCATTCTGCTCGCCCTTGATGAAGCAGCCGTTGTCAGCACGGATGGTGAGCACGCGGTTGTCGCGACACTGGAGACGGAACAGCGACTTGCCCGATCCGTCGGCCATGATGGACCCATCGTCAGCCACTGACCAGTACTTGCCGTTGGCAGCTGAAACACACACACACACACACGAGACATACATGGTCAGTCTTAATGCCCCTTTCTAAAGTCCCTGCTGAATCACAAGGATCATGCACGTGAAAATGCCCACAGCGCCGATCAAACACAGACACAGACACCGACACTCATTACCTGAATGGAAAAGTCATGTACCGCACATCGCATCGGGATTTGACTTCGCCATGATAATAATCTTCAGTCGGGCATGCACACAGCGCCTGGTTTTATATGCCACTCTGAATTGTATAAGAATCTTCAGTCTGTGGTAAAGCCGAGCAACTCGAGAGTGAGGAACAGCAATAAAGGAGAAGTAAGCAAGCAACTGGATTTTCTTTTAGAGCCCAGTCAACCGCAAAGGAGAAGAAGGAAGGAAGGAACTTTGTTTCTGACTCCCGGTCAACCATGGCGGTCATATCAGGGCGAGCAAAGAAGAAGTAAGTAAGTACGAAAGAAAGAAGCTTTAACACCCAGTCAATCTGCTAAACATGACATTCAACAATGCAGTAATATTATACAACAAAGCTGACAACACAGAAAAGAAAGAAGTATATAACTGTCTCACATCATACATGTGCACACGAATTTCGATATCGCATCTGCACCAATAAAACGTCAATACAGTACAATATCGCTGGCGGCGGGTCAGTGGCTGTATGCGATCTTCGCTCCCCTAGCAAACAGCCTAGCTGGATGGGGGACGTTTTGGGCTTGCCGGGAGGGGGCGGAGAAAAAAAGGGTGACAAATTATTTCATGCTTGGCTCGCCAAATCCTTTGAGCACATTTAGCATTTGCACCTGAAGAATGGAATGCCGACGCGTAGACAGCTTTTCCGTTTGTTGGTTCATTTGTCAGAGGGTTAGGGTCAGGGTTCCATCCGTCTCTCTGTCTAGTGTTACGTGGCAAAACTCACGCACTATCTTACATGATGTGTGAACGCGACAGGACGGTGCAGGAAGGCAACCTCTCACACCCACGTCAGCACCTCGGGCAGACATGCCCTCATCAGTTCGGGACGGCCAGAGAAGTCGCAACCCATGTTATCTCTTCGCCGAAGTGGCCAGCCTTTCGTTGTCTCAGCAAACAACCTTCCACACTCGAGCAAACGAGTTTTGTCACAATTTTTGGAGCATGCCGCGTCCAGAGCCCCTCTCCCCCCTCCCGTCTCCAAGTCACAGTGACATGTGTGAAGAGGGTTGTTTTACTCCTCGTGTTGACCCTCAGTGTGGACCATCGGAATCTGCGTGCAGCTCAGATGCTGCACTCGTTGGCCTATGGTGTGAGACCGAAGACCTTTTCCATACGAAACGACCGCGCACTCGCACTTTCCGTCTGTGGGAAACGAGGACAGGGCTGCTGCACTTTCGTGGCAATGCTGTGCTCTCTCTCTCCCTCTCTATTGCTTTTTGCTTAGTTTTTTGGTCTAATCATGCCAGGTGTCGGTGTAAATTTTGCGTTGCATCTAAGGTCGCAAGGCAGTAATTAACACAGAGGTGCTGGTTTGCCAAAGTAAATCGCGTTGACTATGCCAAAGATGGATGCAAAATCAAGAAGGGGAAGGTGGTTGTTGTTTTTACTCCATTTTTCACCCCCTTCTTTTTTCCTCAATAAGTGCCCAAGTTGCCGTTTTATTATTTTCTTCTTCTTTAAAAAGAAAAAAAGAAAAGTTAACTACATTCTTTGTTTCCATGCTTGTTTTGTCATTTATATATATATATATATATATATATATATATATATATATATATATATATATATATATATATACTGCGTCATAAAAACTGAGAAAATGTAAACTTGTAACAATTAACGGTTATCACATTTAGAAAAAGCAGAAAATAGAAAGTGCATTCAGTTTTTCCCTTGATTTATGAGGCAATGCAAAATCCTCTCCCCCGCCCCCCCCCTATCAAAAGAGCTTTAGAGGATCGATTCATTCTAACGGAGAGGCTTGCATTGTTACCCGTTCTGCTTCGCACTTCCCCCACCTTCCCCTGCTGTTCTGGGCACGGCGCAAGCCATGCTTCGTCGGGCAGAGAAAACACGCCTGCAGGTTTCCCCCGACTCAATCAACGGCCACTCAATGTGTGTCCCGTAATCCGCCTAGTCTATCAGCCGAGATCAAAGACTATCATGGCTTGTTTTCAGTCTTCCAGAGTAGGCATGATTCCAAGTCAGTTCTTGTTTGGACACCTTTCCTAGAAATCTTCTTTGGGTGAAACAGGAAGTCGTACACCGCTACAAACCCGAGCAAGAAGGAACGGGTGGATGAGAGAGAGAGAGAGAGAGAGAGAGAGAGAGAGAGAGAGAGAGAGAGAGAGAGAGCACTCAGGCAGACAAGTGTCAGTCACAAAAGCTAACAATAAACCGCAGCTTACTGCACTGACATTAGAACACAACAGTATGATCAAGGAAACCACCTGCCACTGGCTGTCAGTGAAACATATTAAACCAGTTTATTCCTGGGCAACATCCCCCCTCAAACACAAAAACAAAACACACAAAGGAGAGGAGGGGAGTGAGACAGAGAGACGGGGGTGCGGAAAAAAAAGACGGTGAGAGGAAGAGTGAAAGAAAGAAGAGGAAGAGAGAAAGACAGAGGGAGACAGACTGAGGGTGGTGGTTGGGCAGGGGCGGGGGGGGGGGGGCACGAGAGAGAGAGAGAGAGAGAGAGAGAGAGAGAGAGAGAGAGAGAGAATAAAATTAACACACACACGCACAAAACTACCTTTCAAATAGTACGTCCCATCCGTTCTGGGCTCCACGAAGATGACCTCGTAGAAGGATCTGTTGCAGACGAGCTCGGCCTTGGCGGCCCCAGGAGACTTGCTGCCCACGAAGCCGAAGTCACTCTTGAGGACCAGCATGGGCCGGTTGGCGATCTTGACCACGAACCTCTCCTTCTCCGTCGAGCCGTCACCACCCGCCATCAGGCTGCCCGTGGGCTTGTTGTACACGTAGCTGTTGTTGTTGGCTTTGATGGACACCGTGCCGTCGTCTTGCCATTCCACGTCGAACAACGTCTCGGGGCAGCTGAAAACGAGGCGTGAGTTCAGAAACAGCGAGGGGGGAGACACAGAGAGAACGGGAGGGGTCGGGGAGTGGGGGGGGGGGGGGGGGGGGTCTGTTGTTCCGAACATTCTTTAATAATGTGATAGAAGAACACCTACATCACTTTTGAATGTGTGTGATCCCAGAGGAATTTCTTCTTGGTGTTCCGAGTCTTCTTGTTTAATATATACTTGATATTTACCGCCCATCTGACTGCGAAGGGCATATCAAAGGCGAAATAATAGTCAGCAAATCACAAGATCCAAACACTCAAACATCAAATCACAAACTAAAAATGATTCAGTGTTTCTCAAACACGGAATAAGTAGGAAGCCGAAGGGGCGTGAAAGACCCCAAAGCGGAAGGACAGAACCTGCAGGAATGTGAAACTGAAAGAACTTAATCAGGTATGAATGAACCCGAACCCAGAACGGCATAAGAGAGTCTGAAGTATTTAATGTCCCAAACCGTTGGTACGAGAGAGCCCAGAAGGGCGGGAATGAGAAAGTGTTAGACTCACATGCTCTTCCCCACAGCCTGGATGCCACCCAGCGGTTCCAGGGACCAGTACTTGTTGTCCACGGTGCGGAAGGCCCACTTCTGGCTGTGGGGTTCGAACTCCATCTGGAAGATCTCCTTGTCGCCCTCCTCCTCGTCCTGGTTGGCTGACACGTCCACACCTAAAGCAACAGTCAGATTACGATTGCACGTTAATTCAGTTCCATCGACCTCGGGTTTTGTCTTTTCAAGTTTCTACACTGAGAAACATGGGCTGGCCAACGTGATGGACTGTAAATCCAGTGACCATGGTTCGACTCCAGGATGCGACGGAATTAATGGCCGTTTTTCAGTTCTTAGAAGTCAACAGTCGTCAGTGCCCGTCTCACCTGAGCGTGAACAGCAAACAGTAAGATCGTTCCGCATGTTTAAGACCCCACGACCACGGCCTTTTGCTAACAGGAGGTGTAACGGCCGTGTGGCATACAAACACACAGTCAATGCATAATAGTAGTGTAATAATCAAAGCATGATTGTGGCTACTCCTAGCGAAAGAAGGAGGAAGAAAAACCAGTAAATGCACACGATGTAATCACAGCCAACTACCCGTGTACACATGTAAATAGAGATTTAGCTGCCGGCTCCACTTGCCAAGGGTTAGATGAGGTGAAGGTGGTGTGTGTAGCTGGCAGCAAGGCATTTTCGCAAGGCATTTTCGCATGCATACAGATTTCCCCTTTTTGCTAATGAAAATAAAAAGCACAAGCAAGTGAAAATCGAAGCCAGTCTACTTTTGGCTGCCTTCCAGGGGACCAAAAATAGCTGTGATATTATCACACCCATAAATGCACTTTGTGTCTTATCCACGCGACGGCTTTTGTATTTGCAATTCTTTCGCAATAGATATTTATGACAGTAGCAGGTGCAATCTGATAACAGTTATCTTGCCGGAAGTAAACACGGGAATTCTGCGCATCGGTGCGTGCGTATAAATGTGTGTGTGTGTGTGTGTGTGTGTGTGTGTGTGTGTGTGTGTGTGTGTGTGCCTGATGTCATCTGATGTCGTCGTAGGACACTGTTGTTCAAGTAGTAGTGTGTGTGTGTGTGTGTGTGTGTGTGTGTGTGTGTGTGTGTGTGTGTGTGCACGCGCTCGCCGGCGACCACTCGGAGTGGCACTTGAAGGGATAATCAGCATAAATACCAGATAATTGTGACACAGTTACTGCCACAAAAACTTTGTCCTGTGACATTTCGTCACCGCTTGACATGGAAATTACTGCCGACTGGTACAATCGGTTCGGTGTCAGGGAGGTCTCGTAAACACGTTTAATAACAGTCGGCACAACTAGTCACTTTAACGGTTCCGCGTTTGATAAGAGTAATAATTTTAGTTTAGTCTAGTTCTTACTCATTACTGCCTGCCTCTCTGTGAACTTTCACTCGTCACAGAGCTGAGAGTCAAGTAGGCTCAAGTGTCTTTGAATGGGTTGCTATTACACGCTGTGACAATACAGAAGACAACTGTGAATGTGCACAAATAGTCACGCAGTTATTACCGCCGTTGAGAGGAGATGAATTGGTCTGCATTGATTATCGGAAGCATCACAGTAAAACTAAACACACTGGCGACATGTTTTTTCTGCCTTGCGGGCCCCCCCCCCCCCGTTGTGTGCTTATACAAACGTGTAAGTCACAGTGTTATTGTCAGTATGTATGCCCACTTTGTTTGCACTTAGTCTCCTTTTTTGGTAACGGTACATCAATACGCCCAGTTTGGTAGCCAGGAGATCAGCGACACAGAAAAGACCGGACTGACAAACATTCAACGGCGTTTTGAACCTTCACTTTGACCTTGACCTTGACAGGTGGGCGGAGGGGGGAGGGGGAAGAGAGATAATAAAGACACAAACATGTGTAGAGTCATGCGACCATAAGCGGCATGCTTCTTGATATTCGCATATATACCAATACAGTTTTCAAAGCACAGAGGACAAACTTTTGTTTTTTTATGTCTACCCCAAGAAAATACAGTTTCCCTGTGAATGCACGGACGCACTGCCACTGAGGCACAATGACAGCACGGGAAAGGAGCGAGACAGCTTCACAGAGCTGCCAGAGACCTCGGGATTAGCACGTACAGCTCGCGGAGCACGTCAGGCGCGTGATCCCATTGAACTTCTTCACCCTTTGACCGCGATTGTCCACGGATTCCTTTCTCCCCTCGTAGCAAAGTTTTTCTTGTCCCTTAACACGTCGGGATGCACGGTCCGGCTCCGCAGTCTTCGCGACCACACATAGCTTGCTTCTATATACAGACGGGACAGCAAATTCGTGTACACACAAAGAATTGTCCCCTGGTCCGATTAGAATGCGAGTTCCACAGATCTTAAAGAAGCAGGCTAATCCCCGCTACCCCACCCCCTCCCCATCCTGCATTTTGATGCAATACTCTGAGGTACAAAACCAATGACAATTGTTCAGTAGCTGAACTGTTTTCGAAGCTGAATAGAATGATGCTATAATGATACTGTATCTTTTTCTTACCGCCCCGACCCACCACAGTCAAAACAAACAAAC
>JABMCL010002425.1:202500-207500 GCA_018857735.1 Alviniconcha marisindica
GTCCATGCCCGAAGGCTCTTACTGAGTGCAGTCCCCTGGATTTCCGAAGATCGTCTATTTGTTGACAGTCACAAAACTCGGCCAAGGGCATGCTATTGTAAACATGGCCGGATGTGGACAGGACCTATGCGAGCAAAGCGTGGTGTGAAAGCGGCACGTGCGAAATGGTACTCCTGATAATTGTTGCTGTGGTGAGCAGTTTCAGTCGACGCAAGGCGAGCGATAAAGTATCAGTTTCCTCCGTGTGTACGACTGCTTCCGAACCTACGTGAAGGACCGAGGAAGTTTCCCATAACGCATGAACTGAGTGACTGAGTTTCGTTCAGTTCACCATACAAACACACTGTACACGCGAGTGGCTGAATGTCCTCTTTTCTTTTTGGCCCCGCAGCTGGACCCATTACACAGAGAGCCAGTATGCAGCCGACATTTGCGCTGGAGGTCAGGACTGCTCATGGGTTAAGGGGAGGAGGGAGGGGGGGGGGGGGGCATAGAGCGCTCTATGGGGTCGGGGATCGGAAGTTGGGGGGGGGGGGGGGGGGGGGGAGGAAGGGGCGGGGGAGGTCCTCAGTTTTAATGTTTGTATTGAACCAACAAGATGCCGTTTTCAAAATAATTTCGAGATCACAAACGAATTGTCCCAGCAACGAATTATCAAATGTTTAATACATTTTTCCAGTAACTTAAATTTGACCTTCAAATTCCATCACGCAAAACACAGATTAAATTAAATTTTATAAAGCACAAAAACTTGTCGACAGAGACTATTTTAAGTGCATACACAAGCGCACATGCGCGCGCGCGCACACACACACACACACAAACCACCACCAACAACAACGACGACGACAACAAGCAACAACCACACTTCAATTTAACCTCCGCGACGTTTCTCATTCGATTAAACTTGTTCTAATGCCAAGTTGTCTCCGAAGCGGTACTGGCGAGGACCGAGATCCCAGGAGGATGGCGAAGAGGGAGACTATACCTAATGCTACAATGTCACCACCAAAATGATTATTCGTTAAGACAGGAAGTCACAAACACAGTGTCCATAAACCACAACTTCTGAAAGAGAGGGGAGAGCCGAAGCAGAATAGAACGAAGCCGGTCATTCTGCTTAACAGCCCAGCGCCTTCGCAAGACCAACCCGCCTCACAATTACCGACTTTTCTGATTCAGTCGCCGCGTGCTTTATTGCATTCGCCGATTTTCTAACCCCGCTGGGCTGAGTGCTGTATGAAAGGGGAAAAAACAGTACTGGTACGGTAACTAAAGCACACGGTAACACACCGTAGGGGGAAATCTTTGCTACCAGATCGGCTTCTCAGTGTGTGTGTGTGTGTGTGTGTGTGTGTGTGTGTGTGTGTGTGTGTGTGTGTGTGTCGGTGTGTGTGGGGGCGCGCGCGCGCGCGAGAGAGAGAGAGAGCCATGTTGACCAGACCCCCAGGTTCAGCCAAATTAAGGCCACGACCATGGCTCAGAATCCGAGCATTTTATGTGGCATTTACGCTGTGTCACACATCAGCAATCCCAATAAACGCAGCAGCCAGCCACCGTGTGAAAGTTCACTCAGGTGGCACCACAACTTGGTAAATCGTTTACTTTGTGTGTGTGTGTGTGTGTGTGTGTGTGTGTGTGTGTGTGTGTGAGAGAGAGAGAGAGAGAGAGAGAGAGAGAGAGAGAGAGAGAGAGAGAGAGAGAGAGAGCATGGCTGTTTCCTCTCAAAATGAATAAAGCCATTTAATCACACGACCCCGCACAATTTGCAAAATACCTGTTACATCCACGAAACGTGGTTAACCATCTTAATGACAGAAACGATCATTTTTCTTTTTGTTTCAGACCTTTGGACAAAGTCAGTATTTTCTCTTCTAAAACTTACGGTGGCTGTGCCCCGCAGGATGAACAGCGGCAAAATCCCGATAAATAAGACGCATAATTTTTTCATTTTTTTAAATGTAAAAGGCAAGAACACTGGACGGATATAGTCCATGCCTCCACTTTACCCCCGGTGCGGAAATCCTATATTGTACTAGTTAATTAACCGTGGCCTATCTCATTCCGTCGTGAATAATTCCTACCCTGGTTAATCTCGTGGGCATTTGATATTCATCACAAGTCCGGCACGAGAAGGAGGTCGAAATCAAGCAAATGTCAGCAGTCTTCTTTCCGAGGGAGTGGAGAAGCGCATCAATAAGTCATCGCGGAGGGCCGGGCTTTGGGAATCATGCACTACGTGCACCTAGCTTGACACGAATTCATGACCAAGTCTTCCGCTCTGGTCGGCCATCGTCGTCTTGCCTGGTTGGCTCTCCGGCAACGTACTGTCTTTGGTAAACAGCAACATTTAAAGTTAACAATGAAGAAACTTTTCTGGGACTTGAATTCTTAAAATTCTGAAGCTCTCTGCCGTTAAATTCAACAGCTGCTGTCCCTCTCCCATCCCTCCACGCTACCCCCCCCCCCCCCTCCTTCAACACCCCCTATCCTCCCTACGCGCTGCTCGGCCCCCTCCCTCACCGCCCTTCGCCGTCCCAGATTCCATGCAACCTGGTTTGCCGACACTCTCACTTTCAGTCCCTGTATTAACACACCTCTGGCCTCCCCTCCCCCTGTCCTCCCTTCTCTTTCCCAATCCCCATTTCTTGTGTCCCAGCAGGAAAGTGCACCCTGCATGCAAGCAGGCGTAAGGCTGTATTTAATAACGCAGCCCTTAATTCCCTACCCCCACCCCCACCGACATCGCGCTCTTAGTGTTCCTGCCATTAGGCCAATAACTGCGTCTGGCCATCTGCCACACTCCAGTTGTTACCGAGGAACGGAAATTGTGGAAACCAAATGTTGTTTGGCTTTAAAGGGGGATGGGGGGGGGGGGGGGGGGGGAGGAGTAACGAATTATTATTCGATCATCGCAATTATAAAACGTCGAAAGATCAAAGGTTTATTAATAAAATTAAGAAGAAGAAAAAGAAAGAAAAAAGAGAGAAAAAAACGCATACACACGCACGCACACACACACACACACACACAAAGAAAGGGGGGGGGGGGGGGACATATTAATTGCTTGTGAGCTGCGACACTCAAGAATAGGGGGGTGGGGGGGACATATTAATTGCTTGATGTAGCTGCCACAATCAAGAATAGACAGCGAGCTTCATAAACAGATTGTACAGTTGTCTATACCTTACACTGTTCTGCACTATTCGACACTCAAAAATGGGCTAGATATAGTGAGTTCATAAACAGACTGTACAGGGTTTTCTGTACCTTAGAGTGCACCGGAGTATTAGCTTGTCTTGTCCTTGGTTGTTCCAGCAAGACTTGCCCAGAATCGTATCATTCGATATTTAACCAAGAGGGAACCAGGAACGTCGGTGTTTCTCCATAACAGCGTCTGCGACACTTGCTGCACACTGCACACGTTCTGGAAACGTTTATTCAACCTTTCGTGGCGGAATGCTAACTGCACAGCAGTACCAAAACCCCTGGTAACTGAAAAAGGCTGCAATAAAAACAGTGCCCTCTGTGCTTGGTCAGTAATTTATGCCGTATATTTCTTTGCGGTTGAAAAAAGCGAATAAAGACCATACCAAAGTATCCGAATCAGTCAAAACTACCTGATGTCTTGTTTATGAATCTGAAGACATACTGACTCGTACGACTAATAAACGTAATTGATGTTGATCTTGACAGCATTTACATCAAGTTTCCATTCGACACAAAATGAGTGCAATTACTTCCACAGCATTCTGCAATCCCTCATTGGAAGTTTGACAATTAGGTATCGCGCGCACGCGCGCTCGCACGCGCACACACATATACGCGCACGCGCATCGTCTACATTAATCGTTATCCACAACGCTGGCAGTACAGCTGACACTTCACATTCTTACTGCACGTGATCCAACTCGACCCGGTACAGACATAACACGAGTTCTCTTCTTTCTTAGATCCCGACCACACCAAGTGCAGGAACCAACCACGACTGTACCCTGTCTGGACTACTTGGCCAATTACATAAGCGCAGTAATTAAAACCACAACACCCACTTCCACTCATCACCTACACGACCCTAAACTGTACAATGGCCGGATCTCGGAGGACCCTAACCACTATTGCATCTACCAGGGTAAGTAAGTAAGTAAATAAATAAACATGGTGCTTAACGTCCACAGAAACCATAAGGCTTATTAGGGACGGGAAGAAGGGGGGGGGGGGGGAGGTAAGTAAGTAGGTAAACATTGTGCTTAACGTCCACAGAAACCACAAGACTTATTAGGGATGGGCATCTACCAGGGCCACGCAGACGTTAAACTGACCAAATATTCCATCTCGTCCATCCACACACGGCACGTGATATTCAACATGTTTAGTGGTGGGAGCGTGGACAAGGGTCTTTTCTTTACACACGTCCCAGATGCATAAATTCACAGAAATTCAATAACTGGTCAACCCCAAATTGAGGATTGTTCCCCGCGGCCCAGCCTCGGTCCGGACGTCCCGTTCGATACTGAGGAGACAAGACAGCAGCGGAAAAACTGAATGGAGTTTGCTTCGGCAAGTGTCGCTGTTGCGTTGATCCGACAAATCCGCAGTTGAGGAACAAGCGGCAGTCGGTCAACACGGAGAATCTGCCAGGTCTTGTCCACAAGAGAGATCACCAAAAAATAGCGGCATTCTGTCATTGAATTGTCCAAACAGGACCTCAGATCTCGACAAATAAATAAGCCAAGAAAAACTGATCGATAGAAGATAGTCGTGTAACGTCATAGAATATTGGCCAGGCTGGGGGAATGGGGGTGTGTGTTGGGGGGTGGGGGTAGGTGGGTGGGGAGGGGGTCTGCCGGAATAACCGGCCCAACCCTCCCGCCCTTTAATCGTGCTTTATTATCTGAGAAAGACAAGTCACAAGGCACAAAGACTGAGGCCAACCGTCTATCCAGTGTGAATGACTCGTTAAATAAAACACGCTATTTGGACTCTTAATCATATGCTTC
>JABMCL010002425.1:212500-387500 GCA_018857735.1 Alviniconcha marisindica
TCTGAGTGCTGTATGTGAAGATGACTGCTGTATGTTAAGCTATCATATTCGCAACCTTTGCTTTCCAAGGCCAGCCGGGTGGGGTGGGATTAGAAAAAATAAGGTTTGGTTTAAAGCGTTTGGCAAACAAAGAGAGGCATTGAACAAGCTTGCGGCACAGCTGCTGCTGTCGCTCAAAAGGCGTTATACAGAGCGCAGACGAAACGCCTAATGTGATGCACGTGCATGTTCTCTTGCTTGAGCATGCGTGAGCATCCATGTGTTTTGTAGGTGAACATGAATACGATTACCATTCGTTTACATTATTAATCTAAAATGATCTAACATAAAGCCCAAGAACTCGGCAACGAGGCACGGCTCACTGGGAAGGTGTTTTTAAGTGTTCGACCGATCTGTACGACCGGTGTCAATGAAATGAAACACAGACGCAGAGGCAAACAAAAACAGAACAGAAGTAGGCTGTGTTTATGTTATTTCACAGCCCATGATACACAATACCCAAGTCAGTGTAAACTAAACGCATGATAGGCAATTCTTCTAGAAGAGGGGGTGGGGCTGGGAGGAAGGACGAGGTCACAGCAAAGACTGTGTATCGCTAGGGGAAAATCTTCAGCCACAGGAAAGACTGACCTTTACAATAGTCTGTACAGTGATATTCGTGTATAAAACCAAGCACCATGGTTTGCCCCATAAACCAGCCAAATCAAGGGCAAAATAAATAAAGGTTTGGTCTTACCTTGCTTTATGGAGACCTTCTTGCCGTTGTAAGCGAAGAGGACGACCTGGGGGTGGGTATCCTCCAGAGTGAACAGCTCGTCCTTGCCCACCGCCTTGTTCCTCCCCTTCATGGTGGCTGTGGCCCCTACGCCTGTCAGGTAACATCCGTTACAGTCGCGGAACGCCAGCCCCCCGCTCTGCCCGGACCGGATCTCCAGGGTGAATTTGGCACTGTCGGACAGCTGCTCCGACAACTCGCCGCTGGTCTGCAAGTACCGATTGTCGAAGGTCTTGAGGGCATACCTGCCCTCCACGAAGTCGAGGAAGAGCAGCGACTTCTCTCCCCAGGGGATGGTCTGGGTGACCTGCAGCTGGTCGTCGCACACGTGGGCGTACCTCTTCCTGTTGACGTTGCGGAGGTGCACCTGAGGGTGAATGGACAGCTGCACAGTCCACAGGTCCTGGTCCGTGATGCTCTTGGAAAAGCACTTGAGGTTGTCGTCAGTGCCCCCCAGAAAGTTGCCGTGCACGACGTTGCGGAAAGCCCAGCGGCCCGAGGAATTCTTGTCGTATTCAACGGCGAACTTCTCCGTCTGCTCTGGCTCCTCCACCTCACAGGTCACGTTTCCGTACTTGTCCGCGGACAAGTATCGACCCAGGTGACTCTTGATGTAGACCACCTCCTCGACGGGGTCTTGCACTAGCGTGAATGTTTGCTTTTTCTTTAGGGCGGTGCCAGAGACGTTGATTTTGCAGCCGAAAGACTCGGCTGTAAGGTATTTTTGTGCATAGTTGATCAGTCCTACCTTCCAACCCGTTTCGGCTGCCTTGTTCACTCCGTTGACTCCGTTGACTGCCATCATTTTTTTCCAACAAAAAAGACTTGCAATATCTTAAAAATTCACCTAAACTCAGAACCCGACTCCTGCGCCCAACCGTTTTACCGTTTCAGACGACACAAACCGAACCGGCGTCCTCCTCTCTCCCCATCTGTGAGCGAGCAGACGATGCATGAGCTGCCCGCTTATTTTCGCCAGACCGAACCTGATAAAGGCAGCGCTGATTGGGTGAGAGAAATGTCCGAGAAAGAAACCGTGTATTGATTGGATGTCTCTGCCTCTCCCCATTGACGGCAGTTCTACAATGTTATTCTTTGTGTTTCTTCAGCCAGCGGCGTGTGTTAGCACACAGAGCTGCTGCAAACAAATCAGGTTTTAGTTATCAGAGAACATTCGAAGTAGGAAGACTTCCGCTTTGCTTAAAACGTAGACAGATATAATGCATCGTACAGCATACAAACCTGTCCTTTTTATCTGCGTAGTCTGCAACGATTTTGGGTTGACAGGAGAACCCAAGAGGGGAAGTCACCGCCATCTTAGTACCCTCCGCGAAGTCTCGAATATTTTTGCAGTGTATGGGGGGGGGGGGGGGGGGGGGGGGGGGGGAGAAAAATAAAAGAGAGGAGTACAACATCTGACTCTAAAAGGATTTGGTTTTGTGTCTATTTAAAGGACACTAATTTTCTTTCCGAAGCTGCCACATAACCGAATATAAAAAAATCAAAGGAGGAGACAAGACGACGGAGGCAACCGGCTATTGATCAGTCTTTCTGTGTGTGTGTGTGTGTGTGTGTGTGTGTGTGTGTGTTTTGGTTCCTTTGTTTTCCAAAGTGTCACAGCCAATCTTTGGTCATTGTGTGTGTCCGTGTGTGTGTGTGTGTGTCAGTATTGGAAGGTGCGTTGGCGGGTGGGGGGGAGGGGGGGGGGTGTGGGGGGGGGGGGTAGTGGGAGCTTGTGGCTCTGAGGGATGCAGTATAAAAAGTTGACAAGGAGTCTAGTCAAATTTCAGAATTATTTTTTACAAGACCTTGAATAAAATCGCATGTCAATGGTAATCTCCCTTAAAATGTGAGCAAGCACACAAGAGTTACTTCCCATCTTCTACTCGGAAATCTTGCCATCTGTGTTACTCAGAGCGGATCACACAATTTTGTCACTACTGATACTAACAAGAAATAATACTAGCCATAATGACAGTTTCTAACAGATTTACCTTGTATACAAAGTCCAACCGCCTACCAAAAAAAAAAAAAAGGACAGAAAATCCTACAAATGCGAACTACAAGAGACCACTTCAAGAGTCAGTAGTTGGAACACATTAACGGCATTTTACATATGACCGTTGCTTATTAGATGTACGTACTTTGTTTCGCGGTGCTCAGATGTTCATTTGCCCTGTTTTCGCGAGCAACAAATATTTGTTCAGTCCTTTGCCAGGACGTCATAATGAAAACGAAAGGGTAGATAAAATAGATGTGCTGTTGTGTGCCTCAGCAGTACAACGGTTATGGACGACTCCGTCAGTGACAGTATCTCACGAGAACCGGCCGTGCACAACAAATCTGGAAAAACAAGAACGACGACAAAAAATATAAAAAATATAAAATCAATAAAATAAAACAATAAAATAAAATAAACGAAGCTGAAAAAAGAGTTATTTTGTTGACTCCAGTCCAAAAAACAAGCAAACCAACAGCTTACAAAAATAAGATACAAACAAAACACTCAGTGCCCTCCCCCCCCCCCTTCCAGCCGCCCCCCCCCCCCCCCCCCCCCCCCCCCCCCCCCCCCCCCCCCCCCCTCCAAATAAAGCAACAACAATATCATGTACAAACTAAATAAAACGAAACAACTGAAGAAAAAAGACAGATTTTAAGTTCAATATGTTTGTTGTTATTGCTTTTTTGATGTGCATTGATCCAGTGAGAATTTTTCCCATGAGAAATTTGGTTCGTTTTTTCCCGGCCGGGTTTCGCGTTATAGCGATGTTTGAGAAAGTGTCTGGTGCACTTGTGAAGCTGTCGGCTGACAGAAAGTGAACAAAGAACAGCCTGCTGATTCATATATAGCGGTGTTTGAGAAATGTCTGAAATTGTCTAGTACACTTGTGAGGCGGTCAGTCGACAAAGCGAAGAAAGAAAGATAATGAGAAAAACACAGGACAGAAACAAGCACAACCACGACAAATAGTGACTCGTCCCACTGTGCATTAAAGATGTTGTGGAGGTGTCGAAATGGTTTAATTCGTGCTCATTTCATTTCTATACGAGAATGGAGGATCCGTATTTAAATGAGGTCAGTCAGTGATGGCATGCACCAGTCGGATCAAAAGCATTTCCGATGGACCAGCGAGGGACCGTGCTCATCGTATTCGTCCAGAGACATGCACATGTCAAAGAAGACAGGACTGGATGCCACCAGTGATCCCCCTTTCCAGACCAACAGGTCCCTGTCAGGGGGCGCCACCACCTGCACGCGCAGCCCGCGAAGGTCACGCACGCTCTCAAGCTCCTTCTCCACGTCGTGCTGCAGGCGCGACGCCAGACCGGGCAGCAAGGATCCTCCTCCCGCCAGGACCACGTTGCTAAGCAACGTCTGTCTGATGCCAGGGTCACATCTTCTCACCGTGTTCACCACGTGCTGCGCCAGCCCCCACATCTCTAGCCCCAGCAACAGCGGCTGGAAGATGGGTTCCACACACTGAAACCGTTCCCGCCCAAGCGTGATGACGTCGCCGTTTGGAAGTTCGTAACGCTTCTCCTGCGACACACCGAACGTCTCCTGCTCCTGCTTGTAGTCCTGGGCTACGTAGGCCAGTTTCTCCTTCATCTCTCGGACCTCGTTTGTACCAAAAGGGTCCAACGACACACCCTTCTCTGCTATAAGTTTGGACAGGTAATCCGTGAAATATCCACTGCCGAAGTCGAACTTCATGACGGCGTTAGGCATGTGGTAGCCTTCGTACACAGGGATCGTCCTGATGACGCCCTCCCCAACGTCCACTACCAGCCCCGTGGTCCTGCCTGCAGCTCCCAGGGCGAGAGGCGCCGAGGGAGCGAGGTAGAACAACGGAACTTTGAAAGTTTCAAACGCCAGCTCCGTCACCTTCTCCCTGTTCACCTTGGGGTTCATGTGCCCACCCTCCGCCACCACGAGGGGACTGACCTCCATTTCGCATCTAAGCTGTTTCTCAAAAACGTATTTCCACATGACCTCCAGGTCGTCCCAGCCCGTGAAGAGACCCCACTCCACTGGGTACCTCAGCCTAAGGACGTTTCGTTTGGCCAACGCTTCGTCGCCGACAAACACCTCCTCGGCCTTGTCGGTGGGGCCCTTGGCCCCAAGTCCTTCGGCTTTAGGTCGTCCCACTACGGAGGGCATGATGACCGGAGGTCGGCTCTGGCCACTGAAACCGGCGCGGACACTGCCCGACCCGCTGTCCAGCACCACAGTGCGCCCGCGTTCACTTTCTGGATATGTTCCTTCGGCTCCTTGCATTGTTGCTACTTTGTGAACTCCGGCGTCTTGACTTCTTTGCTGATCAGTCCCCCCTCCACCCTCTTCTCCCTTCCACCGTGTCTTCAGTTGTTGCGACTCGAGCTGGCGTCTTCTGTTATTGCTGCTCAGTCAGCTTCTTCAATTGTTGGTGCTCAGTCAGCGAATCCCGGCGTCTTCACTCAGTTGTTGCTGCTCAACAAGGCGTCTTCAGTTGTTGCTGCTCAACACGGCGTCTTCATTTGCTGCTGCTCAACACGGCGTCGTCACTTGCTGCTCAATAAGGCGTCCTCGGTTGTTGCTGCTCAACACGGTGTCCTCAGTTGTTGCTGCTCAACAAGGCGTCCTCAGTTGCTGCTCAACAAGGCGTCCTCAGTTGTTGCTGCTCAACACGGCGTCCCGTCAGTTGTTGCTGCTCAACAAGGCGTCCTCAGTTGTTGCTGCTCAACACGGCGTCTTCATTTGCTGCTCAACACAGCGTCCTCAGTTGTTGCTGCTCAACACGGAGTCCTCAGTTGCTGCTGCTCAACACGGCGTCTCAGTCAGTTGCTGCTGCTCAACACGGCGTCTCAGTCAGTTGTTGCTGCTCAACACGGCGTCTTCAGTTGTTGCTGTTCAACACGGCGTCTTCATTTGATGTTGCTCAACACGGCGTCCTCAGCTGTTGCTGCTCAACACGGCGTCTTCAGTCGTTGCTGCTCAATCACTGAGTCCCGGGTTTTCCGGCAGTCGGCCTTGCTGCTCAGCCGACGTCTTTAGCTGTTGCTGTTCCGTGGATCCCAGCGTCTTCAGTTTTTGCTGCTCAGGTCAGTGAACCCCGTTCTGACGTCACTTCACAAATTTGGCAGTGCAGTCAGTCCTTCCCAAGGCTGGAAAACAGATCAAAGGTTTGTAATGGTAAACTGCAGCCTAGTATATGTACGAGTAATCTGAGTCACGGTCTTATGCATAATTATGGCGTCAAGCGCCTTGGAAAAATTCGGTAAGATGCCAAACAGAAGTCAGAGGATTTTTGTCTGTTTCGTGTTTTTTGTTTTGTTTTGTTTTTTGTTAATTGCTATTATTATTCATTTTTACTTATCAATATTTTCATTTCGTAAGACGAGTACAGCTGCTCTGTATCATAGTCCTTCCTAAAACAGCTAATGGGTAGAACCGATATCTAAAAATGACAACCAGTGAAGAGGATTTTGCTTTAAAATGACCCGTAGATTTTATAACCGAACTTGGAAAACGAGCGCACTCAATGACTGGCCACAATTGACGTGTGCTCGCACAACCGCCTGCCAAGTAAATAGACCGTGGTATGTGACAGGCGAGCCTTGGCATTTGACAGTGTTTTGTGCTTCCAATCAGTCCTGCTGGCTGTCATTCAAGAAACTTGTTTTATTTATAAAATTGACCATGGCATTTGACAGTGTTTTGTGCTTCCAATCAGTCCTGCCAGCTGTCATTCAAGATTGAAACTCGTTTCACTGATAAAAATCGACACCGATCAATACACCTGGTTGACCGTCAAACGTTTGGAGAAAGTTATAGTTCCTTCAGCTGGTACCATTTATGAAGTTTCACTTTAGGCCAAGCACGAGACTGAGAAACTTTAGCGGCATGTATAATGTGAACGGCTTTGGAGGTGACTTATACAGTCTGGCCTTCCCAACGTTTCAGTATTAGCAAAGGCTGCGGGATGGGGTCAGTCAACTAACCGTAACTGAATCCGCAGTTGTAGGCTATGGCGAGTGCACTTTTCATACCGTCTGCGGGTTCATTTACTGTCAGTTATTCTGTGGTGAGCCGATTTGGCCCAGCAGCAAAGATTATAATTTATAACCTTTGCTAGCAGTAAGGCGTTAGGCTGGTAAGCAGAAGGGCCTGGCTTGATTCCGCTTCGGCTGTCCTTTCTCTTCAAAAAGGTTCTGGTTTGTGGACACTGTCTTGTGACTTTGTCCCTCACAATTAATGAAACATTAAAATGGCTCTCATCGCTGCCCATCTTAATGCAGGAGTCATTCTGGTTGTGACAGTGTAGCGATAGGTATATATCTCCCTCTTCCTCCGCCTCCATACCCCCCCCCCCCCCCCCCCCCCCCACTCACCGTCCCTAATAAGCCTTGTGGTTTCTGTGGACGTTGAGCACTATGTTTGCTAGCCACTGACATTGACACTATTTTTCATTGCGACTATCAGCACGATCAACACTGGTTGAAGCCGACCCGACTTCTCCGTCACTGAGGCGGTTTGTACCCAGCGGCCCAGTTTGTGTCTGTACTTCACTGCTGTGAGTTTAGTGATCAGACTCAGTGAAAAACAGGATGGCGACTGGGCCTGTCTGACATAGTTGAGACGTTCGGTCTCTGGTTATGGTTTATGTGGACGTTAAGCACCATGTTTACTTACTTACTGTTTCTCTGGTTATGGTTTCTGTGGACGTTAAGCACCATGTTTACCTACTTACTGTGTCTCTAGTTGGGTCACACTCTGAGCATCGCTGAAGGATGTCGTAAACCAGTTGGAGTTTGTAACTTGATGTCAGTGTATTCCGCCGTCAGTACCGGCTGTGTATTCCGTCAGGGCCGGTTGAAGGATGTCCTAAACCAGTTAGAGTTTGTAGCCGGCTTGGTGTCAGTGTATTCCGTCAGTGCCGGCTGTGTATTCCGTCAGTGCCGGTTGAAGAATGTCGTAAACCAGTTGGAGTTTGTAGCCTGGTGTCAGTGTATTCCGTCAGCGTCGGCTTTGACTCCGATCAGTCCACGCTGCCGCCGGGTTTCTCGAGACTTTTGTAAAGTATGCACGCGCGGAGCTTGTGGATTGTACGGCTATAGCCATGGGCCTATATGTAATACACAGGTCCATGGCTAAAGCACATTGGTCTCTGGCTACTCAAAAACCAGCAGCAGCTCGCAGTACTGCTGCTTTGTCAGTGCCGTATTTAGCTCGGCTATCACGGATGAATGCGGACCGGGAATTTTAGCTAGCGGCAGGCCTACACACATTCATATGGTCGTGTCGACTAGGACATTTTGCTGTTGTTGCTGTCTTTTTGTGTTGTTGTTCTTGTGTTTTGTAGTGTTATCGGTTTGGTGTTACCGGTCAATATGCAGCAACTTCAGTGACATTGGTGAAAAGGCAGTTTGGGACTGACTGATGCATATTTTAGAAACTAATCAGTCAGAACTTCAAATGAACTGTTTAGTTTGTGTCATGTTTTGTATCCTTCGTGAGACTGTCTCTCTCTCTCTCTGTCTCTGCACTCACACACACGCGGGCGCGTGTGCGCACACACGCACGTGCGCACACTGACATGACACATGATACACTGAGACACATACGCACGCGCAAAACAAACGCACACACAAACTGACTAACTCTCTCTCTCACACACACACACACACACACACACACACACACACACACACACACAGCGCGCGCGCGCGCGCGCGCGCAGCACAGATTAATTAATTAATGTGTTATGAAATGCGCCTGCAACTGACACTGCAGTAATCAAAACCAAAGAGCAAATAATAATTACACCATCACCACAGTTATTCTAGACGTAAGTTCTTGTAGTGATGATGATAGTGACTGACGATGATGATTACATCGTACTGATATAAGTTATTATTGTTTTCATCATCAAGATCATCGTAAGTCATCAACACTTACTGAATGTTAGCAGTGCGTTAATAACCAATCAGATGTGAGACCCTGACACTTCTTACAGTTCGTGGCAGCAGTAATTAGTTCTTAAATTTTAACATCCCCTCAGCCGGCTCCCAACTTCACCTCAGGCAACCGGCGTTGCGGCAGCAACTGGAACGTGTTACAGCAGCAACTGGTACATATTTGTCACAGAAGCAACTGATACACGTTTGTCACAGAAGCAACTGATACACGTTTGTCACAGCAGCAGCTGGTACATGTCACAGCAGCAGCTGGTACATGCCACAGCAGCAACTGGTACATGTTTGTCACAGCAGCAGCTGGTACATGTCACAGCAGCAACTGGTACATGACACAGCAGCAACTGGTACATGTTTGTCACAGCAGCAACTGATACACGTTTTTCACAGCAGCAGCTGATACATGCCACAGCAGCAACTGGTACATGTTTGTCACAGCAGCAGCTGGTACATGTCACAGCAGCAACTGGTTTGTCACAGCAGCAGCTGGTACATGTCACAGCAGCAACTGGTACACGTCACAGTATCAAATGGTACATGTCACAGTAGCAAATGGTATATGTCACAGCAGCTAATGAATGGTAGTCATTGATTTATTTCTTGCGATCATCTACCGCCCACTAAACCATTAGTAGTCCTATACAGTCAGTAAAATTAAAAACTGGAGAGAGATAGAGAGAGAGAGACAGACAGAGAGACAGAGACAGAAACAGACAGACAGAAAATCTGGCTCACTCAATAAAATAAAATAAAGTTTTAAAAATATATATAAAATAAATAAAAGAGAGAGAGAGGGGGGGGGGAGAGAAATTAATGGTCTCGTCATGGTGGTTTTAGTCTTGACCAGCTCAGTACTTGGGCCGAGTAACTAGACTAGTAACTAGTCGTTGAAGAGTCATCAAAAAACATTTCCGACGGACAAGCGCTGGACCATATTCCTCATATTCGTCTGAAGAAATACAGTTGTCGATAAAGCCGGGGCTGGATGCAAGCAGTGATGCCCCTTTCCAGACCAACAGGTCTCCACCAGGGGCCGCGAGCACCTGCACGTGCATCCCACTCAGGTCGTGATGACCCATCAGTTCTTTCTCCACTTCTTTTTTGTAGGCGTGAGGCCAGACCTGGCAGCGAAGATCCTCCTCCTGCCAGAACCACGTTGCTAAGCAACTCCTGCCTGATGTCAGCATTGCATAATCTCACTGTGTTCACTACATGTGCGGCAAGACCCGCCCCGTAAATGTCCGCCAGTTCTGGCTGAAACAATGGTTCCACACATTCGAAACGTTCCGTGCCAACCGTGACGACCTTCCCGTCCGGGAGTTCAAACTGCTCCTCTTTTGAGCAGACAAGCGTTTCTTTCTCTTGGTCCACGTCCCGAGCAGCGTATGCCAGCTGTTTCGTAATGTCAATCAACGCGTCATAATTACAATGACTCTGAAATGACACGCCGGCGTTATTCCGTGCCAATAGCTTACCGAGATGTTCGGTGACCAGTCAAGAATTTACCCGACTTCTCATGACACAGTGAGGTAGAAAGTACCCCTCGTAGACCGGCACTGCCCTGGTCAGTGATGTCGCTCAGATCCACCGACAGCCCTGTACGCCTGCCAGCAGCTGCCAGAATCAGAGCTGGCGACGGGGCCAGGAAGAATTGAGGGACGCTGAACGTTTCGAACGCTATCTGCGTTAACTTCTCCCTGTTGCACTTAGGGTTCATGCTTTCCCCCTCAGCCACCGGAAGCGGGGTGGCGCTAATGTTGACACGTAGTTTCTCATCGAAGAGGTGCCCCCACACACTGAGCTTCCAGCTCATCGAAGTTGGTGACAACTCCATACTAGATGAAACGTTTCATCAGCAGGACGCCTCGTTTGGACTGAGCGTCTTCGCCGACGTACACAGTCTTCCCGGAGCGAGTCATCGTCGTCGTCGTTGTTGTGGATCCTTCGTCCAGGCTTTCTCCTCGGGGCCTCCCCACCACAGAGGGCATGACAACAGAAGGTTCCGTCTGCCCATCGAGGCCGGCTCTAGTGGTGTTTGATCCTATGTCCAGCACAACGGCCGGACGGCTTGTGCCGCTTTGTTTGTCCTCCTGTATGTTCAGGGTTGTCTAGACTTATTGCAGTGGTCAGCAATCGCGGAGATGAGTCGAGAAGAACTTCTGAGAAGAAATTGGTCAGTAACTGACTGACTCAGCGGATTTTCAGTCAGTCACCAAGCGCTCTTTACTTAGCTGTATTTTCTTCTTCTTCTGTATAGTGTCCAGCTTCAACATTTTGCAAACCCCGACACTTTTGCGGGTGCCAATGACTGGATTATTTTGGTGTCAACCGTCTGTGTCGGACATGGATTACACTGACGATCATAATGTAATTTTTAGCCGAGACTCGAAGACCGTATACACTTACAAGGGAGGGGTCGGAGGGGGGTGGGGTCAGGGTAAAGTCTCATCAGAATGACTTATCTGTTTGCAGCTACACTGCTGCTACATGCTTGTATTATTTCAATACCGCCTGCTCAGCTGAAGACCGTTGACTTACCCCGCTATAGCTTGTGTCGCGGACAGCTGAAAAACGGCAAGCCAACAACTATAAGCAGGCTATAAGTTGTGCCACATTAGGACTCTGACATGAAGTCCATGGTTTGTACTGATTCAGTCCTCAAGCTGAGAAACACGAGGTCAGGACATGAACAAACATCCAGGTAGATCTCTCTAGCCGGCTGGTCACGGTTGTCAAGTAGGTAAGTGGAAGACGCAGTGGCCGACGCCCAAACTGAGTACGTGTAGTTAAATTCTCACAGTTCTGAGGAAGTAAAAAAATATGAAATGATGATACTGGCGACAACAACAGATGATCCTGTTCGCCTACGATAACATGCAATATTCTCAAACACGGAAGAAGTGCAAACAAAGTGGGCGGGGCTCACATACGTGTTTGGGTCACCGTGCATTCTGTGGGTTCGCCGAAACTATTTTTCGCGCGAGATTTCCCAGGTGGATTGTGGGACCTGCTAGCGAAACATGGCGGCTACCACCCAACAAGATCTCAGGAGAAAAATTAAATATCCCGACAAATGTTCGCCAGGCGATGGTAACAGTCAGGACAGCAAAGAAAAATACGGCACTATGTATTCTGATCATGTGCATTCCCGATCGCATCATCCCTTGGATCCATATGACGACGAAGTCGAAGATGAGCTCAGCAAAATTCATTCGGGAATCCAGCAGAGACGTCTGTTTACAGCGGAGCAGTGTGCTGAAATTGAAAAGAAAATAGATAAAGTCGTATTCCTTGCAAGTAAAGGCTTCTACAAAAGGCATACAGTAGACAGAGCTCCACTGAGGAATAAGTATTTTTTCGGCGAAGGTTACACGTACGGGTCTCAGATGGCAAGACGAGGGCCTGGGAACGAGCGAGTATACCAGAAGGGCGAGGTGGACGACGTGCCAAAATGGATTGAGCGAATGGTGATCAAACCTCTTACTGACGCCAAACTGATACCAGAGAACTTTATAAATAGTGCTGTGATAAATGATTATCTGCCAGGCGGCTGCATTGTCTCCCACATTGATCCACCGCACATCTTTGAGCGTCCCATCGTTTCAGTGTCATTTTTCAGCGACAGTGCTCTCTCCTTCGGCTGCAAGTTCTCCTTCAAACCCATTCGAACGTCAAAACCCGTCTTAGCGTTACCTGTAGCTCGAGGCTGTGTCACACTTCTTAGGTATGAATTATTTGCTTTTTGCATGTGTCATGATTCATTCTTAATCTTAGACTAGAGACAAGTGATTATTTGCACTGTACATTGCCAGTTTATCCTTTAATTTCTAAGCTTAGTAAGAAGTAGGCCTGTAGCCTTGGCCGCATAATTTGGCTATCAGCACTTTCACTGTGAGTGTGAGTGTAAACCCAGAAAGTCTCATGAGAACCAGCATTCTGGTTCTCAGTGATGCAAATGATGTCCCACAACAAAAGCTGTATGTGAGTTGTGATGGTTGATGGTTCAAAATACAAGGGAATAAAAAAAAAATGTGCCTTTAACTTAAGTAATCTCTTAGTTTTAATGTTTTTATACGTTATCCTTTCGAGGCAGAACCAAGAAGATAATTTAACATAAAGCTGATCACTTTTGATTTAGGACTATTTTTGGCATTTAAAATTAAAGGTTTTCCATTTGCCTTAGTTTTTCCAAGTGTTGTAGTCAAGATGAGTCAGGCATTGTGAAACTGCTCAGACTTCATAGGATTAGGAACAATGCTTGTAATGCTAGCAGAAGTTTACTAACTGTAACACAAATGTTAGCAATAGCATTAGCAGTTGCCAATCTTTGGTTTTACCTTTAAGCGGTAACTTACTCAACTGCATGGTTCGACAGAAGTTGTTTTTTTGTCCAATCAGTACCCCATAGAAAGATTAATTCAGAAATTTAGAAACACAAAAGATCACATGAACTCTTCAAACACATCCATCCCCAAATGGAAAGAAGATGTTGATGGCAGTTACAAGTTTATCAAGTGGCTTTTCACACAAGGTCTAAGGGAGAGAACTCTTTTCTGTAACTTGGCTCTGGCCAATACTACTTTACATCATCATTAATGGATTAATCAAGTGCTCCCTTTAACTAGTTTAAGTTTAAACATTGTTTTGCATCATCATTAAGTACCCTCCCCCCCCCCACCCCCCAAAAAGAAAAAAGACATCATCTTCAAAGGCCACATTGATAACAAATAGTAATTGGTACATTCTGCAGTTAACTTTTTAACTAATTTTAAGCTTAGATTATTGTGTATGCTAAAATTAGACATTGAAATTTTGCTTCTGGCTACACACATTATTTTACTGTATGGTTATGATATATAACATAACCAACAAAACTGAAAAATATATTTGAATCAGATACTGACTCCAGTTTATTAAACTAGTGACTGCTAGTGCTACTGTGCTAGCATTCTAAGTCCAGCTCTCAGAAGCTATTCCGACTGTACCATGGTAAAAACTGTTATTACTGTTAATTGCCATCTGCAAAGTTCCCATACACTACACGGTGTGAATAACCTCAGCCATAAGGGCTGGAAATGGAATCAGAACTTTGTGCTGCCCAAAATCATGCATGGTTTTAGAGCAAGCTGAGTCTAGTTTTTAGTTGGTTACATCATAGCCTGCCCTAATTTTCACATTCAGTGCATTTTTGCAGGTGAATCACTGGATGTAAATAGTCTTATTTAATTAATCATTCCTTTAAATGTATTATTCAGTGCAAGTCGGGATAGGATTAGGAGAGACAGCTAATTTTAAATAATTATGAATTATAACTTCTCAGGTTCACTGGCTTCTTAATCTTCTTGGTTCTTTTGACAGTAAGATGAAAGCTTAATAAAAATAAAAATAAATCTTGTATGAACTTTTGACAAGCCTTGTGATTATCATTGATACTAGTTTGGGAACCTTTTGATTGTATGCAACTCGCAAGGCATGTGCACATAAACTGATAAAGTCATAATTATTTTTTGTTTAGCAGGGGTCGTGCTCATTGCAAAAAAAATCCATAAATATTGCATTTTTGGGGTGCCGTACGCATCACTGCATCACCGTACGCAAAATGACAACACGGATTAAACAAGTTATGCCTCACTGGTGGATGCCGTGTCACTCAACACTAGATCTACTTGCAAACTCAGTGTCATCTCAGCCGTTCAAGTCCAGTCAGTGAAGGGCGGAATCTGGACAGCGACATAAACGCGTATCTCCCCGTAAGCTGCTGTAATTTTTGGACTATAAAAGTATAAGGCGATGGTGAAACTTTTCCTAAAACCTTATCAGTGCGCCTTATAGTCGGTAGCGCCCTGTCTGTGAATCAAATTCGCATACTTTTCTGAAAAAAGAAAACGATTAATTTGAAACCGAATTCTAACGAACTTCTGGAAGAAGATTGGTTCCCGTATGACACTGGCCAGACATTTCGCCGAACTGATCAGTGATATTTTCCGGTCAATCGACGGAGGATACGATCCCAGATATGGAATTTGGAACCAAGCAGTATGCCTACTTTGTCAGCATGTAATATCAGAATTTACTCAAAGGTAGAAGACTACGAAATTGAAAACAAAACACGCGTCGACACTGAATACGAATGAGAGAAAATGGCAGCAGCCTCAACTTCAACTTCATCTTGTTACTAAATCCCGCAGTAGACGAGAACTGGGTTTGCCAACATCGTCTGATGCCGTGTACGATGTTCCGATCTATTTAAACTTTTTCTGTGAACGGCAAATTTACTGAACGTTACCACATTTTTGGTGCACGGATAGACCTTCTTTTGATATTTTCGTCTGCTCACGTTATACTTATAGACTGTGAGCTACAGTCAGGTTACTTCATCATTTTGGCTTTGTAATGTGCGTTAATTCTAGGTTATACTGTACGCATTTTTCGTGCCATTGACACAAAATACGTAATGTTTCACATTGGTTGACACAAATCTCAAAATGGCAGCGTGACCCCTGGTTTAGTCATTGTGGAGAAATGTACTTGTGTAGCACCCTAATAGGTAAAAACTAAAATCAAGCAGTTTGTTCATTAATTTGTTTCCTGTTTGTATGTTTCAGTGGTTATGCAGCAGACAACATAACTCATTGTATCCGCCCACAGGATGTAGTTGCACGCAGGGCAGTTATCATTCTTCGGAAGTGAGTTGTTAACAGTATATTGCGTTTATTTACAGGGGCCACACTAATTGCATAATTTTGTGAAACAAACTTTTACAATTGTCTACTAGGACTCTTGCATAATTGCATAGCCATAGTTCTTATTATTTCAGATGGTTCTCACAGTTCATTTTTAATTTTATTAAAATTTAAACACCCAAATCTGGCTCAGTTGCTGTATCACAGTCACGTGTGTTGTCACACTCACAATTGTCATGTTGACCACCATTCATTAAATTTAATGAATATTGTGAGATTTGTGTGCTATGTGATGTCACACAGAGGCTGCTCTGCTTATTTAGTTAATATATAGATTGTCTTAGTGTTCTTTGAATGAGCAGTTTAACTTAAGTTAGTCAATATGTAAAGCATACATTATACATGTATGCTTCCATCCCCCTGTTGAATGACAGTACTTGTTTAATGCCACTATTGTCTCATGTTTGCCAGTTTCTTGTCATTTTGGTGGCACAAAATAGAAAACTGGTAGTGTGCTAGTGGTAGCACTGCCACTTTGATGGGCAAATGTTTTAGTGTTCATAGGGTCTGGGGGAGATGAGTGAAATTTCTGAAAGAGGAAAGCGACATACTCTTGCACAACTGCATGCATTCCTTTCGTGTATAATGAGTATGTCACTTTGATTTTTGTTCAGTGCTGATTGCAAGATAATGCAAAATGTGTCACTTTCAGTTTTAGACTTTTACTTGTGGCAGTGCAATCCCTGGTTAATATAATTTGTTAAATATTGATAATCTGGTTTACAGACAGACTGAGACTGTTTATAGATGGATAAACAGAAGCAGACACACTTTGACATCAGTATATATATATATTTGCATTTTGTTTTTGTTTTTGTTGGTTGTTGTTGTTGTTTTTGGGGGGGAGTAAGGGAGGGGGTGTTGATTCATAGACATTTGGTTTAACAGCTGTCACAGTGGTTGCAAAGGGCTCTTTATGTTCTCTGTGGGAACTTTGGAAAAGTCCAATGGTGTTGAGTAATTAGTTTGAAAATTTCAGACAGTATATAATTTGTGTTTTGTGTATTTAATATATTATTTATATAATAATAATATATATATACATGCGTATCCTTTGTTTCTTTAATAGAGTAAGAGATGATGCGCCACGGTTGGAGCCAACCCTCACAGTGGAGCCAGCAAATCGAAAGCGACACCTCAGCAAGAAGTCAGACGATGACGACTCAGATTCCGATGAGCCATCACGCATCGTGCTTCCCCACGGTAGCTCGCCAGGTCAAGTGGTGGCTCGAATCAGTTCCAAGGTGGTGTGCCTCAGCTCCTCATCAGGGCAGCAGCAGCAGCAGCAACAGCAGCAGCAGGAGGCAGAGGGCGGCAGTGGCGATGAAGAGTACCGAAGGGAGGTTCGCTTTGGTCGCAAGTTCAAGACAGATCATACCTGACCTCTGTCACGAACAAACTCTGCCTTTGTCAAATTTGAGTCGTGTTGAGTTGTACTTATATGTGTCTTGTAACACTTCTGGAAACATTGATCATTCAAATGGCATTGAAAGATAGGTCGAACTTTTTGTTTTTATTTATTATACTGCATGGAATTTTCCTGCACAGTAATAAGATTCTGCATTTGTTATTTTGTATAATGTTTCTGTTTCCTTCCTGTTCCTAGTACTTGGAGTTGGAGTTGGTTGACTTTCTTTCTTCTTCTTTTTTTGAAAACAGTACTTTATACCTGTGGTTTGCATTTACTGTATAGTTTTGATGCCAGTGATCTGCATACTGCCTTCATGTGTAATTGAATAGGCTGAAGTTAGTATCTCCACCGTTTGCATTGAACACTCTGAATTGACCTCTTTCAGACTCAGTTCCCAGGAGCTGCTTTTCATGCAGCAAGTCCTTTTTTTTTCTCCAGATAGTTTTTACTCTATTCAGGCTGATTTTGAGGCTTGTCTAATTGTAATACGAATACTACTATTAGTTTTCAGGGAGTAACCATCAAATGATCATGAGTCATCGGACAGGCATAGTGGAAACCCAGACAGCTCTGTGTAATAATGTTACAAGGCTAATCCTGCTGTTAGATTTGTACAGATAATAAACTAGGCTGACAAATATGTTTGTGAACAGATTGGTTAATTCCATTTGCTTCAAATCAAAGTACAGTTAGAGTTGGCTGCATTGTGGCAGATCCGGTGTGTATGATTTAGAAAACGCAACTTGGAACAAACCTTCCTTGTCACTAACTAGGGATTTATAATAACTTGGTTTTTGTCTCTCTGTTAAGTGTTATGGCTACTTGTTTTGCCTGTCGCTCTGATATAACCGTACTGGTTGACTGGGTGTAAAATACCAAGTTAGTTTACTTACTTGTTTTGCCTGGTGTACGAATTAAACTGTTATTGTTAATTTCACACTAATGATGTCCAGCTAGATCTTGCCGAACTTGCGTCCACTGTGCCAGCTTGTTTCATTATTCCAGTCAGTTGTGGATAAACCAAGTTCTGTACAACGTTTTGTTCTCATTGTTTTGATGAGGTTTGTTGGAAAACAAATACTTTTGGGGGTTGTTTTCATTGCCTCAGTTTCTGATCTTACTCTAGTCTGAGTGGTGTTTTTGACTTGGGGGGGGGGGGGGGGGGGGGGGGGGAAGATGAAGAAAAATCACATTTCTGTAGCTTTGTAATAATTAATGATAGTGTAAAGTCAGTCTGGCTTTTAGGCTGACTCTGGTAGAAAACTCTACTCTGGAGTTTTCTGAGCCAGTATGAAGGCAGCATCTTTCAAAATTTTCATGGTGATGGTAAGCTTGTTCACAGAATTGTTGCTGAACCTGGAAAAAAGACCAAACTGAAGGTGTGTTTTCTTGTTCAGTGCTGATGTGACTGACGGTGACATCTCACTTTGGTGGTTACACGTGATGATGTGTGGGCAAGATGCATTAAGTTTTTCATGACTTTGGCATGAAAGGAAATAATAAACTTATTTCTGGCTTGTGTGGGACCATGACAAGTACCTGCAGACATTGTGTACTTCTGCAGACCATTATAAGAGAAATCTTTGAAACTTTGCATGGTCGTAACCTTCAGTCAGGTTGATGCTTTCATACTAATTTCTATCACCTTGGCTTACAGTCACGGCCACAGTGACAATACTGATACTACAGCTTTCAAAAGGAATTTATTCCTGTATGATTTAATCTGATCAAGTTCAAACTTTGCATTGTTGTACACACACGAACAGAAGATCATGCAAATACTGTTTTTCATCATTTTGTCTTGTGTTGAAGGGAGATAACTGATGGATGTCTGGATGACCAACAAAAGCAAAACAAACAAAAAAGGGTTACACATTGCTGTTTAAATGAGATAGTTGAAACTCTCCACAATGATAGGCTCCACAGTGCTTTGCTTGTATATATATATATTCATACTGGTTTTAGCGACATGGACTGATTTTTTTTAAGGTCACGTAAGAAACCGAAGGAAGGAAAAAATGTATGATGAAAGTTAGATTTTCTTGTTTTGAGTATTGTGTTGACTGAATGTTTGTTACATTGTCTTCTTCTTCCTTTGTTTGAAATAATAGTTATGTTCTTGTCACAGGTGTGGACTTCTGATTTGATGGGGCATTATAATGATACAAAACTGATGCAGCAAACAGGTTTTTGGCCTCTGTTTTTTTGGCAAGGCAATGTGAGCAGTTGTAATTCCAGATGCCAAAGGTCTGTATACCATTCACATTCCTGGTGTCAGATGTAAGTTTTTGATTATGCATAGTGGGCCTTGTATAGTTTAAGATATATTTGGCTTTATCATAATATCAACTGGTTGACTGGGCGTAAAACACCAACTTACTTACTTGGCTTTATCAACACACAAGGGAGTTAATGAGTGCTTGAAAGACATCACACAAACACAGGAAAGACCTGAGTTGCCTACGATCATTCTCACCTGGCATGTGTGTGAATAGAAGGTACCTAAACTCCACCAGGGGTACATCCTCTGATCATTTGGCTTTGCTCTTGAAGTAGGAGAATTTGATAGAACTTTTTTTTGCCTGATCAAAATACACAAAAGTCAAAAGATTATAAAAATTGATCTTTTGAGTATTATTTTTCCAGAATGCTAGTACTGTAGCAGTCAACTCTGGCTTCATTTTTGTTGTTGTTGTTAATTGCATGGATAAAACAGTAGCGTTTGACAAGGCAAAATACCAGAGGGAATGTTTTAAGGTTCATATCATTTTGACATGGTGTATTACTTACTTGTGGCACGCAAGACCCTGGGAAAAAAGGCCTTCAGATTCATAAGTTTTAAATAGGTGTAAATACATGTGAGCATTTTGTTTGATGTCTTTGCCAAGGAATGCTGTGAGTATGCGTGAGATTTACTTGTTGTTTTGCCAACATGCATTTAGACTGTGGACAGTTCTCAAAGATAGACTATTTGCCATTCAGTCTCCCTGCTTTTTCTTAAGATAAAAATCATAAATATGTTTCTTCCACTGCTAGGCAGTTACTGCTTTAAAATCGAAGTTGTTGTTTTTTCATCTGAATTTTTTTTTGGGGGGTGGGGGGGGCTTGGGGGGATGATTCTGTGGCTGAACCTGAGAGAAAAAAAGATCTGCTAATGTATTCTCATTTGGATTGTCCAGAAGGTCATACATTTTATTCATAGATATTCAAAGATGGCTTAACAACAGTTTCCAGGTACAAGGTCAAAAATTCAGGTGTGTTAGTGGCTTAAGCAGTTTGGCTGGTGAGGCTACAGGGCCAGTGAGCATGCCTTTTGTGTGTGTGCCAGAAGTCAGGTGGGCCAGGGAGCTGCTAGGGAAGCCATGGGGAAAAATAGTCAGCGTTTAATTTTTGGACTAAAACAATGAGATATGCTCTTGTTAACTGAACTGGTACAGGGCAATAGCGACGACATTTGGTTTTTTTTTAACGCTTCACTGTACCTGTCTTGAACAGCCCAGGAATATTTCAGGTATATACCAGTGTGCCAAATGAGCATGATGCCTGTCCGCACAACTGCAGAAACAGTCTGAATGTTTTGGCTTCAGATGTGCCATAAGGTGGCTGGCAGCTCAGTTTGTTTACATCAATGGGAGCTTGTCTTATTATAATATTTTCCCTCTAGTCTCTAGAGTTACTTCCATCAGTTTGGCTCTGCCAACAGACAAGCAGGTGACGATGGAAGAAAAATATTAAGCAAAAGCGTTAAATAAAACCCATTAAAGCCAACAGTCAACTATTTGCAGCCGTGGATGACTTGGGCCAGTTCAACAGTTTCTGAAGGCCATTTTGAAGCAGCTTGAAGAATAAACGAAGGTGTGCTCACTTCCATCACCGTCGCTCCAACAGTTTCTGAAGGCCATTTTGAAGCAGCTTGAGGAATAAACAAAGGTGTGCTCACTTCCATCACCGTCGCTCCAACAGTTTCTGAAGGCCATTTTGAAGCAGCTTGAGGAATAAACAAAGGTGTGCTCACTTCCATCACCGTCGCTCCAACAGTTTCTGAAGGCCATTTTGAAGCAGCTTGAAGAATAAATGAAGGTGTGCTCACCTCCATCACCATTGCTCCACATCCCTCCCTTTCTGTTAAAAATCTGTAGTGTTGACTTGCTGCCTGCCCTCTCTAGCTGATAGTTTAAAAAAAAGATTCTGTAGGTCATTTTGTAGTCATTGACTGACTTAGTGCTTCAGAGCTTTTTAGTTTTTTATTAGTTTTTTTTTTTTTTTTTTATACAAAAGATCTACCACTAGATTCAGATCAGAGAAAGTGCAGAATGAACTGTCCATTTCAGCAGATTTGTCTTTTTATAATGTACATAGTTTTTGTATAATAAAGATCTACCAGTAGAATCTTTATTTCAGCAAATTTGCCTTTTTATGGTGTACATAGCCACAAAGGAGTACCGTGACAGAAATAGATGTACGAGTAGTTCTTTCCATGTAGAATGACAGTTTTTCTGCCCAACATTCTCATCAAATGGGGAAAAAAGACCAGCATGCAGAGCACCATTTTGATGATCATTTAGTGTATGTAGCCGACATAGCATCATTAGCTAGAATGATTGAATAACTAGGCGTATCTGCTGAAATGGTTATGATTTGTGGTAGGTAGTAGCTAGTAGTCAAGATACAAAAATGACAAGCATGTGTTTTCAATATTCAGTATTGATGCTCTTGAGAAATCTGTCAGTCTCTTGAGCATTTTTGAGCACCGGTAATATTTGTGTTTCTTTTGCTTAGAACTGTTTTGTCCTTCTGTACACTGGAGTGATTGAATTTTTAAACGGATAATTCATGAAGTTACTCAGATTTGGCCCTTTTTGTGGACTTCGTATTTTGTGGCTGCTATTGCTAAGCAGTGTTGTTGTTTGTACATACTCTCCTTTTTGAGACACACTCCATGTGTAATTAATAATGAATTACAGAGAGCTTTATTATGATTGTTCTGTGATTGAATTTTTGCTATGCCGAATCTTTGTGATAAAGTGATGATGTTTATTGTGTCTTCTTCCTCACGTAAATATCTCATTGCTATTCGCATTTTTTTCTGTCTGCTTACAGCATGATTTTTTAAGTGACTTGCTTCCATTGGTTCATATTGCGACTCATACTAGTGTTAGTGTGCTCAGATATAAAACCACCCATGCTTGGTGTTTTCCTTGGCATTACTGTAAATAGGTGATTAATATGCTAGTCTCTTGAGTTTCACAGTTTTGTTGGCAAAAATTTGTGTTGAAGTAATAGCCATTTGTCTTCTTGTTTGTATTTCTTTCTTTTTATTTGTTTGTGTGTTTTCAAAAGATCTTTGTGGTACACATGGACTGCCTTGTCTGAATACATTTTATTGAACACACTCACACACACACACACTGATGAAAGAAAGGATTCGTTTGCTTATGATAAGATTGGAAATTGAGTAATTTCCTGTCCATAGTACTGAATTAAGTTTACAATGTCAAGCTTGTACATCTTGTTGCATAAATGATCAATACAGTGTCTGCTGACCAGATTTACATCATCGGTAAAATGCATATCTGGTTGACACTGAATTATCAAAACAAAACAAAAAACTGTTTGAAATCTGTTCTTCTTTAGTGTGCCATTAAGCAAGTCTGAGAAAGTTTGTTGGCCAGCTTTTGTGATCTGCAGACATGTCATGTGGGCTCTTTGATGCAGATTCATGTTTGTAGGCAACATGATGTGGGTTTTTTCTTTTCTTTTTTTCTTATAGTATTTACATGTGTTTCAATGGAATTCATTTTGCTAGCGGAGAACATGCCTTGGGATTTGGGTGAAGTGTTTGTGGGGAAAGCAACTACCTCCCCCCCCCCCCCCCCCTCCCCCCCCCACACACACACACCACCACACACACTCATTCACGCAGACAATTTTTTTATTTACAGATTTTTACAAATGTTTAAAGTTGACGCATGATACAGGTATTGGCACATTTATTCACGGAAATGCAAAAGATTTGATTTTCTCTGAAGTTACATTTGCGGCTTGGTGTCTTCTGATGGGTGATTTTCTCGGAAGTTACCTTTGCGGCTTGATGTCGTCCGCTTGGTGATTTTCTCCGAAGTCACCTTTGTGGCTTGATGTCTTCTGCTTGGTGATTTTCTCAGAAGTCACTTTTGGTGCCTTCCACAAGGTGCTTTCTGTGAAGTAACTTTTTAGGCTTGACGTCCTGTGCTAGATGTTTATCGCCTTGCCAGTTATGGAGACTGTACGCCTGCCTTGTGCGAGTTTCTGAACTGGGATCCACGGAGAAAGAATGACGGACATTGTGATATGGCAGATGTCTGACAGTTTTTCCTAGAAAGGTTCTTTTCTTTTTTCTTTCTGATTAACCTCAGATGCCGGGGATAGCATGCCAGGAACAAACCTCGGAACGACGTCAGCGCACTAAAGTCTTAAAATGTAACCCAAGCAACAACAGCCACAGCGTGTGTTTTTTTAGCTGGTGTGGTGATGCAGTTGACTGCAATGTAATCAAATTACAGTATATTGGGTGACTGGAACTTATTTTTTCTTTGCAAATATAATTGCAACTGTAACAGGAAATAGAGACCCCCTCCCCAAATTTTATTGTTTGTGGATCATATTTGATGATTTATCAATTGTGTACATACCACACATACAAACCAAAAACTAAAGCGAAACTATGCACTTAGTCAAACACAATGATAAATTCACTGTTTCAAGTCCGTGTCTTGTCACTTGAAGTGATGGTCGTGAATCTAAAGTGTAATAGATTTTTAAAGGCACTAACCTTCTCAAAACATGTTTAGTCCAAGAGGTGAAACTGAAAGAGGTCGGAATTTGAACTTGACACTAACGATTTTGTTTTGAAGAGCACCCTTGATGTTATCCTCATTTTTGAAACGTAATGCGATCGGTAACGGGATTGGCTGGTTGCGCACAGCACGCGTCCTAGGGATAATCCCCTTTTCCAAGCTATAAATGGCCCTAATAAATAGCGTTATTTTTGCATAGTTCAGGAGCTGTGTGAGAGTCGAGGTGGCCGTCCTGGGCTGTCCGTCCTAACGAGCCGTCTGGTTTCCGTGGACGTAAAAAATTATTGCACCGTGCTTCGGCATTGGTCACAACTTGTCCCTAATATGTCAACTGACATCTGAGGACATTAAGCATCACTTCATCAGCGTTATTTTTAACCTCTTATGTGTTTGGATCTTGTTTTTTTGAATGCTAGCATTCAGGTTTTTCCAGTTTGTTTCAGATTATTATTTTTTAAATAGTCCTTTTTTTTTCTTTTTTTTTAAAGCATGTGTCCTGGCGTACCGGTGTTGCACGCACCGCCTCTGGTGTTGGGCACGGGGGACCTGTGCTCTGGCTTCGCCCTGGGCACAGGATCGAATGAGGCTGCGGGAAGATATTTTGCCACTTGATGGTGCTTTCTGCAGTCAAGTCCCACTGGCTGTCACTAATGCAAGAGAATTGTAAACTGAAAATTAAAACCAACTGAGCGCATTATCAACTAAAACACTGAAGATTTGTATCTTTTATCTCGAGTACCTTTTAGAAAAAAAGGCCGGTGTGTGTGTGTGTGTGTTTTGCAGGGTGGTGGGGGGTTCACAGAGCAAGGTTTGAGAAGGCAAGGTCCTTTCTAAGCGCTTGCATTTGATGAGTTGTTTACACCTAAATATATAACTGTGTCACAATTTGGCTTGTGTTCTGTGCATTTATGTTCCTTTATGTAAAACGTGATTGTCTCCCTTGGTTTCTGTGACTCCTTTTATATATATATATATATATATATATATATATATATATATATATATATATATATATATATATATACACATGCCAGATTTCGGTAGGCCCAAGTGTGCGCATGTATCGTACTATAGTGAAACTATTGATGGTACATTTCAGTAAGAAATGTCTGCAGGGTGCCATTGAATTGTTCTGTCGGTGCTGTACTTTTAATGTGTTTTCAAGGTTGAGGAAGCCTGGGGTCCCTCCAGAGTGTGTGTTGTTGCATAAGCAGGCAGTCTGCCCCCGGTGGATAGGTATTAAAGGAGAGCCCAGGAGCTGTGTGAAAGAAATTGCCCCGTCCCTAATAAGCCGTATGGTTTCTGCGGACGTTAAGCACCATGTTTACTTACTTACTTACTTACTGTGTGAAAGTCGAGATGGTCGTCCTGGGCTTTCCGTCCTAACGAACCTTACGGTTTCCGTGGACGTAAAGCACATGCTCACGCATTGGTCTCAGCTTGTCCCTAACATGTCAACCGACATCCGAGGACATTAAGCAACACAATAGCAACAGAGCCCAGGAGCTGGGCGAAAGTCGACCGTCCTGGCTCCCCATCCCTAATAGTCCGTACGGCCTCTGTGGACGTAAAGCAACACTGACCTCGAACTTGGGCTCAGGAGATGCGTGGAAGTCGAGGTGGCCGTCCTGGGCTCCGCGTCCCGAGCAGTCCGTACGTTTTCCGTGGACGTAAAGCAGCATTGATGAAGAAGAGACGCGAGTTGGCCTGAAAAAATAGAAAATCTGCCAGTATTTGTATCTGCAGGCTTCAGCTGCTGAAGTGCTTGTTTATATTTTCTTTGAAGTTGAGCTCCTCAGTGTACAGCCAGTGTCATGCTGTTTTGCTCGTTGACCAGTGAAGTACAGAAAAGGGGTTGGCTCGTGACCTATTTGATGCTTTTGCCACGCTTTTTTGTTTTTAGTTGTCGTTGTTGTCCAGATCTTTTGTTGATTTTTTTCTTTTCTTTTTTTCTTCTTCTACAAACCGCTTTAGTGCTTTTTTTTTTTTTTTTTTTTTTTTTTAAAGTTAACGTCGAATTATTGCACATGCTGGGTGGATCTTTTGGCGGCAGTATTATGTCAGTCAAAGCTCCATCTTTTTGTCAGGTCATTTAAGACATGTCCTCAAAACTTTCACTGCAAACATGGTCAGGTAGATCCTATGGAACGATGGGCATTGTTATATAAAATTGTTTTAAAATAGGGCCGATTGAACATAGGGATGTGCTGGTGTGCACATCCGTGTTTTCTGCAGTCGTAGTGTAATCAAATAAATAAGTGTTGTTAACGCCATTAGTCAAATCCAAATTTAGCCACCGTTGTAAGAAACCTTATTGCTCCAGCGAGAGAAAAGGTTCCTGTGTTATTGTCGTGTGTGGAGTGTGCTTTTAATTCATCTTCTGTTGTTGTTTTGTTGTTGTTCTTAATGTTTCTCACTTGTCTTTTGTTTGTTGATGGAAAGAAAATGTGTTCATTTAGCTGTTGGTTTCCGTTACCCGAAATGGGTGCTTCCTCAATGTAATTTTGTCCGCATGACGCTTTGTGCTGTGAATATGACCATCAAAAACGGCGACCATTCTCGCTGTTTGACCTCACCATTTGAAGCAGTCTTTTTTTGTATTTGGTTTGTTCCGCGTTTACTTGTGCGTTGCTCGTGGTGATAATAATGTGTGTTATCAGTCAGCCGGAATTCTTTTCCCCGAAGGTTTCGCCAGCCTTTCAAGACCAAATCGATATTAGTCATGTGAGCTGCTTGCATCCTTGGAACCTTTTACCCTCTCATCGCCATCATCAGTTTTCACTGGATACGACAGCTTTCTGTCGCCGGCTTCTTTGCTAGTAGTTCCGCGAAGTATCCTCAGTCTGTGGAGTGAGACAAGCAAGGACAAAATAAACCACAGAGCTATTAAAGCGCCTAGCTGTTCCACAGTAATCCTTTGCTGTTTTGCAAATGATTTTGTTGAGCAGTGCACTCTTTTTTAGAACTGAAGGTGCTCCACTCAGCGAGGAGTTTTCTCTGGGACATCTGGTTATGCTTCAGAGCAGAGGCTGCTCCGGAGACATCCGGTAACGTGTCAAATCTTGATTTAAAAAAAAAAAAATCTTCTACCAGGCATTGAGTTGCATGTATTGTATGCTTTGAAGCATAAATAAACTTGGGACACTTTTCTGTAGACATCTGCTAGTACTGCGTCAAAGCATAAACTTTTTAGGAACTTTCTTGCAGCCGTTCATTGATGAATACACTTGGGAAGCAACACGGTATCTTTGCGCCGAATGATCAGCAATATGCGCAGCACCCTGTACCAGTACTGGCGTGGCCTGTGCTCAGGAGGGGAAAGGCATCAAAATGTTCCAAAGTTCAGTTCATATCAAGATGGTATCAACCCGCTCAGGAAAGCCCATGTGCGATTCATCCCATTTCTCGGACGTTTCCCCAGTGGAGGTCTGACGGACGATGATCCTTTCAAACAGTTTAAGTGGATGCCTGATTGACGTTGACCCTTTCAAACCGTTCCAGTTGGGGTCTGATTGACGGTGACCTTTTCAAACCGTTCCAGTTGGGGTCTGATTGACAGTAACCCTTTCAAACCGTTCCGGTAGAGGTCTGATTGACAGTGACCCTTTCAAACCGTTCCAGCTGGGGTCTGATTGACGGTGACCCTTTCAAACCGTTCCAGTTGGGGTCTGATTGACGGTGACCCTTTAAAAACCGTTCCAGTTGGGGTCTGATTGACGTGAACCCTTTCAAACCGTTCCAGTTGGGAGCCGTTCTAGTGGAGGTCTGATTGACAGTGACCCTTTCAAACCGTTCCAGCTGGGGTCTGATTGACGGTGACCCTTTCAAACCGTTCCAGTTGGGGTCTGATTGACGTGAACCCTTTCAAACCGTTCCAGTTGGGAGCCGTTCTAGTGGAGGTCTGATTGACGGTGACCCTTTCAAACCGTTCCAGTGGAGGTCTGACTGACGATGGCCCTCTCATGGAAGATCGTCGAATGCTTCTTTCTGAGTCGCACACAGTCTTCTTCCTTGCGATCGATGGTGTACTGTTCTTGGGTCAAGCCGAATCAAAGGAAACTAGAGGTCTGATGTCATGTTTATAAATATCGTCGAATAAGTATGTTCATGTTGAACAGTTTATTTTCGTACTTCACTTGCCATGCAAGCGCACCACTCTGACAGTGCTGACGATTGTCAGAGTGGTTTTTAGACTAAAAATCGTTTAGAATACACAAAACGCAAAGTTTTATCCACAGCTGTGCTAATAGCGCACACCAGTTATTAGTGTAAGAGAATACTGCGTACGCTAAATATAAATCGGTTAAGTATAGACACTAACCCAGACAGCTGTAATAAGGGGGGGGGGGGGGGGGGGTCCACGAAAGTTAAAAAAAATGTAGTAAGGATATGTTAAATTTTTATTCTAGATGTTTATTATTGTAGCCGTGTTTTGGTTTGTTTGCTTTGGTTTTTACTTATAGCTGTATTACTTTTCAAGGTAGTCAGTACTTGGCTTGGTTTTTTGTTTTTGTTGTTATTCGTGTGTGTTCATGTTGTCTCAGCATAAAGACGAAAAGCAGGCGAATGCTGGGTGAAATGCGAAAGCTTTTGACTGGCCACCTCCCTGTGGCCGTTGGCTTTGCCGTTGTCCTGTTAACAGTCTTGCTCTGCTGCTCACAAAGACCGAGCTGGTGGCCGCTTAGTCGATAGGACACAACGATCTACCGTTACACAGTTGGCCTTTGACTGCATGGCTGTTGGGATAAACTGTAATCAAACCTCTCTCTCTCTCTCTCTCTCTCTCTCTCTCTCTCTCTCTCTCTCTCTCTCTCTCTCTCTCTCTCTTCCCCCCTCCTCCCTCAGAATCTTACTTTGACTTTTAGCAACACTCGCTTGACAGCCATTGTACCATCTACAGAGCATAATAGATGGCAGTCGTAGGCCGTTTGGGTGTTTGTCAAAACGTAGCATCAGTATTGATTGATATTGAATTGTAATTCTGAAAGTCCAAACGGGATTGGTTTTGAAGGGAAAATAGTTTGTATTAAAGTTTTTGTTTTCTCGGAGTTTTGCCTTTGTTTTGCTGCTTTGTGTGATTTTTCTGGCTGTGTGTGTGTGTGTGTGTGTGTGTGTGTGTGTGTTGTGTGTGTGTGTGTGTAGCTGGCTGGCTGGCTGGGATGTATATGTATGTGTCACCGTCGAGCGACTGCTCGATGATGATGTGGGGCTTAATGTCCCCGTAAGACAGCGACTGATCGTGCAATGTAGGATTTAAAACTTTTTTTTTTTACGAATGGTGATGTTACAGCTTTCGTTCTTTCGTCTTTGCTCCGACAGAGCAACAATAATGACATCACGGTCTGTCGTTAGCCAAAGCAAACTGATAGCAGGCCTACCTCATGTAGTCATATGACCGTGATGGAAACTGGGTCATAGCACCAGCTTCTCTCTCTTCCCCGCCCACAGTGCGAACCTCCGCCAACGACACAATAATCAACCTGAACGACGAAAGGACTTGTAATAATAGAGCGGTCATTTCTATGGCACCGTATCTCACCGACAAGGGTGAGCACACGGCGCTTTTCAGTATCAACAAAAAATGTACACACCAAACCTAAAAAAGAATATATAACCGTAATGTTGTTATTTCTCGCCTCCCCCCCCCCTCCCCCCTTCCCCCCCCCCCCCCCCCCCCCCACCACGAGCGCACATAAGGAATGTAACAAGAGGGGGGAGGGGGCAAACACTGGGAAGACAGAATTTGAAATCGTTTGCTATGGTATTGTTTGTAGAGGGGAGTTTTTAACGCAGTTTGACGGCATGAGAGGATGGAATACGAAGGATATCGGAAGAGAGAGCGTTCCATTGCTTTGGAGCACAGTAATGGAAACGGCGTCGGCCGAAGGTTTTTTGTTGTAACCTGGGGAATACGAACTATCCGTATGTGTGCGGAAGAAAGAATTGCCCGGAAGGGGTGTACACAGCGAGAAGGTCAGAGAGACTGGCAGGAGGTGAGTCAAAGAAGAAGTTGTGACAGACAGTTGACAGTTTGTAGTCTATTCTAGCTTGGACCGGTAACCAGTGAAGAGCTTGAATGGGAGCTTGCACACGGTCACGTTTGCGTGCTTTGAAAACCAGTTTCGCTGCAGTTTTGAACTTTCTGTAGTCTGCCGAGAAGGTATGGTGGGCAGCCAGATAGAGGGTTACAATATCTCCAATGGTCGTGTACGAATGCGAGTCCCGTCCTATACTGCCCACACGGCTGTCTTGACGTGCTCTGCTCATGAAATGCAGAGTGTTGTATGCTAATGGGGGACTCTCTTTGTTGAGGATGCGACCTTGGCGCATTTGATCTACCTCGCCATGTTACCTAGCACATTACTTGAACGCCAGGAAGAACTTACTGTAGCGGGCAGAGTTTGTACGTGCACCTGCCTTTCGCGGAAGATGGGCGCTATACGAATCCCCTTTATTATCATTATAATTATTATGTAAAAACAGTGTGACCGAGTTCCTTTTCCTTTCGTTAACCGGGTCCCTCACTTGGACTCGCTACACGTTTGCCCGTCCATGAGTCTGAGAGGAGATGTGTGCGTGCGTCCGGTGTTGAAGAAAATGGGGAGTTTGTCAGGTCATGAGGACTGCAGCTATGATTGACGCTTGGCCAAGACTGCAGCTGTGATTGACGCTCAGCAATCTTTGTCTTGAGGCGAGTTGACCCTCTACGCGGTTTGACAAGACGTTAAGCTGAGACCGCTTAGGCGCCACTAAAGTGGCATGGAAGTCCGTTAGCACAACAAACAATTTGCTTTGGCCCCACCGCCGCTGTGGCTAGAGCCAGCGAGGTGACGATCAGCAACAACAAAGCTAATAGCTCCGAATGGGGAACAAACACATTTCCCTCTAACACGCCGTAACGCGACCTTCGGTTGTCATGTGCGTGCCTGTGAGTTAGTTGCCCAGCCAAAGGAACATCAGCCGGTCCAAGTGTTATGTGTACGAAGTGTTATGTGTACGCTGACATGTCTGGAATCAGGCCATTGTGTTGACACAGAGATTTAGAACCCCTTCAACGCTCCTCCCCCCCCCCCCCCCCCCCCCCCACTTCCCACACCCCACCAACCCTTTCGGGGTACAGACCCGGCGACAGCGAAGAAAAAGTATGCTGTAATCACACCCTAGATCTCTGTACGTCTTCTTCAAACCTCAGCCAACTGTGCACCCCAATCTACACCCTGCGCAAGCATGTTACGCTGATCCCCAAGGGAAGAAAGCACCACGATCTCAGCCCTATCCTTATAAAAATGCAATAATGTTTTTTTTTTTTGTAAACAGTCCAGTTATGGTCTGGTTTAATAAAATTGCATGTGAGTTTGAAAGTCACGAAATGCAGGCTTTTTATGTCTCTTTTTTTTCACGTAATGCACGAGGCCGGCATGTTTTTTTTCACGTAATGCACGAGGCCGGCATGTGAGACACAAAGTGTCCATTGCGTCATGCACCCCCCCCCCCTCCCTTCCCCCCCCCCCCCCTTCTTTTCTTCTTCTTCTTTTCTTCCTTTTGTTATGTGTGTGTGTGTGTGTGTGTGTGTGTGTGTGTGTGTGTGTGTGTGTGTGTGTGTGTGTGCGTGCGTGCGTGTGCACGCGCGCGCGCGCGTGTGTGTGTGTTTGTGTGTATGACAAGACTTTTGGCAAACGATTCCAGAAAACGACTGTGAATAAGACTTTTTACAGGCGATTTGATAACTTGGTCAATCAGAGTCAGTTTCGCCCTCATACATCATTAGGACCTACACGGTTGACTGCGTGTTAAACGCTGAGGGGCGTACAGGGATCTAGGGTGCGGTAATGCCATTCTCCGTGAAAGTGGACCTGGGAGCCATCACGCTTGGTCGACGCGCAACGGCTTTTTTCCCCCCGACCCCTCTGAGATTAGTACCGCGGCGGCCTAGCTCTTTCTGAGCTCCAATGCACACCTTTCACTGCACATTACACCGTCACTGGGCGATAAACAGTGTCTCTGTACGACACGCGGATCCACTGGGTCGTCCGTCTCCCCATTGAAATTCTAATTTGATCTGAGATCTGTCCCACTGGCTCGTCCTCGCTCGCTCAGTCGCAGAGACAGTGTACTATAACGTGTGTAAGGCTAGAGCTAGAACTGCAGCTGATCGGACAGAAGTTTCCAGCTGGGAGACTCGCGGCCGCTGCGCTTGGCTACGATACGAGTCGTTTACTCCGCCGTGTAGGGCTGAGATTTCAATCTGATCTGATTGACAAGTTGATATACACCCATACCCACCAATGTGCGAAGATTTTAGAGAGTGAGGCCGGAGCCATTATAGGGTGCTCTTTCTCAGTGGCGTCCTTTGTTGGACTGAAACGTCGATTAATGAGAAAGTCCTCGTGTGAAGTGCTCCATTGTGAGACTGACGTTCCATACCGGCTGAACTAACAAACGTCTTCTAGTGCTTCTTTGTGTATTTTTTATTTTTTTATTTTTTTTAGTCCGTTAGTGTTGACGGCTTCGTTCAAACCCCACGTTTCATTCATCAAGGAAGTAATGATATGGAACTACGGCCTACTCTCTCTCTCTCTTTCCGACATCACTAAGGAACAGCGGCTCAGACGTAATTCTGCAGTAGCTGTTTGTGGGACTTGCAGCTGTGATCTTCTGTTCTGTCTGGAACTGTGACTGGTAAGTGTTGTTCGAACTTGTGTGTGTGTGTGTGTGTGAGAGAGAGAGAGAGAGAGAGAGAGAGAGAGAGAGAGAGAGAGAGAGAAAAGTGTGTGGCGTGTGAGAGTGTGGTGTGCGTGTGTGTGAGTGCGCGTGATGTGTGCAGGTGTGTATGTGCGTGCGTCCGTGTGTGTGTGTGTGTGTGTGTGTGTGTGAGTGTTTGCTGACAATAGTGTTTATACACTAAAGGGTTTTTCGGCCGGGGCCCCTCCCCACTCCCCTCCGCCTTCAGGGACTGACCGATCAGGTTTGGTCCGCGCCAGTGTGTCTGATAACTCGCCCCTTTTAAACAAGTCTAACAGCTAAACGGAAAAGGCTTTTGATCAAATTGTTTACTGTGTAGTGATTTAACAAAATATTTGGAATAAATCGTCTTCTGATACAAACACGATTCTCAAATCGTGTTATATGGTCACCAGACGACACATGTCCAGTGCAATAATGTCTGTCTGTCTGTCTGTCTGTCTGTCTGTCTGTCTCTCTCTCTCTCTCTCTGTCTCTGCTCTCTCTCTCTCTCTCTCTCTCTCTCTCTCTCTCTCTCTCTCTCTCTCTCTCTCTCTCAACGTGTGGGGATATGGCATGGGATGTATATTCTCGCTCTCTCTGTCTCTGTCTCTGTCTCTGTCTCTCTCTCTCTCTCTCTCTCTCTCTCTCTCTCTCTCTCTCTCTCTCTCTCTCTCTCTCGTGTAGCCGGCTAAGATTCGTTTTGGCCCGTTGCGATGTTTAAGCCAAAACTAGCCGTTGCCGCCCCGTCCCCCGTCACCGCTCCCTCTCCTCGGCAGTTTAGGCCTATGCTCTGTTTTAGCCAGTTAGCAAGCAGTGTTTCAGCCGAAACTGGCCGTTGTGATCTCTCTGTCTCTCTGTCTCTCTCTCTGTCTCTCTTCTCTCTCTCTCTCTCTCTCTCTCTCTCTCTCTCTCTCTCTCTCTCTCTCTCTCGCACGGTAGTAGCCTGTCTTTCAATGCGATCAAACGCCATGTAGCCATACAATGAGTTTTAGAATCAGTTTCCGATCCACCGCAATTCTGATTCGCGCTTCGTTAACTCTAAGGATCTCAATTGCAATCTAACCAGACCTTGGGTGGTCGCTGTCACTAACACCTGCAGCCACCAAGCGGCAATCCGGGTAACCAGATTGTCAATGACACGAACTGTTGCACTTTATTTACGAGTCCTGATCATGCAACATGGGACAATACACACAGTAGGGACCGTCGCCTTTTCAGTACAGTGTCTCGGTGTTTTTTGCCGTTTGGGGTTCGATCCGCGTAATTAGATCAGCCGCTTGATGAATAAAAGGTGACTGCACCCAGTGAACCTAGCTGCTGCTGCACACACACACACACACACACACACACACACACACACACCACATTCAAAATGATTTGATAGGCAAATATCAAAGCCTGGTATAGACGAAAGAGTATTATTACTGACGGATATATATACCGTAGTTTTCCTGCTATCTGCCCCTTTGAAACAAAAAACCGTACCACGTTCTTTTCAAGGACATTTGACTCGGCTGTCGTTTCATTTCCTGGCATTTTATGTCTAAACACGTTCCGACAGCGCTTAAACATATACACACACGTGCAGATATTCCCATCAGCTGTTTATGTCACAGAGACAGAGAGAAAGAGAGAGAGCACTGGGGTAGGGGGGTGGGCAGTTGTGAGTTCGGTGCCAGTCAGGCTTTCCTTCTCTGTCTGTCTGTCTGTCTGTCTGTCTGTCTTCTTCTCTCTCTCTCTCTCTCTCCTCTCTCTCTCTCTCTCTCTCTCTCTCTCTCTCTCTCTCTCTCTCAAAACTATTTGCGCGTATAAAAACTTACCAAAAACAACAACAACAACAACAAAACGAGATACTGATCGCCGGAGCCGGGGCGCTTATTCAGTCACATGTCTACAAGTGCAGTAAATCAGCGACGTAAACAGAGACAGATTTCAATTTTGTGACTTGCCGCCGGGAATCAGCTGTGCCTCGCCCTGGGCGTGAATTAAAAACATGTATAAAACAGTCATCCCATGTGACTGTTTGGCAACACGAAACGACCGACTCCCCGCCATCAGCTAACGGCAGCTACAGCCGGGTGCCCTGCACGACTGAGACCCGTCAGTGGCGGCAGAGGACTCCAGCGTGAGCTCACCTCGCCTTCTTGGCCAGAGACACAGACACTGCGGAATAACAGTCAATGCCTGAGGGCGAGAGACTGACAAAAAACACTTTTTGGCAAACTTACATCGCTAGACTTGTCGGGTCCTTGTGGCCAAAGCCTTTTGCTCGGTCAACACCGACTCTGTGGCACAAACTGGCATGCCCATGCACTCGTTAAGGCTGGTAAAATATCTCTTTCGTGTCTTTGGCTGTTTCTTTGCACGCTCAGTTCAAGAAATCTGCCGATACAGGCTATAAACTTCGAGAGATCTACAGTGATATGAGGAGCTGTGTAGTGAAAGTGGAGGTGGCCGTCCTGGGCCGGCTCCCCGTCCCTAATAGTCCGTACGGTCTTTGTGGACGTAAAGCAATATTGAACTTGAACTACTAGCGATATGTAAACTTGATGAGGTGTAGAGTCCTGTGTAAAGCCGGTGATGTCTACAGTCATGTGCAAACTTGAAGAGGTCCAATATAAGCTCGAAGAAATCGATAACCCAGTGTGAGCCAGATGAGATCTACACAGTTATAAACATTATGATGTCAACTTGAAGTGATACAGCCAAGTTGAAGAGATCTGTAGTTATATGAAAACTTGGAGAGACCTGCAATCATAAATATCAACGTGAAGAGATCTACTGCCAAAGTTGAGGACATCTTCACTCAACCATATAACTTGAAAATGTACAGTTTTGCAGTCAGTTGTAAAGCTGAAGTTACACAAAGTCCATCTACAGTCAAATCAGTGTAAATTTAAAGATACACAGCATTCTACAGTCGAAGCTAAACTTGAAGACGAGGTTCTGCAGTCACTTAACTTTGCCACTTGAAGACACACCAAATTCAAATGTAAACGTGAGAGACACAAAATACGACAGTAACTTAACTATGAGATTAAATACATACAAAATTCGACAGTCAGATATAAACTTCAAACATACACGAAGCACTAGAGCCGTATGTAAACTTCAAAGATACACTAAACACTGCAGTCAAATGGCAACTTGAAAGATACAAAACACTACAGTCAAATGGCAACTTGAAAGACACACAAAACACTACAGTCAAATGGCAACTTGAAAGACACACAAAACACTACAGTCAAATGGCAACTTGAAAGACACACGACGGTAATACTGCATCCATGCAAAAACCTGGAGACGAAGTTCTAGAGTCAATGAAGTATAAACAGTTTTGCAGTCCTGTGTAAGCTGTACACAACGTTCAACGGTCATTTATTATACTTCCTGACATTACAAAGACGCCAGGAATTTCATCCGTTATCAGTTCAAATTAAAACTGCTCTTCAGTGCATGCTTAGAAATAATATTGATCTTCTTCACGTGGGGACGTTGAGGAATACTTTGGCTGGAAACTGAATACACCACCGGGGGACCTCATTTCCGTGAACCGCCTGTAGGAATTTATGTTCGCGTATCCATGCTAAACGTGTAATCAGTTGTCCGAGGTTTTCTGCTAAACATTGTCCTCTTCATTGTAAGGGAAACATTTACTACACATAAACAGCGGTGAGTGGTTAGAAAATGGAATGTTGGTCACCTAGTTGGCCTACCACCGAATGAAGACTGTGATCGTAATAATATTAGACAAGCCTGCATTGAGGATTTGTCCTTTTGGGGGAATCGGCGATTAACTGGTAATTTCCAAAACATGCATACGCAGGAACGCTGATAAACAGACAGACTGCAAAGGTCTTCGCCTAGTCTTTGCAAGCAAACTCTGAGACAAATAGACATAGACACACAGACACACCTGTGATACATGTATTGTATATTTACACACACACACACACACACACACACACACACACACACACACACACACCACACACACACACGTGTAGCCTAGACACGCGCGCACGCACGCACGCACACGCACGCACACACACGCACGCACACGCACGCACGCGCACACACGCACGCACGCGCACACACACACACACACACACACACACACACACACACACACACACACACACACACACACACACACACACACACACACACATACACAACGGCATGCCAGTTGGCAAATCAGTTGGTCTAAACTAGAAACAGAATTAAGCTTACTGTGCCAACCACCAAGGACTGTGTTAGCCTTTGCTATCACGGAAACAAACCGCGGTCTAGTCAAAATACAAATACGGTCTAAATCCGCTGTATATCAGTTCTGACAGAGCCTTGCTGCTGGGACGATTTACTGCTTTAATGTCTTGAGTCAAAACTGAGATTTGCCTATCGCTTTGCTTTGTGCTCTTCGGCGATGCTTGTACAGTTAGTTATCATGGTGTTCCTTCGGCCATGCTTACATTTCTTTATTTGTTTAAATACTCATTATGTGGACCTGAAGGCCTGGTAAACCGAAACACACACGCACGCACGCGCGCGCACTCTCTCTCTCTCTCTCTCTCTCTCTCTCTCTCTCTCTCTCTCTCTCTCTCTCTCTCTCTCTCTCTCTCTCTCTCTCTCTCTCCACACACACACACACACACACACCACACACACACACACACAACACACACACACACACACACACACACACACACACACACACACACCAAAACAACAACAAGAACAAAACAAAAACAAAACAAAAAAAGACACACACGCACACAGAAACACAACAGTACGCAGCTGTTGTCCAAAAAAAAAAAACGAACAAAAAACGACTTGAGAGGGGCTGTGGGGCTTTCAGTGCCAATCTGCTCGCGAGTGAGAGTGTTTCAGTGAAGGTGCCATGAAGGTTTTAGCTTAAATACGCAAATAAAACACTTTTTCTCGAGGGCCGCTGGCTTTGTCTGCCACTGTTTGCGGAGACCGACAGACGACAAACTCTGTGAGTCCCAGAGGAAGCACTTACGCGCGAGCAGGTAAGGGCGAGCAAACGGGGGTGGTTTATTCTGCCAATACCAACTCCATAACGATGGCCACACTAAAGAGTCAAAAAAGCAATACTCTGGGAAAGCGGCAAGAGGCCGTTGTGAGCAAGTTCAGCTGGCACAACACAAAGGTTCTGGGGGTGTTCCTGTCTCAATGTTCTACATCGAAATGCAAGCCCGCATACCGTGTGAGTGTGCGTGTGTGTGTGTGTGTGTGTGTGTGTGTGCTAGTGTGTTGCGTTGTGGCGTGTGTGCTAGTGTGTTGTGGCGTGTGTGTGTGTGTGGTTGTGTGTGTGTGTGTGTGTGTGTGTGTGTGTGTGTGTGTGTGTGTGTGTGTGTGTGTGTGTGTGTGTGTGTGTGTGTGTGTGTGTGTGTACATATATATATACACAATGCTGTGGCAGTGGACTGACCTGTCTACTGCAGATTTATCGTTTTCTTTTGCTTGAATTCTCAACCCCCCTGCAACATGATCTGATTTGTTTACGGACTCTTCTTTGTTTTACTTCTGTTTCTTTTTTTTCTTTCCCCTCTTTCGCCCTTTTTTCTGTCTCGCCACCTCGCCGCCCCCACCTCCCTATTGTGTGTCAGTATTAGCTTGTATTGAGTTTTGCTGTTTGTGTTCCTTAGTTCATTTATTTCTTTGTACTCTAACCACTGATTTTCTATTTTATCAGTTTAAACTTATTTGTCGTCCTCTTTCCTCTTCTTCTTCTTCTTCTTCTTTTAAACATGCAATATCGATTAACTATCGAAGATCGATAAGCTGACTGCTGAAACCTAAGTTAAAGTAAGCATTCTGGATACATCAGATTGTTGACAATTTACTGAAACGTAACATTAATATATATATATGCAAGTATGCTAGCTGACTGCAGCAAAATTCTTGAAGTTTGCGCAACGTACGTTTAGTGTATGTGTGTGCGTGCGTGCGTGCGTGCGTGCGTGGGTGCGTGTGTGTGTGCGTGCGTGTGCGTGCGTGCGTGCTTGCCTGCCTGCCTGCCTGCGTGCCTGCGTTTCTTTGGTTCAAATTTACTTTTGTGTTAGTTTTGTTGTTTATAAATCCGAAGTATTTATTTCAGTTTCATGATTTGTCTTCTCGGTGAAACAACGAGAGACTCAGCCTGTGCTTGGTGCGTGCTGGCTGATACCAAAATGCCTAATGCTGCAGGGACCGCAGATCGTTCGGAACTGTTCTTTGGGGGCGTAACACTGCGTGCGTTCAACTCTAAACAGCTCTTTCTCTATTGCTTTGTGGTAAAACAGACAGCAAAATACTTATGATCAATCGATTTCAAGTTCTGTCCTCACAGTCTGCGTGCTTGGTTCTTTATATATATATATATATATATATATATATATATATATATTATATATATATATATATATATATATATATATATATGATCATGAATATTTGTGTCGGTTTTACCACCAAATAATACAGAAACAGCTGTTTGTTGGTGTTTTCATAGGCCAAAAGTGTGTGTGTGTGTGTGTGTGTGTGTGTGTGTGTGTGTGTGTGTGTGTGTGTGTGTGTGTGTGTGTGTATCAAACAGCTGTTCTGTATTCTTTGGTGGTAAAACCGACATCAAAGTATTTATGATCGGACAGTCTCCGTACTTGGCCACACACACACACAACAACACCACACACACACACACACACACACACACACACACACACACACACACACACACACACACACACACACACACACACACACAGCTTTTGGCCTAAGAAAACACCAACAAACAGCTGTTTCTGTATTATTTGGTGGTAAAACCGACATCAAAATATGTATGATCAATTGATTTCAAGTTCTGTCCGCACAGTCTAAGTGCTTACCCTGTCTATACATGTATATACCTTTCGGCCAAAGAAAACACCAAGTAGAAAGGAAGCCCTGGCTTGAAATCATTACGGAAACGCCATTGAACACACAATGATAATCTCGTTCAGAAGCTGTCGATCACTATAGCTGCCGCTGATCATCAAAGGTGATTTATCTGCAGCGATAGAAACGCTTGTCCAGGGAAGGGATAATGCATGGGCCCCAACGTCAAACACACCCGGCCCGTTTACCGTGCTAAAGGATTTTCCTTGTTTGCCCTTGAATTATCATAACTGCGCTCGTGGCAAGTGCGATGTCTCGCGGCTTTCTGTTCAACCTAGAGACCGACAGCCTGGCCATTTGGCACGGAAAGATGAGATCTTTGGCTTACCTTTAAACACAATGGCACAGGAACATGGAGAAAGTCGGGTGGGCCGTTTAGGCGGTCCTATTATCTCGGTGGATCAGGTTCAACTCTCAGCACTGGGGCGCGTTTTATGTCAGTAGGAGCACAGAAACACTCAGTCGAGGAGTGTGGAAAGTTTCACTGAATAGGTCAGTGTGCGATTCGTGAATCAACAGCCGTGCTGGAGTTGGTATGTTTTGGTGTGTTTATTATGATCGTCGCGGTCAAAATTGCTTTGATATTTGCTGTCCTCTTATACTACTACAAGGCGCCAACTATTGCCACTACAAGCCTGTATACTATTGGTGCCGCCACCTGTGCTGTTGCTACTATCGCTGATCGCTTCTGTTAATAGGATCCACACCCTGAGCATCGCTTTCCGGCACCTTCCGCTTTCCTTGGAGGAAGGATGTCGTAAACCAGTGCTTGGAGTTTGACTAGGACACCCCCCCCCCCCCCCCCCCCCCCCCCCTCACCCCAGTTATGACTGTTGTTACTGGTATGACCTCTCCTCGCGTGCACTGTCTCTTTGTTATTTATGTATGGTATGCACCCTCATTTTCCTTTAAATGCAAACAAAACAAAACAAAAAGAAACAAAATAAAACTTTGACTTGAGTCATTTGCTATGGTCGCTGTGATTTCTCTCTGTCTTGACTTTGGTTTCCCCTCCCCAGTTTAGATTCTTAGTGATCGCCTTTTTATCACTTTGAGCTTAGAAAGGTATACTTTATGCCGAACCCGTCCACTAGTCCCGAGTTTGTCCCATTATGTGTGTGTGTGTGTGTGTGTGTGCGTGCGTGCGTGCGTGCGTGCGTGCGCGCGCAAGAGAGAGAGAAAGAGAGAGAGAAAGAGAGCTAGTTAAGGAGTTCGTGGATCTTCTTCATCACTATTAACATTTTCATAATTATATTGTTACCGTTGTTGCGTTGTATAATTATAGCACGTTACCAGACACACGTGTTAGTCTGCCTGAACTACGCCATTGTCCGACCGACCGACCGACCGAACGAGCCCACGGGCGACTACAATAATACATAGACCACAAGCTTTGCAGTGGAGATCCCCACTGACCAGTCAGCCTGCACGGTACTCAGTGCAACCCTGATCGTCTCACGCACAGGTTTTCTCTTCCAGCTTCCCCGCACATCGACTTAGTAGTAGCTGCCGAGTCCGGTCACGGCATGGGCCTGGACCTGGACCTGTTCGAGGACGAGGTTCCCGAGGACCTGGTGTGCGTGGCGTGCCGCAAGGTCCTGATGAACCCCGTGCACGCGGCCTGCGCCCACCTCTTCTGCGCAGCCTGTCTCAAGCGACGCGTCAAGACGGGCAAGCTGCGCACGTGCCCCACGTGCAACTCGCGCCTCGCGCTGAACAAGACGGAGCCGCCCTCCGTGGCGCTCAAGGTCAAGCTGCTCAGCCTCCTCATCCGGTGCAGCCACGGCTGTGGCAAGGTATTTGATCCGGGGGGGGTGGATGTGTGGTAGGAGAGTTTGCCCCTCCCAAAAGACGAAGTGTTGCAATTTATAGTCGGCTGAGGTGTCTGTGTTATGTAGGCTGATGGCTGTGTATCACACTGACACAGGCACGCAGTCAATGTTTTGGTCTACTACTGCTACTGCAACTACTACTACTACTACTACTCTCTCTCTCTCTCTCTCCACACACACACACACGCACGCACGCACGTACACACATATGAGAGAGAGAGAGAGAGAGAGAGAGAGAGAGAGAGAGAGAGAGAGAGAGAGAGAGATGTTTTTTAACCCCTAGTCCACCACGAGGGTTATATCAGGGAGAAGAGAGTCACCAACACACCAACACACCTAACCCATAACAGAGCACAGTCCGTGTGTGCGTCAACGTCTAGAAACAGAGTTCATAGTTCATAGATTTTAAATTCCCGTCAACCGCAATGGGTCACCATAAGAGCGTCTAGAAACAGAACCCTAAAACACCACCGACAGTCAAGTATGCAGTCGTATTCTGTCTAAACTCACACGCTCACCACCACTCATACACCTATAAAAACCGAGAACGCCCTTCTCTCTCTCTCCAGGGTACCAGGCGAGATCAAAAGACTAAGAGATCTTAGAGGAGGGAGGTGGAGCTGGACCCTCAACTTAGCCCAGAAGAGATCATGAGTAGGGAGGTGGAGCTGGGCTAAGAAGATTGGACTTCCTTTGCTTGAGTTGTCCAAGTTGTTCGTCAACAGCAGTGCGACGGACATTGTCTTTGTGACTCTGGCCAGGCACAGCAGTTGAAACAGCAATTGCGCAGTGCACAAGTCGCTGGGCAATGGCGAGGGGACACCGCCCTAACACTTCCATTGTTCTGGCGGCGGTCCACGGTCTCTCCTGTTTTTTTTCGGGCGGTTTCCGCAGTCGAGCCTTCATTCTGTCGGCCCCTTCCCACTCTGCCCCCGTCCCTAATAGGCCATCTCGCCTCCGTGGACGTAAAGCACCATGAACTACTCTCTCTCTCTCTCTCTTTTTAATTTTTTTTTTACTATGCCCGTCCCTAATAAACCTTATGGTTTCTGTGGACGTAAAGCACCATGTTTACTTACTTTTTACTATCAGAGGTCAGGAGCTGTGTGAAAGTTGAGGTGTGTGTGTGTGTGTGTGTCTGTGTCTGTGTGTGTGTAGCTGCTTTGATTTAGTATCCTCCTGAAAAAGTTAATGAGAACCTGTGGCATTTATACTGAGAACACATGGCATTTAAACTAGATGTTTGTTTGACACTGGCAATCCTGTCCCTAACAGTCCTTCTGGTCTCTGTGGACGTAAAGCCGCATCAAACTTGACCTTGTTACTCTCAGGTGTGCAAACTAGCCGAGCTGCCAGACCACGTGACGGAGGAGTGTCCCAACGCACCAGTCACGTGCCCGAACGTGCAGCAGGGCTGCAAGATGAAGGTGAAGCGCGCGGAGCTGCAGGAACACGTGGAGGAGTGCGAGCACCGCTCCGTGCAGTGCGAGGCGTGCGGGCAGCGCACCGTCTACGTCGACCTCTTCACCCACCAAAGCCGCAAGAGATGCCTGGAGAACAAGCTCCGTCAGCAGCTCATCAAGGCGATCAGGTATGGCTGACGTTACACTGACACCTGGTCGGGGCAGTTCAGTTCAGTTCAGTTTACGCACGCACGCACGCGCGCACACACACACACACACACACACACACACACACACACACACACACACACACACACGGCCACACCACCCCACCCCCAAAAACAAAACAAACAAAAACGCGAAAACCACCACCAACAACAACAAAAAAAGAAAAAAAAAAAAAAAAGAAAAAAAGAGAGAGCACTAGGACTGGAATAGTTTCTCAATGGAGTTCGCCCTCGAGGTGACTACGCGGTCTCAGTGCAGGACCGTCGTTAAACCCCAGTCACTAACCAGCTAACTAACCGCTAAACAACTAACTCGGCAGGGTGACCAACACGGACGTGAGGCAGCACCGGCGGTACCTGGAGCGACAGCACATCCGTCTGGAGCAGCAGCAACGTCAGCGCGTGCTGGAGCACTTCCGCCAGACCACCGCCGCCAGCCGCCAGCAGCGCCGCGGCAACACCGCCCTCTACAGCAGTAACGGCGGCAGCAGCGACACCTCGGAGTACGAGAGTCCTCGCGTAGCGCTGGGCAGCGAGTCGAGCCGCCATGACCCGATGCACGCGCACAGTGCTGACGTCTTCATGACGTCATCCCAGCCCTTGGAGTCTGACGGGGAGCTGAGCCTCTTGTTCAACACTCCCAGCCCTTCGCGGTCGGGAGTGGTGATATCCACCTGTCGGAACTGCCAGAAGAAGTTCCGCGAGAGTTCCAACTCTCCCACCTCCTGTCGCTGGCACCCTGGGGTGGGTAGTCTTTGACTTAATGACACGATGATAAATGAAGGAAATGTTCAGTGAAGCGCGAGCCTTTAACGTACGAATAGAGCTCGGTGGGGGTTGTACAAAAAATTCAGGTATAAACTACATCCACGTTAAAGACACCTCCAGCGGAAAATGAGTGACAACAACAAGGACTACAAGCTGTTCAGATCACAAAAGGTTGAACAGGCAAGACCGATATTACACACGCGATATTACGCGCGCGCGCGCACACACACAGACACACACGCACACTGACACACACACACACGGCCAGCACACACACACACACACACACACACACACACACACACACACACACACACACACACACACACACACACACACACCCCACACACACACACACACACACACACCAGTCAACTCAAAGGGGGTGGCGGGGAGGAGGGGGATTTGCTAGGATCCTGGATTAGTAGGTTTTAAACAGATGGTTCTACGGGACAGTTTGACTCAATCTGCCCAATTCTGTGAGGCAGGGAATTCCTGACAGAAGAAGCAGAATAGGAAAAAGACTTGCTCCCCTGCCCTGACTGCGGCTTTTTTCTTTCTTGGTGCTTTACGTCCACGGAGGCGAGATGGCCTATTAGGGACGGGAGACTGCGGCTTCTGATAGGCTGTTTTTCAAGTCAAGTCAGATTACTAGAATTTTTCTTCACGGGGCCGTTCAGCTAACTACTTAAGGCTCACTTCTTTAAAAAGTCTAAACATAGTCCAGGAGCTGCGTGAGAGTCGAGGTGGCCGTCCTGAGCTGTCCGTCCTAACGAGCCTTCTGGTTTCCGTGGACGTAAAGAATTACTGAACCGTTCTTCGGCATTGGTCACAACTTGTCCCTAATATGTCAGCTGACATCTGAGGACATTAAGCATCATTTCATCATCATCATCATCATCATCAAAAGTCTAAAAGGAACGTCGAAAGCATTACTATAACTTGCCACACTCATAATAATGAACAGACATACTGGACAAAATTCCATGGTACAAATATAACATTAGATCCTGAGAAAAAGTACCCCTCTTGAGAACCTACCCCCCCCCCCCCACACACACACACTCCTCACCCAACGTTTATATAGACACACATATACACCCATCAGTGCTATCTACTCATCAGTCAGACATACTTACCCATCGCTGAGCCCCTACTCATCACCCAAACCTAGTCGGTAAGCCACCCCAGAACCAAATGTGTGTGTGTGTGTGTGTGTGTGTGTGTGTGTGTGTGTGTGTGTGTGTGTGTGTGCATATGGGGGGTGGGGGATGGAGGGGGGGGGGGGGGGTGCGTACGCGCGCGCATGCGCGTGTGTGTGTCCTCTTTTGTCCAGCCGGTATATAGACATTTCGTGTCAAATTTTATATATTTGTTTTAAGTGCTTTAAATGCGGTTCTCATTGTTTAGACTCTATTTTCGCTGCATCAAACTGATGTAGTTGTCGGTCTTTTGTTTCATTTCACGTCCTGTCGCTGACCACACCGGCGGCCTTCTGTGTGCACCTTGGACTTCACAGCCGGTAAGAAAAGCTAGCTTTTATCCGGGGAGGCGTCAGGATATGCGACAATAGTTGACTAATAACTGATTCATGCTGAATACGCCTTGGCTTGGGTGGCTCTGTCACAATTTTAACACGACACTGACCAGCAAGAGCATAAGACTACTTGAAAATGTTGTTATGTTGGTATCAGTGTTATAATATTGTGTTTAGGTTAATAAGTGAGCACTCAGGGCGCCGAGGACCGCACGGTAAATGTACATTGTTATTATTAGTAGTACGTTACACCGAGTGCTCGGCCATTAAGTATTACATTACACCGAGTGCTCGGCCATTAAGTATTACATTACACCGAGTGCTCGTCCATTAAGTATTACATTACACCGAGTGCTCGTCCATTAAGTATTACATTACACCGAGTGCTCGCCCATTAAGTATTACATTACACCGAGTGCTCGCCCATTAAGTATTACATTACACCGAGTGCTCGCCCATTAAGTATTACATTACACCGAGTGCTCGCCCATTAAGTATTACATTACACCGAGTGCTCGCCCATTAAGTATTACATTACACCGAGTGCTCACCCATTACACATTACACCGAGTGCTCGCCCATTAAGTATTATATTACACCGAGTGCTCGCCCACTAAGTGACTCTGCCCTTTTCTTTGATTGCATGTGCTGCTCCTGATGGTTTATTCGGCGCTTAACAGATTGTAAGTATATTTCTAACTAATCATTTTAACGTTTAGCCTGCCAACTATTTCTCAAACACATAAATATACATGCGAATGAGCCTTCTACTGTACCGGGCACAGGGGTCGGTTGGGAGGGAGAGAGAGAGAGAGAGAGAGGCGGTGGGGGAGGGGGGGGGGGGGGGGGGGTGATGTGATGAGTACTTCTGTGTTCAGTAGTGATGACACGGGAAAACTCATCTTTCGAGATATTTGACTGACTAGAGTACAACCCGAAACGGCATCGCTGGTTCTGTTTCCCTGATAGCTTTTAATTTAATTTATATTTTGTATGTAACAGCGGCTACGCCGTTTTCATTATTATGTAATAATTATGAGATTGGCATCAGTTCCCAGTGTTAACGTCACCGTTTTCTTTTCCTCCTTTCTGTTGCATGACTCTTCCAACAAACAGATAGAGGTGAGTACGACACTCGATCTGCATTTATATGTACGCGTCTTGTCACCAACGCGCTTTCTGCGTGTGTACATGTATGGTTTTCCCCACACGACTCCCATTCTCTGTGTGTGTGTGTGTGTGTGTGTGTGTGTGTGTGTGTGTGTGTGTGTGTGTGTGTGTGCACGGCACGCATGCATGCCACGTCAAGTTGCCTGTTTCGCAGACAGCAAGAAGTTTGAGTGTAGCATAGTTGTTTGGTTTTTGTTTGTTTGTTTTTTCAAGTCAATGGTCAATGTGAGTGAAGTATCTGCACGAGCAGCGCTACGCGCAGCGATGAAAGTTTCTCAGTTCCCAGTCCTTCACTTCAAAACTGGTGAAACAGAGCTGATTATTATTATTTGGACTGGTTTGCTTGCGTCATATGCATGTTTGTTGATGGGTGGTGGTGGTGGGGGCGGGGGGGGGGGGGTTGGGCATGGGGGTTCTCTGAAACTTTGCGCATGTTTAGTATTGTCTTATCAAAGCAAGCTAGCGTCCTTAGTTTAACCTTTCGTGTGCTTCGTCATGTTTCGGAGCGCAGGCACTGTCAGTCAACTTTGTTTCAGATTTGGTTTTCGTCATTGCGTGCAAGTTATTATCGCTGACGCAACGGAAGTTCAAACCCCCCGGCGGTTACAGAAAGTAGCCAAGTACCAGAAAATGACTTTAAAAAACAAACGAACCCAGCCCCCTTGATACCGAGCGTAGACCGATATCAGGATTGTACAACTGTTATCTTTCAACCTCATCTGAAGGTGTAGAAAAGAACAGCCCCCTGGATTCCCAGCGTAGACTGGTGTCAGGATTTTACAATATTGGTATCTTTCATCCTCGCCTGAAAGTGACTTAAAAAAGAAGAAAAGAGTATCCTCCAGGATACCCAGCGTAGACTGCTGTCAGGATTTTACAGCTGGTATCTTTTATCCTCACCTGAAAGTGACTTAAAGGAGAAGAAGCCCCCAGGATACCCATTTTACAATTTTATTGTTATCTTTCATCCTCAGCTGCACTACTGAGAACATGCACGTTGCCATGTTCCAGCTTTGCTGCCGCTAACTGACGCAATGAAATATACTCTATAGAAGGGGAAGAAAACATTCTGCATATCATGAAGATGAAACGTTCTGTTAGTGAAAACTCATGAGATGTGATTCTTTTTTCTTTTGTTTCATGTTCTTTGGATATCAAACTGAATGAATGGCCGACAGTTGTTTGTAAGTACCTAATATATATTCAAATACTAATTGTTTCTTCTGTTAGATGCTAGTATTCTGTTTTGTTTTTAGTCATGTCAAGTTAACTCCTACATGCTATTGCAAACTTCGGTATTTACAGTAACGTCATAGCAAATACTTGACTAAAACCAGGCCGTTAGAGATGGAGGCTTTAACATACAAAACCATGCGATTCTACGAGTGTTGTTCAGCCATATGTATAAGGGTTTCCCTTGTAAAGGCTTTGATGTCACTCATCTTTTAAACTTTTCTTCTTGATGGTAACTGGGCCTACACTGAATTTCATACATTAGTGACATGTCAGAAAGGCAGTTCTGTAAGGTATGTCTACTCAGTATGTTCTTATCCAGTCAAGTTGAGACTTCGTATGACTGTATATATATATATATATATATATATATATATATATATATATATATATATATATATATATATATATATATACACATGAACATCACAAAAACATGAAATCAAAAAAGAACAAAAACCACCTGAAGTCAATGACTCTGACTTGTACATTTCCACTGAATCTTTCTCTTAAGCAAGTTGGAAAGTTGTAGGTCTTCTCAGTTGACCAGTTCTTACTGAGCTAAATAAAATAAAAATGCCAGATTGTTACATATACAAACATAACCATGAACATGATTGAAAACAAAAATCTTTTGTATAGTTTTTAAGGGACTGAGATCACTGACCAACCAAGGTCTTTTGTCTTGTATTTTTTGGTGGAAGATAAAAATTGTTTTTATGTATTCCTGTTTTTAATGCAAGTAGATGGAGCATTTAATTGTTCTCAGTTCTTGATGTACATTGTTGCTAGTTTCATATTTTAATTTTAAAATTGATCAGGGATAAAATCTGCAAAGCAGGCATGGCTTTGTTATGGCAGGTGTTACTGTATGGTTTTATGTGTGTGCATTAAAACATGAAAGATTGTTGTGAAATTAATTCAACTTTCCTTTTGTCTTTATTGCATGTGCTGTTCGCTTCAAGGGGGTGAGTATTATTCCTTGTTTATATTGCCAGTAGTAGTACTCAGAAGAAACAATCAATCAGAAAACATAACTTTGGTATGGTAATGATGCTGTGGCTTTTAATGTCCTAAGATGCTGGGTTAGGTGATTCATTCAGTGATTGCAGTGGCTTTTGCATCAGTATTTTAATTGTAATCAAACTGACTACTCTGATTTGTAAAGAGATTAATTTTAGTCTTCCCTCACAGAGCTTGTATACCTCATTACAAAATTTGTAAACTGAAGAATGTTTCATGCATGAAAACAAATGTGTGGCAGAGAAAAAGATTATTTCATGCTTTTTTAATTCTTTGTGTTCCATATGTGATCTGCATGCTGGCCATGGATGGTGGACATTCTGATTTGATGTAACAGGGTGTAAGTATTTAAATAGAAATCTTTTGTGTCACACACACAAGCATTAGAATGACAAGTGTCTCTTGTAAACATCATTTAAGTTGCCTCACTCAAAGTGAGGTGGTAATTTTAATGTGAACAATCCATAAAAGATTTAAATGATTACTATTTGATCTGTATGCCTATAGAGAACCCGAGCTATATGTGAAAAGCAAAAATGGTAACTTTACATACCAGCTAGCTCATTGTCTTTTCTTGTTATCGATCTTGGCAGAAAGACCAGAGCACGTTTTGTTGAATTTTATTATGCCTGGGTCAAGTTTTTGTTGTCAGTCTCTTTATTATTATTAATGTCCCTCTGATGTGGTTCACCAGGAACCAGGCAAAATTGTGCATGTGCAGTTGTTTCTTGCACTGATGTGAATGGGGATACATGCATATGAATGGATACATGCGTATGAACTATTCAGTGTCAGTCCTCCATCATTCAGACAGCTGTAGCAGTGTAAGCTGATTTCTAGGGTTAATTTGTTTTTAAAGTTGAGTCCAGCAAACGTTCAGCACTGTCTCATCAATGATACAGACATATTTTGTTTCAGACCTGCTACACCTGTGGACGGTTAGATTACCAGAAGGGCTGCATGATGGGTTACCATGAGCTGTGAGCACCTAGAGGAGCTGCAAGACGGTCTGTCAAGAACTACGAGCATTCATCCAGAAGGGCTTTATGATTCTCATGATCTGGTTTGTTTGAACAATAGGCGCAGCTGCACGATGGGCTGTGGTGAAGTGCAAGTGACCAGTAGAGGTGTTTCACAGGCCATGCAAGTGACCAGTAGGGGTGTTTCATAGGCCACAAAAGTGACCAGTAGGGGTGCTTCACGGGCCTCAAAAGTGACCAGTAGGGGTGCTTCATGGGCCATGCAAGCGACCAGTAGGGTGCTTCACAGGCCATGAAAGCAACCAGTAGGGGTTCTTCACAGGCCATGAAAGCGACCAGTAGGGATGCTTCAAAGACTATGAAAGCAACCAGTAGGGGTGTTTTACAAGCCATACTAACAACCAGTAGGGCATTTTACAGGCCATGCAAGCAACCAGTAGGGGTGCTGCACAGGCCATGCAAGAGACCAGTAGGGGCATTTCACTGGCCATGAAAGTGACCATTAGGGGTGCTTCACAGGCCATGCAAGTGACCAGTAGGGGTGCCTCACAGGCTGTGAAAGGTACCAGTAGGGGTGCCTCACAGCCATGAAAGCCACCAGTAGAGTGCTTCACTGGCCATGAGCCGTGAAACCTGGAAGGCTGCACAGTTGACTACAAAACAAATAACATGTCTCCTAGTCCTACACACTCCATACAAGAATATGTCATAACCTTGGATTATCTGCTGTGCCTACTGAGGTACAAAGTTTCCAAGGAAACATACAAGGCCTGTCTGAAAAGCAACGGGACTGGAGTCACAATTTATTTCAATTCCAAACAACAAACTACATGGTTCCCCCTTCAAAGTAATCCCCCTCGCGTCTACCGCACTTCTCTGCCATGCTTCTAAGCACTGCTGGAAGGATTCTTCTGGGACGCCCCTCAGCTCCGTCGTTACGACCCTCTTGGTGGCCTCCACGCCTTCAAAACAGGTCCCCTTGATGACCCCCTTGAGCTTGGGGAAAAGAAAAAAGTCGCGCGGAGCAAGGTCAGGTGAATAGGGTGGTTGTTCTGGCACGGCAATGTGCTTCTCGGCCAGGAACTGCTGGATGCTCAGGACGTTGTGAGCAGGTGCATTGTCATGGTGAAGTAGCCACGATTTGTCCTGCCACAACTCTCATCTCTTTTCGTGCACTGAGCGAAGCAAAAGCCGCAGGATCTCTTTGTAGTCTTGCTGATTGATCATCTGGCCCTGTGGCAAGAACTCACTGTGGACAATGCCTCTGACATCAAAGTACGTGATCAACAAGACTGATTTTCGATTTTGACTGTCTTGCTTTTTCGGCCTCAACAATGTTGGAGACTTCCACCGACAACTCTGGTGCTTGGTTTCCGGGTCGTACTAAAAAATCCATGTCTCATCACCAGTGATGACTCTACGAAGCAAGTCTGGTTTAGTTTGAAGACACTCAATGATGTCCTGACACACTTGCTCCTTCTGATCATCATTTAGCAGCCTTGGCACCATTTTTGGGCAGACTTTCCGCATGAGAGGAGGTGTAAACAAAAGCATGTGAAACAAACTTCAATGGTTGCAGAAAACTAAGATTACAATTATATACTCCTAAGATATCATGTTAGATGATGACAAAATCCACTTATCCTTCTTTTGCCCATAGCTCAAACAGCACACCCAATCCTGTTACTTTTCAGACAGACCTTGTATTATTTACATGCAGGATTCTGAAACTATATTATAAGGACATCTGTGAATAATGGACTATCAACATTGGAACTGTTTCAAAGGCTGCACTGGGAACTGGGAAACGTCTGAGAGAGAGAATGAAGCATATGGACTTTCCCCAGCGTGTAGATGTCATTTTGGACTGATCTGAACAGAGCTTTGTGGGTGACAGCACTCACATTATCTCATCCAGTCTGATTGTTACTAGTTACTCCAATGGGGCATCCAGATCCACCGCAAAATAATGGTACATGTATACATAGCAGCACTGGAGGACTCAGTGGCCACTAAAAACCAATGAGCACTTGGACATAAGCGTGAAGTACAATGAACAATATGGGACTCTATAACACAGCCAGATGATGTCCTTTACCTTGACCTGTGAACATCTACATGTCCTAAGGGAAGCAGAGACCAAACTGAGTCCTGGCAGCAGTATCATAGTTGTGCACACTGGGAAGACCTCGGTATATAATATTTATTATCAGCATGAATCCTCAGGGGATCACAAAAACTCATGGAGACACTGTGTCCTTTTGATAATATTAATATCATTATTACAGGGCAATTTTACTATATAACATTCTTCCTTTGGTCCGTCTTCCCTTGTAAACCACAGCCACTGCTGTTTTCTTCCACTGAGAGTGGCCTCACTTGATTGTTTTGCAACTGTTAAATGTTATTCGTGTTTCTCCATCCATCTAGCCATTCCCTTGTCCAAAGGTTTGTAAGACATTAACATGCGCAATGATCTTGGCGTGTGATGTGCATGCAAAGGTGGGGGTCACCTCAGGATGAAAGCATGACCAGCCAAGCCTGCACAAGTTTTTTTGTTTTAATACTTCATTAATCCTTTGTGGGAAAATGTGGGCTGCCTTCCCTGGGTAAGGTTACAGCAGCCACAAGAACAGCGCTACCCATTCCTTCCTACCAGTGTGTGTGTGCATGTGCGTGCACAGTATTTCTGAGTATCCAAACAATGGTATGGCTGCCAGCGTTTGGGATTTTTAACATGCGCACATACATTGATGCATGTATACGACTGACTGCACACAGGGGCTGTACGAACATTGTAAGAGTCTGCACTAAAAGGTGACTCTTGGACAGTTGGAGAAAAATCCCTTGCTGCACTGGGGAATTGAACCTGTGTCAGTATTGCACCTGGTTTAAGCTCTACAAACTGAGCTACCCCTGCCCCTGCACATGTATTTGCTGGGAAGAACTGAAAACGTTCTCATCCTGCCTTAACCGGGAGTTGAATCTTCACCACAGCTGAGGTTACAGCGAGTTCAGCACATTAATTTGGGCAGCCAGTACATCTATCTGTGTAATTATGATTGTGAACAAACTCCTAATTTCATCATTTGCACCTGACAAATCGCACATTCCAAGCATCATTATCTTTTACACTTTATTAAAAATCTTCACTTGCACAGCATCCATTTAAACAAAGCACTCCCAGAAATAGTAAATTCAGTCACACAGCATATATCCCTCTCTGACATACAGGCTTTCCTACCTACATAACAGTTTCTGAACATGTGTCAGTAGTCAATTTTATCCACTTCATCTAATGTGTATCTGAGTATTTCATGAAGTCCTTTGAAGAGGAAATAACCTTTGAACTTTGATCCCTTAAGCATGATGGGAAACCAGAGCACATCATCTGACCACATCTGTGTAAATGGGATGTCCTGTACATCAAACCAGGCTGGTTTCATCTCTGAAAAGAAATAAAAGAGGTGCAAAATCTGTTTTCATTGTTTGGACAAATGACACTTAATCTACTGTGTGTGTGTGTGTGGTGGTGTGTGTGTGTGTGTGAATGTGTGTGCACGCGTGTGTGTGTGTTTGCATACATGTCTGATAGAGAGAGAGAGAGAGGAGAGAGAGAGAGAGAGAGAGAGAGAGAGAGAGAGAGAAAGAGAGAGTATAAATGTGTATATATAATTTATTCCACTAAAAATAATTTGAACATCATGAGCAAAATATTCCTTTCATGATCACTTAAAATCATCCCCCCACCCCCCACCCACACACAACAAATACACACACACATACAGAGCCTATTAGCATAAATGGTCTCTACATCAGAAACAAAAGAAAATGCACCTACCATCAGATTCTACTGGCTGTCCCGAGTACTTTGTTGTGGAGAATACATGGACTTCAAGCAGAACTGGGTCACCTTGGAACTCAAACTTGAGCAGTCCAATCTCATCCAGGTCATGACCGGTCAGCCCAGACTCTTCTTTCAGCTCTCTGCATTGTATACAATTACAAGGTCACTATCATCAAACAAACAAATGAAAAGAAGAAAAGAATCCAAGCTGTAAGAAAATGAATAACATTGCAATAGGCTTTACATTAAAATAACTGAATAAGACCAAACAGATCACTAAACTGTTATGACACCAACTGAATAACAACCATCACCCATAAAGTGAACCAGGTAAAGCCTCCCATTTAAAACTGGCAGCAAATAATGTTTCACACCTGAACCCCTGATGATGGACAGTGATAATATTAGATACTTTTCAAACTGGTGTGACATCTGTAACTTATAAGGTGGTGAAAGTGGTTCATAAAAACTGGTCAGACAATCACTGTAACCAGTCAGATAGATACGGCTATGTTACTACTAGAGCTATACTAGCAAACACCAGCTCCCTTCTAGTTTAACACAAACATGCACACACACATCCACCAACCCACACACATTCTCTCTGTGCTGCATTTGTTGTTGTTGTTGTTTGTATTTCTTTTTAGCTGTCTTTTTTTAATTTTTTGAACTGGTAAAACAAAGTAACAGCCGATACATGTGACAGATTACTGATTTTTTTCCTGGTAATAGGTATATGAACAGCAAACTACCAGAAATTACCGGTTAATGCGAACCCTCAAGGACCACCTAAAAATCGAGTAAAAGTGGTCTTAAAAGAGGGGTGGTCTTTGGTCAAGGAACATTTTGAAAGAGGTTTCATCTTTAGAAACCTGAGGGCATTTTCCCCATTTACTAGCAAGAGTAGGCCATGGGTGGTTAATATATGCTGATGGGTTTATTTATGCATGATGAGTCATGAGAAAGTAGGGATTAAAAACTAGAGGTCTGATCTTTGAAGAGAGCGTGAATTTACATCTAACACTGGAGAGCAGGGTTTAAAAACTTGTTTTAAAGAGATATTTTGAGAGGGGTTTTAAAATTTACATCAAACACTGAAAAGCAGGGTTTAACAGGTGTGGTCATAAAAGGGTGGTCTTCTGTCACACCAGTTTGAAGAAATGTAACTGAACAAAGTGTCAGGTCACAGGTTTGTGATTGCAGTGTGGAATGCGCAGTATGCAGTCTCACCTCAGGGCCCCCTCAAGAATGGTCTCTCCTTTCTCCACCTTGCCGCCAAAGCCATTCCACCAACCCTGTCCAAAGCCTCTTTTCTTGTATCCAAGCAAAATCTTGGACGATTCTCGAACAAACACCAGGGAGAGTACTTTCTTGCTGGCCATCTCATCAGTTCTGTGGGGAGGAATTAAACCGAGTCAGTAAGTGTATTTCATTTGACATAATATATGGCGTCCAAGTTTGCTCTGTGTTACTTTGTCATATAATACTGATCAACTGTTATGTTATTATAATTTCCACTGTGCCTCCCTTATAAATACAATTTTACTATGGGGGGGGGGGGGGGGGGGGGGGGTAGACTCATTATTATTTTAGATTATGAGCACTTTTTGAATGTCTCAGTTTGAGATGAGCCCTAAGTGCTTCACAGTGGCGACTATACAGCACTATTCTTTGCTTCTGAGCAGATTCCGAGTCACTGTGCTCCTGACCTGTGTTCTACATCCTGGATTTGAATGTCTCCACAGAGGGGGCAGTCATCACCTCTGGTGGAAGACACTTGCACTCGGCAATGGTCTTAGGGAAAAAGGAGTTTTTTTTGGTAGGTAGCACTGCATGTCCGCAGGTGGTACTGGTAGGTGGCACTGTGTGTTCGTTGCGTTGATCTTGCTGGGGGCAGGTATGAAGTTGGAGATGCATGATGACCACGTCTCCATGGTGGTGTTTGAAGAAGGTGGTCAGCCTTGCTTGTACTGTTGTAGTACTAGTAGTTGTATTCTGTGCGACTTTAGAGGCTGCCACTGACTGCACGTACATGTTATTGACTATGGAGGTCTGTTGATGGCGGTTAACCACCAAACGGGCAGCCCTCCTCCGAACCGCATTCAGTTTGTTGATATTCTTCACTGCTTACAGGTCCCAGTCTGGGCTTGTAAACTTCAGCGTCAGCATACCCAGGGCTTTGTAGGCTTGCTCTTTGATGGACGTGGTGCCCACACGCCTTTGGGTTCCTCCTCAAGAACCCATGAGTCTTGCTGGCCTTGTTGGTGGTATTGCCAATTGGTAATGCGTGAATCCAAACTAATGTTGTCTGAGAGCGTGGCTCCCAGGTACTTTGTCTCTTTGGTAGAGTTGAGAGGGCGGCCATGAAGGTGGTACTGATAGTAAAGCAGCTTCCTCTTCCTGTTGATCTTGATGTGGAGTGCCTGGCACTTCTCAGGATGGAGTAACATCAGCCATTTCTCTTCCCAATCAGCAAGGCAGTCCAGTCTGGACTAACTAAAATATACATGAGTGTTACTGTTATATATATGCATGGTGCATTGTTATATATGGTGTACACATAACACACTGAGGCGGCAGCAGTTTCATGTGGCACCAGCCATGTCAGCGCTGTAAGCAAACCACTTTGATGGTTATTAAAAAAATAATAAAAAAAAACACTGCAAAAAGCTAGTCATCCATGTACTGTGATGTAGAATCACATGCGAGCGCAGTGAGTCTGCTCGAGAGCGTAGCACTATCAACAACACGAATAATATTAAACTGATACAGTATTTATTTTTTAAAGAAAAGAATAATACTTTATGTAAATTGTTTTGGTAGGACTATGCTCTACATGTGTATAGAATATCATACTTAGGTTAATATGTATCATGTGAGCGTCCAGGGCGTTGATGAGTGCATGATAAATGTACATTATTATCATTATTATTATACCCACACACAGTGATTTAAAAAAAATCAACATCCTCTAACCATAAGAGGTAGAAATAAGCTACTGTAAAGTTGAAAATTATCCCCCATGCGTTTACACGTACACACACACGAACGCACACGCACACTAAAACAGTAAAAGTAATTAGCAAACCCCACACGAATTTTCGCGCTTACTAGCCTGTTTCGTTGACCTTTCACCTTGCGCTTCTCGTGTGATCACGTGATTGTCTTGCGCATTTCCACTTCCGGTTTGGAAGGAAAAGGAGGCAAGATGCCGTTGCCACTGCAGCAAGGAATATTTCAGGTTTTTATCATATTTATCAGTCTTAAAAATCGTTCGTTACGTCAGTTATTGTTTTCTTCAGTGAGTTAATAAAACTAGAACTGCACATAAGTGTCCATTGACAGTTAATCTCCGTGCAGATATAATAGTGTGGAGTCATGGCGGAAACATGGAAAACGTCCAACTTGAAGTTGCACTAAGACATTTTCTGCATAACATCCTTTGCTCTTGGATGTACAGAAACGGAGATGCTTGTCTGTTCGGTGTTTTGTTGTGTTAAATCTGCGCAATCACCTGATTTTTAATGGAGGTTATTGTGGGTAGTGGCCATGTGTTACAAAACAAGCTCACTATTAAAAGCATGATTGAGACTGACCAGTGAAATTACTGAACGATGTCAAGCAAACTATTATGACCAGTGAAATTACTGAACGATGTCAAGCAAACTATTGCGTTCGAATTGTTCACAGTTACCCACTTCTTGGATACTTACGGCTTGCTAACTTAGTCAGCACGTTCATTTTAGCTTCAGTCTGCTATATTAGTATCTGAAAACAAAACCGCGAAATAGGAAACAAATTAATTCAAATTTCTGCTATTCTGCTTCTAGTACCACACTGATAACTGAACTAATTTACTAAAGAACAAGTTGAAGTTAACGTTCCCCATGTCACCATGTGTATATTATTTTATTAGACACCAACAACAACAACAACAAAAAGGGGGTGGGTGGATGGATGGAGAAGACAGAGCAATCTGAACAATCAGAGATGGTAGTCAGTGCACCAAAACTGTAAAACTAAAAGTGAAGCCTGTGTGACTGCACTACTCTGGCATTTTGCACCATCAACTTGATCAGGTGTGTTTACCTGGCATCATGATTGCAGTAATACTAATAGGGTTTCACACTGAGCTCCAAGCCCCACCTCATTCCTCCCAAGCTTTTGATCTTACCACTGTGTGGCTGCTTTGTGTTGACTGGTGGCATGCACTGATAATGATTTGAATCTGATACAGCATGCAGATGATTGTAATTTACCATATTTGATTGCACTTGCAGAGCTTGACAAAGGTTGGTTGTTATCTGATCATTGAACAGTTGCTAGAGAGTGAAAATAGTCAAATAAAATGCTGCTTAGCAGCTACAGTATTTAAAGGTTTTGTTAAGTTGCTATGTATTATTACTATTGTATTAGATTGTGAAAAAAGTATGGCTGGTGTGCCCAGGCTCAACATTTTGTTATTTGTCTTATTGACCAAACTTTTATTGAAAACTAGGATTATTCATTTTGTTGACAGCCTGAATGCTTTATAAAGAACACCTAAAAAGGTAGTGTGTGGTAACTGGTATGTTAAAATCAATGTGTAATTTTAATCTGCATAGTGCATGCAATATTTGCAGCTGTAGTGTTGCAGTAAAGTTGAATATTAATGTAATATTGTCTAATGTGCGAATCTGTCTAGGTGGAGCATATAGTCCATTCCTTAAAAGGAAAAAAAGGAAAAAAAGACACACACTAAGGATGAAGGAATCATATAATACAGTCCAAGACAAAAACTTTGTGCACCGAGAAATAGGCCAACAATGACAACATACATTTACATGCACACGCAAATGCGTATTTCATTTGCAATTGCCTGCATTACATTTACAGTTTACACACGCACACATTACTGATCAGGAGGACAGCTTGAAGAGATGAATTCTGAGAGATAATATTATTATTAAAAGGATCTGAAGGTGCCATGGTTGGTATTACTGTTACTACTTCACTAGTGTTACTGTTACAGTCACAGTGTTAGTCTTGCTGTAAGTGCTGTGTCAGAATAGTAAAATAGGAAGCGTGTTTGGTGTGTGCTGAGCAGCTGTTTTGCTGTAATATATTGCAAATTACATTTTGGGGTATATAAAACACAAACTGATCAGTTGATCTGTAACAGTGTAAGTGTATTATATATATATATATATATATATATATATATATATATATATATATATATATATATATGTGAGTACTTATTCAGATTTGCAGCTTAACTAAATGCATTTGTTCAATGCAGTCAACGGTGAGCTCATCTCAGATGTTAACACTGCAATACTTAGATGATTTGAATAGCATTCTGTCTATAGATCTATGCATGTAAGTGATTTGAATAGCATTCTGTCTATAGATCTATACATGTAAGCAATGAAGGTCATGGCCAATGAACTTACTATTCTACTATTATTATAGACAGGAATGATTCTGAAAACTGAAATGTTTTTTACCTTGAGTCTTGACTGGTGGTAATAATCTAATATGTTAGACTTATGAAAGTCTGAAGGGAAAAAAGTTTTAGTTCATTGTGATGGCGCTTTCTTATTTCCCAAACAAAATGAATTTAAGTTAAAAGCATGTTGGGCTCTCTTAGTCTTACCAGAAACAGTTTTGAATTACATTATTGGATAGTTTGTGTCAGGGTTGCACAGGTACTGAGGTAGGATTAGACTGACTCAGTGAATGGGGGACAGAGGTAGATGGCTTATAATTAAATGTGTGTGTGTTTGTTTATGCAAGTTAAGTTGAATCTTGAGACTGTAAAACTAAAGTAAACATTAGGTATTGGCAATTGTATAAAGTTTGAAATGTCCTCTTGTGTTATATACAGGGTCAGGCAGCTGTGGAACCTATGCAAGTAGATGGAGCACCTGAGGAAAATGACAACATAGAAGATGAGCCACAGTACACAGTGGAAAATCCATCTCTGGTGAGTCCGTTATAGTTTGGTATTATGTATGTGGTCTTGCCACTCTCTCTTCTTGGTGGGGGGGGGGTAATGTTGTGCCTTGTTATAGTAACAAAATCTTTATGGGTCCCTTGTTCTTGAGCATTTAAGTGTTAATCACCTTGCATTATTTGGGTATTCATCACTGTTGAGTGTGGTGACCCATATACTTATGTGAACAGGAAGTGCCAGGAATGGCTCTCAGTTTAATCTCACGGTCATTTGGAACAGCAGCTTGACTAAGGAGTGGCATTAAAAGAGCTCAGGTGATTTTGGTAAAAAGTAGAGTTGACAAAAATATGGTCTTAAAAAAAGGGGGGTCTATTAACAGAGGTTCTGGTCATGTTAATTCAAAGCTTTTCTTTGGGTACTTTGCCGCTTGGGTGCCAACAGGGACGCTGAGCCTTAGCTGTTGGTGTCACTGGAGCCCCAGTGTGATTTCAGGATTTCAGAATTGTTCAATTTTTTTACCAGTTATTATTTGAACAGGACCTGGAGCAGAATGCTGCTCAGTATACCGGGCTAGCGCGCTTGTACCGCCTCATGTTCATTGGGGACCACTGCCCCTCCCTGCGGGTGGAGGCGCTGCGCATGGCTCTCAATTATGTCATGACCACCTACAACACCAACCTCTATGGCCTCATCCACCGCAAGCTTCAGGATGCTGTGTCTGCGTGAGTGACTCCATGTTGGTTTTAGTGTGGCCAAGACCCATCTTTTCTCCTCTGGACTCTGAATGCCTTGCCTGTGTACATGCAGCTGTGTGCCATTGTGTGTGTGTGTGTGTCTTGGAAGTGATGAGAAAGATGATGAATGTAGTGTTGTAGTGTGTTTGTGTAATTAGTAGGGTTCATTGTACCCTAGGCTGTGTATATATTTTGTCGACCTCATCGTTTTTGTATTGTGCACTTCAGGCTCACGTTAGATGTAAGCATCTTACAAAATACTCTTTTACATTATCTTGCCTTGGTGGCTGTTGTAGTGTCTTCATTTTGACTGGACTGAATTTTAGCATTGACAGGGCCCCAGTCTTTGCCGAAATAATTGTCTGCAGAATTCTGACCCCTTCCCCTCCCTAAACAGGTACATGCTGTGAATAGCTTGTATTTTTGCTCATGTTTGCTTGGATTGGTTTGGGGGGGGGGGGGGGGGGGATCTGCACTGAAGTTTAAGAAATATAAAGACTTTGGCCGAAGAGAAGGTAAGTGGCAAGGTGACCATGTGAGTGTTGCATGTGTTGCAGAAGCAGCAGCCTACCGGATGCAGTGGCCGGGTCCGTGCACAGTGTGCCCCCTCTGGATGTGCCGTGGATGGAGACCACAGCCAAGAAGGCTGCTTTCAAGCTAGAGAAGCTAGACACAGATCTGAAAAACTACAAGAGCAACTCCATCAAAGAGAGCATAAGGTGGGCACAGTCCTGAGCAGGCCATGTTAGCCCTGTTGACAGTGATGGTAATGGGAACATTAGGAGTGCCTGCAGTGAGCACTGCTTGCTTCAGAATAGCGTGTATGCAGAGAAGTACAGTATCAAAACAGGGTGGGGGGGGGGGGGGGGGGACAAAAATGCAAGGAAATATGACAAAAGTCTCTCAGATCACATGATATAAAGCAACAGCATATGTTAAGTGCATACTCACACATGCATGTCTATGCACAACCAGCAGTTAAGCTGTTGGTTGTGTATGAACTGTAACAAATGTAGGGAAAGATGGCAGAAACCAGTGGACATTAAGTTTAAGATACCTGTACTTAGTGAACATGTTTGTTTGGCATGGTAGTGCTCATCAGATTTGTACAGTGATGATTATAATAGTTATTACTATTAATATTATTTATTGATGCTAAATGGTCTTCTGTACATGTGTGTGCAGACGAGGTCATGATGATCTAGGAGACCATTACTTAGACTGTGGTGACCTTACCAATGCCCTCAAGTGTTATTCCCGTGCCCGTGACTACTGTACCAACCCCAGACATGTGGTCAACATGTGTTTAAATGTGATAAAGGTAAGCCAGGTTTTTGCATTGGTAGGGATCTGTATGTTTTAGAGGTGTTGCGGTGAAAGTTCATAGAAACCATAGCAATGACATTTGTTGGACGGTGTTGTTGAGACCAGCATGTTTTGTGTGGAAGCTTCGTGACGGTAATAATCTCTGTTACGTTTTGACCATTTATATTTGTGCTAGTTTATTAATGTTGACACCTTGTGTAACTCTACTAGCATGTTTTAATATGTGGTTGAATTATTTTTCCTCCCTATTTAATTTATCAGAATGACAGTGAAGACTGTTTTGAGAAGAACACATTTGCACAAAAAGAGAGCATGTTGGTTTTATGTGGTTTAGTCATTGTGCAGAATTATACATTTTTGTCATTTTTTTGTTCTAGGTTAGCGTGTATTTACAAAATTGGTCTCATGTGCTGAGCTATGTAAACAAAGCGGAATCTACCCCAGAGGCAGAGGTAAGCTATGAGTATGAGTGTTGTTCCCTCAGTTTGTTAATTTGTTAAAAATACACAGCTGAAATCCAACCTGAACATGGGACAATGCTGTACAGATGGCAAATGGTACAGTTAGAGCATATCTATAGAATTGAGAGTCTTCTTCTTCTTTTTGTTTTAAGACAGGTAATTTAATGAAAAGATTTGCTGTTAAGGGATGTGGGACAGAAATTCGCATTTTATGATATGAATAGAAACATATTTGTGTGCGTGGTGTGGATGTAATTGCCCGTGTCAGTATGTCCTCTTTGTAGTTTAGACTTCTTTTGAAGCATCAAACATTTTACTGCCAAACTTCTGAAGTCCATGTCAGAGTTTTCTGGGGGGTTTTGTGCAACATTATATGCTGAGATGTGAAATGTAGTCAGTCCTTCATGCAAAACAATGGTGGGAAACAAGTAATGCGGCTGGAAATTAACATAGGCAGTAACTTCCACAGACCCCATTGGATGTCACCCACCCTGGCCTGGGAGCTGTCAGAGTTGATATGCTTTAATGGCTGACTTTACACCCGGACATCACAGAGAGAGATTGCTTAAGGCCTTCAATTAAAACACTTTCTGTTGTACAGATCTGGACTTTTTGTGTATAGTAAATGTATGGGATTTGAGCAATGCGTGAGAGGGTTATCTTGCGTTAGAAAGGTGTTTTTTCTGCATATTTGTGACCCCTGTAGACAGTGATCATGTATGTGTGTTTTATTTCAGCAAAGTGCAAAGGAAGCTAACCTGACTGTACAGAGCCGATTAAAATGCGCTGCAGGGTTGGCAGACTTGGCCACGCGCAAGTACAAGTCTGCTGCAAAACACTTCTTGCTAGCCAACTTTGACCACTGTGATTTCCCTGAGGTGAGTGTGTTCCTCTTTGACTGTCGTGCTGTTTTTCATAGTAGTCATTCCTCTTCTGGATATTCCCACTTCACTTTCATTCCACCCCAGAATCTCCCAGCAGTACAGGATGCCAGCAATACATGTGATGTGGTTTTGTGGCATTTGAATTGCTGTCCTCTCTAGATTGCAAGATTTTACAGTTTCTACACATTGATTTTGGTTTGTAGCATTCTAAGTTGTGTGCATATATTTTAGCTGCTTAACATGTTGTCAAGGAGCATGGAGAGGTTGGTGATGTGTATTTATTTTTTGTTCTGTCCCTGTTGACAGCTCCTCTCCCCTTCCAATGTTGCAACCTACGGTGCTTTGTGTGCTCTGGCGTCCTTCGACAGGCAGGAGCTGCAGGTCAATGTCATAGCCAGCAGGTGAGTGCAGCTGCTTTCTTCTTCTTCCTGCTGCTGTTCTACTGCCGTTTAGGTTGTTGGCATGTTGTCGTTATGTGGAGGAGCCACTTCATTGAAAATGGGAAAGTTTGCAGCAGAAGAAAAAAAGAAAGAACACTTCCCACCCCACAGGAATTCTGACAGTACACACAAAACAATGTTTCAGTAACTTGTGTTTGCTGTTCCATGCCCCAGGAACTGTTTCATTTTATTTACATTTATATTGCTGTTTATGTACTGCAGCTCATTCAAGCAGTTCCTGGAGCTGGAGCCTCAGCTGCGTGACATCCTGCACAACTTCTACGACTCCAAGTACGCCAACTGCCTTAAGCTGCTGGCTGACATTAAGGACAACCTGCTGCTGGACCTCTACCTGGCCCCACATGTAGCACCCCTCTACACACAGATCAGGAACAGGGCCTTGTGTCAGGTCAGTGCAGAGTTTTTAACATAACCCTTTGTTTAGCATCCCTCTGCATGCAGGAGACTTGCATCAGATCAGAAAACAAATTTTAGCATAGTTCATATGTAGCACTGCTCTGCTCATAGATAGAATCAGAGCGCTGTGTTGAGTTGGAAGGGGGCTTTTAGTGGGGCCTGTGTGTAGTGCCCCTCTACATGCAAATCAAAAGCATGGCCTTTTGTCACATTAGAAAACTAACATGACCTGTATGGAGCCTGAAACTTGTAGCTCGGAAAGGGCATAGTGACAGGTCAGAGGAAGGTGTAGGCATGTTGGGGAACGGAAAAAAGCTCTTCAGCGACAATGATATGCCTCCCTTCTTTTAGAGCTCTATTATAGAGCATTGTTATTGTTGGTCACAAACTGTTTGCACATCTGCCCTAGAATTTTATTTGAAGCTAAAAAGGGAAATAAATGCTTGTGCTCATCACATTCGAGATCCTACATTTGTTTTGTCCCTGATATAACTGTCATGGTTCACTGGGTTTTTAAAAACCAGTTCTCTGTAATGGATGATATGTGTCTCAAAATAGATATATAGTGAAGGGCTGGACTGAACAAGTGTTGTGGTGTGTTCAGTATTTCAGCCCATACCTGTCAGCGGACATGCACAAGATGGCTTCAGCATTCAACACAAGTGTGGGGGCCTTGGAAGATGAACTAATGCAGCTGATTCTGGATGGTCAAATCAACGCTCGCATCGACTCACACAATAAGGTGTGTTGACAGGGGTACACAGGTTGCAGGACTAAGAGCATGGGTACTTGTTTACTTCAAATGATTTTTTGATGATTTTCTTTGTTAGACTGGCAGGAGGGGGGAGAATGTTTTTTGCAGAATCTGGTTGCCTTGTAAATGATTTGAATAAGGATGTGTGTTTGTGTTGTCTGAGTCACTTTAAAAATTTAAGTAGTACTTATGTCTGATCATTTTGCATAGCCGTAATGGTATATTATGCTTATCATGTTTGTATTGCTGCCAGGTGAATTCCATCTTGGGAGCAGAAGAGTTGTAGGTTTCCTATCATGCAGGCAAAAGTGAAGTGAGAAATTGTAAAACACTTTTTATGTACTGACGCTAATCTCACCTGTGGTGTTCTCACCAAGCTTATATAGTATCAGATGTGCAGTTAGCGTTATTGATAAATTAGAATATGCTTTGAACGCCTTTCCAAACCTGTCCCTAACAGACTGTATGTGGTCGCTGTAGATGTTGAGCCTCAACATTCCAGGCAGTTGCATGTAGTTGATTATGTCTGCCTTGTGGAGGCCAAACACTTGAGTGTGTTGTATTTTTGCTTGTTTAATGTAAATGTGTTTGACTGCACAGCCTTGCCATTCTGTATCTGCAGATCCTGTATGCCAAAGACATTGACCAGAGGAGCAGCACATTTGAAAAATCCCTGGCCATCGGTAGAGACTATCAACGAAGAACAAAGGTAGTAGGAAACAGAATTGTGCTGTTTCACAGTTTATGTCTTTGAGAGGGAACTTTAACAGCAGCAGCATTTTAATCTTTTTTTCAGTCGAGCATGGCTGATGCATCTGAGTGTTTGTTACAGTTTCTTGTGGATAAGCTTGTATAGACTTTTAGGCTTTAGCATAGTCTTGTAAACATTCTTTTTTTCTTCTCTTTCTTTTGTAAACTTTTTTTTTGTTTTTTTTTGGGTCTTTTCTTTAAACACTGTGTAACAGTCTCAAGACAAGGTGGCTGGGGTCGTTAAACTGGTTTGTTCCAAAAAAGGGAAAATACAGAAGGAATAGTACCTTCACTTTCCCTGAAGCAGAATGCTTTAAGCAGTGACCAAGTGGTTTCTTGTGTGCGTTTTTTATATGCTCAGCAGACCTTCCCGTTTTTGTGGACTGTTGTCATGTGACAGTTATTATGGTTTGGTTCATTCGTTCGTTCTGTTCTTGCTTAATGTCCTCAGATGCTAAAAGCATATTAGGGACAATCTATAAAGCAAGCTTGTCTTGAATATATCATTTTTTCATTTCACTTATGGTTTGGGCTTTGTTTCAGGCTCTTATACTGAGGGCAGCAGTGTTGAAAAACCAGATTCATGTCAAGGTGAGTTTAAAATGCATGGCTGTTGTGATGCACAGCCTTTGGTCTTGTTTTAGTCCTGCTTCAGATGTAGACAAATGAAGATGGTAGGTTTTAATGGTGTTAACAGGTTTCTGTTCATGTGCACAGTTACTGATATTGTGGATAGGTAAACCTTAGTTTATTTTTGATATCCATTTTTGTGTTGTATTGGTCTTGTTTCTATTACTCTTTGTATTTTTATAAAGATTTTTTCCTTCTCTTCAGCTGTTGACTTCAGTGAGGTCATTTCTACTTGTAGCTCCAGTCAGTTTTTGTTCTAGCCGTTAAGTCCTGCCCCATTTGTCAAATCCCACCATTTCCCCCAGTATTGTAGCCTGTTTCACATTTAGATTCCACCAGCTTAACCACTTTGATTAAACACCTCTTCACTTGCAGATGCCACCACTTCTCATGTTAGCCACAAAGCACTTCCCTGCTTGTAGACCCCACCTGTTCCCAGACTATTAGCCCTCCACCCACGGATCCCTCCAGTTCTCAGTATTTTAACCACAAAGATTTTCCCACATGTAGGGGCTTTCAGTCATTTTAGCCACAAGGCACTTCCCTGCTTATAGATCCCTCCATTTCCCAGTATTCTAGCCACTAAGTCCTTTTCTGTCTGTAGATCCCACCAGTTCTTGGTATTTTACCAGTTTTAGCCATTGAACCCTTTTGTGTTCGTATATTCTGACGGTTCCCGGTATTTTACCATTTTTATTCACTGAGCCCTTCTGTGTTGGTAAATTACGCCGGTTCTCAGTATTTTACCATTTTTATTCACTGAGCCCTTTGTAAATCCTGCCGGTTCTCACCATTTTTATCCACTTAGCCCTTCTCTGTCCGTAAATCCTACCAGTCCTCTGTATTTTGCCATTTTTATCCATTGAGCCAATCTCTCTCTAAATCCCGCCAGTTCTCTGTATTTTACCATTTTTATCCACTGAGCCCTTCTCTGTCCATAAGTCCCACTGGTTCTCAGTACTTTACCATTTTTATCTGCTGTGCCGTTTTCCACTTGTAACTTCCTCCGCTTCCCTGTATTTTGGCCCTTCCCAACTTCTAGAGGAAATCTATTTCTCTTTTTTAATTTTCGGAATTTGTTTATATATAGGTAATCCAGACTTTGACCTGTGCTGATGTATCTTGGGGTTTGCCCACTAACTTCCTGTTTATTCGTTTGTATTTTTGTGTGTCGACTAACACAACTATGAAAAGCCTTCTGTTTCTGAGGGTAGAGCCCGCCTCGGGAGGGGGGCCAGGGAGGCGAGATGTCAATAGCCCCGGGCAGTGCAAGTGCAGCGAGGAACTGAACGCTCCACACAGTCCACACCTACCCGTCGCACCTGCACAGTGTTTGGCCTGCCTGCCTGCCTCTGCTTCTGCCGCCGTTATCACCCCCTGCGGAGGGGGAGGCGATTCTTTAAAGGATGAGTGCTTGGGAAGGAATGGTGGTTGCTGCCACAGATGCTCCTGTAGGACTGTGATAAAGTGTCCGTCATGGCGCTGGCACACAGTTGGGAGGCTGAGAGCTGCGGAGGCTGTGCGGCTTGAGCAGCTGTGCACCGTTACGCTGACCTCATTTGAGTTGCACCTGTCCACTGTGTAACACATCGCTTTTGTGTTGGGGCAAATCATCTGTGCACGGTCACCATTAGACTGTGGCTGATAAACTGTCATTAAGTGTGTGCGGCATTTGGGGGGGGGGGGGGGGGTAGTGTGTGTATGCATGCACACCTTCTGTGTTCTTCAGGGGCAAGTGTTGATACCAGTTGTTTTGTGCACAAAGGTGGTCAGAAGGTCATGAACTGGGGAGGTGAATTACCAAATGAACAACAGTGTCTTTCAGCAGGTGAAAGTCTTAGTAAAAACTGGCACTGAATAACAATGCTATCATTGATTTTTGATCTACGTTTATGCCCCCCCCCCCCCCCCCCCCCCCCCCCCCCCCGCCACTCCAATTTGTTTTGCTTCATGATTAATACTGAAAATGAAACAAAAAAGCCCTCTGACCTTTTTAGGTGTTTTCTTGCTTGTCAAATGTGGGACAGGCTGAGATGATGAGACATTAATAAATTCAAGTGAAAAGGATCTGCATTACTGTATACATGTCTGTATATGTTACAGCAATTTGGTTCTTTTGTTTTCTGGTTGCTTCTTGTATTACCGAATAGATCATGACCACCTGCGTGAGAATGTTGATTGTCAAGTTGCGCTGTGGCTACAGTTCAGTGTAGACGTGTTGGGCGTAGTTGATAAGGCATGTTCAAACATATTTTTGTAACCAAAAAAAGAATGATTGGGCACGCATGAGTGGCAATGTTGACTTGACATGATGTATGATCTGTATATTCTGATTTAGTCACTACCTTTCAGTGGTTGGAGATGGGGTTCGTATTCTTACTGAAAAATAAATCTTGCCTTTTCAACCATGTTATGCAAAATGCGTCAGGCATTGGCAACCCATTGCTTTCATCTTGGCCAGATTAATGGCAAAATGGGTTGTTGCGTGAAGGTACTCTTCAGTTGCATAAAATAGCAGAACTGTGTTCTTTTTAGGTAAACAGCATGACAGCATGCATGTGGACAAGTAATAATATTTGCAAATTGTGTTGGGTTTCAACATCCAAATGCTTGGGGGGTGGGCGGGGGATCTTTAAAAAATCCTGAAATGGAAATCCCATGACCAGCTGAAAGGAAAGCAGTGAGGTGTCCCTATGTATGGTTTTAGAGCTATAAATACCAAATTTATTCCTTTCTTGTGGACAGTGTGCCCTGTCATGTCTTGCATTTTGATTTCAGCCTGTGTCTTAATGGAAGAGAGTAGTGCATAGGTCTTTCACATCGCATCTTCCAGTATATATATATATATGTCCCTAAAAAAAGTTGTTTATAGCAAATTGGAACACAGCGCAGAAAATATGCAGTCTCCTGTGTGCAGTGCTTGGGGCAGTTTGGTTAAATATACCAATTACTTTGACTCAACCGTCTGAGTGTGTGCTTTATTAGTTCATTTGAGAAAGACACTTAATTGCTGTTCTTAATGATCACAAGCTGTGAAGTGGCTCTGCTGCAACAGGGGTGAGGTTGCTTTAGCATTCATGGAATAGTCTTTAGTCACTTGGGGTGTGTGATGCTTGGCATGCCTTTGTGTGGTTCAGACATGTAGCTTTGGAAAGGACCATCTGCCACATTACAGGCTACACATTGATTGTGAACACCACATTTCATAGCACTGAATTTCATTTAACCATCCTGGCAGTGTTGTGATGGTCACTTACTGATGTTTTATACCATTTGGTTAAAGCTTTGCATGCTATTTGATGGCCGCACAAGCTGTTTTTGACAGTACCCATGCGCTGCTATGATTACTACAACTACTGTGATGACTCCCTCCTTTCACTGTTTGGCTAAGCATGCCTGTGCAGAGAGACTCCAAGGGCAGTTCTTTGTAGAGTGCTTCTACCTTTATCATTACAACCGTTTGCCATCTGTGTATCAGGAGCTATGATCAGATATTTTATTTAAGCGTATGGCTATGGAAAAGTCTATCTGAGTTATGCAAGCCACACATAGATAGTACCATCTGTGTTCAGTAGCCATGATGAGAAGGAACAGGTTACGCCAAATGCAACTCCTGGGCTTGTTAGATAATTGCTTACGGAGTTTTGTGACACATTAGATAGAATGGGAGTTAACAATGAGTAGAAATTAGTTCTACATTAATAACTTGACTGATTGGTTTTATCACACTCACCATGGAGCAAATGATGTCTCCAAAAAGATTAGGCAAAAAAGTTGTAGTTTCAGAGCCATCGTATATACCATGGGTTGTCCAGTACATGTTTAGATATAGACAATGCTGGCTTAAATATGACCAAATACCATGATACTTTAGGGCCTAGATACCACCATTTCCTTTCACAGGAATTAGTCATGTTTTCTTTTCAGACGGACACTTAGTCAAAGTGTCATAAACATGTCAGCCAGATTTTGATTGTTTTTTTGTTTGTTTTTCCTGTGAAAAATCATGCGAGTCCTGAATAATGACGACTGTGCTCATAATAAAAGTTGAAACAAACAGAAAACTCTTATATCTGATTGTCTTAAGAGACAGCAAGTATGAAGCTAAGTTCATTCAAACTTTGCTGGGTGATAACCATGCTGGTGGCCATGACCGCTTGTCACAACAGTTAAGTTCTTATACAATCTTTGTGTGGTCATCACTTCCATGGGCACTGCATCGTACAGAATGCCTTCCCTGACTGGGGTGTGCATTGAAAGAAGACGGTGATATGTTTCAGGACTGCAAAAGCTTTATTGTTGGCTTTCTTTGAGATCACTTAAATGAGACATTTGGAAAATGCTTGATAACCTCCGCTTAGCTTTACACTTTGGGCACCAGTTCTGGTGACCCTGATTGAATGTCAAGGTCACAGATGTGTTGGAAAGGTGAAGATGAAAATTCTCTCTTATTAACCGGGTTTTGTTGCTGATGTGGACAAGATCATGGACACAATGCCTAAGTATCAAACATTAGTGTGTGTGTATACATATTTTCAAGGAATATAATTCACCTGCTTCATGCTGCTGCTGCTGTAAGAGAAGCCTTTCTCAGTCAAGAGAGTGTTCAGCTCCTTAGGTGTTTTTTTGTGTGGAGAGTTTGGAAGTCTGAAAATCCTACTTTCATGGTATGTTACAAAGGAATTCAGGGCCTTTTAGTCTCTTTCATGCTGTCATGTCATTGTGATGCTATTTAACAATATGATTTCACCGTCTTCTGGCATTGTAGGCACCCTGAATGGAGCAGTTTTTTGGCCTTTATACTTAAAATGTCAGTTTCTCATAGGATCATTTATTTAAACCGATATGTATTCAACACTGTTGCCTCATCAGATCAGGTGATCCAGTGTATATTCAATGAAATAAGAAAGATGATGCTTGGTGAAGTTTCACACTTCTTTTTCTGGTTCAGCAACCAATATTTTCTAGTTCACTGGAAAAAAGTTAAGATGATATTTTTAATTTTTAATGTGAGTTGACTGAAGATTTGTTTCATTTTTAGAAGTAGAAGTTAAAAGTTACATAGAAGAATTTTGACTTTTTGTAATGATATATGCATGGCCAAGAAGAGTGATGTAAATGGTTCTGAATGGGTTCATATTGGTTTGATTCCCTGAGAGGATTTGGTGCCAACTAGCTGAAAGATTACTAGATTATATTCAGTTAATGAATCTAAATTTGACGCACAACTTCTGGTACACATGCAGCCACGTGAAACTTGGATGGCTAAAAGCTTTCTGACTGGCATGAAAAATTGTAGTGGTCAGTGTTACTATTAGGCTGTTTGCCTGCCCCACTGTCCATGGTGTAAGCGTTAATGTTGCAGTGTGTGGTTTTGTTTCATTCTGACTGCACATCTCATCAGTGTCAAACATTTTATCATGGTACTATTTTCTGATCTTTACCAGTTTTTCTCGAGACCTTGATCTTACTTCAAGGTCCCAGCAGTACATGGCGTTGAAATATACAGTTGTGTTCTGATCTGTTCAGGTTCATCCTGTACATGCTTCTTAACTATATGAGCCAGGTTGTGTTTCGTTTACTGTTTTTGACTTCGGAAGTTAGTCAAGAGAGAGGGTGAACATGTTGACTGATGACAAGACCTTAGTGTTGCTTTTTCCTTGAACACTGTGTAAGCCAAGTCTTTGCATGGCTGTAACCTCCATTCGGCTCTGCTCATTTGTATTAGGTTTGACCTTGACCTGTTTCAAAGTCAAAGGGGTGTAGTTGTATTTTTCTCTGTAAGATCAAGTTTGATCAGATTTCAACTTTGCTTGATGTAATATAGCGATAAATAACCGAACCATGCATAGCATTCGATGCATGTTTGCACTTGGCAAAAACATTGGATCTTTCTTTGAGACTTTGTGAGTAAAATCTGTTAAACTTTACATTGCAGTAACTTCCATTGAGCATGCAGGTTTGAGTATGCGAATGTGACTGATGGTATTTAGGTGGTCTTTGAATGATGATACGGTTGATTAAGCTTTACACAGACAAGTGTTGGTGAAGGTCAGATGGTTGGATTTATTTTTATCCATTTTTAATGTGTCTAAAAGCATTTGTTCTTGTCCATTACAAAAGAGTTTGAAGTGCAGCATGTACCACACAATTTTAGAGTGGAATATAGCACGCTTGGTGAACTTGCCTAATTTGGTGTGAAAATAGATGAATACAATGTCAGTAAATGCTTATATGTATAATCATTGAATGAGAAGTGTAATGTGTTTGTGGTGAATATGACTCTTTTGCCAGTGTGCTTGATCAGGAACGCTCCTACCTACCTACCTAGCTTGTTGAGAAGTGTATAAATGGATGCCTCGTCTTAATTGATTTAGTTTTGTCCTCATTTCCACCCCTCCTGTCTTGCTTTTTCAGCTGTGAGAAACTGCTGGACTTGCTCCACTGTGTAGATGAAATGTGATGTTTAAATGTGGCATGCTTGAATGAATGTAATGAAGACATTTCCAGGTTATTTCCATGAAAGTAAATCATTGACATGTTTTAAAAACATTCCCTGGAGTATTTTCTTCTTTTCACTAAGCAAAGGTTGTGTGAGGATGGATGATGGTACCAAAAATGAGTGAAAGTGTGACTTTGAGCAAAGAGCTTGTGAAACAAAGCAAGTTGTGGGAATTTGTTACTTGCAAACTCTGTGGGGTTGATAGCCTGCATTCAAGTGGTGTGTGCTGGTTTTGGTGACATTGATCTGATTTCTAGGTCATGGGAGGGGAGGGGGACTTTTGTGTTCCGAGTTGTGTGAGAACTTGATCTTGTCAAGGTTGGTACCGTGGAACCCATGTTTCAAGACCACCATAAAAATGGAGCAAAAGCGGTCTTAAGAGAGGGGAAATCAGTGGTAAGTTCATTTACATGGAAATACAAAGGGTGCTTCTGAAAAAGTGGTCGTACAAGAGGGGTGGTTGGTCATCAAGGGTTCCACAGTGGTGGATTGTTCATGACTTAATGATAACAATCATTTCTAAAGAGCAAATTCTTAAAAGGCCCTGAGCGCTTTACAAAGAACATGATGGGAGGCAGGGAAGTGGATACATGTACCAAAAGCAAACATTAAACATAATTACACGCTGAGTCGCAGTCACAAACAAACACACCACGCACACATAATCTCGAACATGGTTGAGTTAGTCTCAGTGGTACAGGCTGAAGAAATGTGCTTTCAGGGCAGACTTGAAAGTAGTGATTGTTGCAGCATTTCTGATGTGTTGTGGCGAGTTCTAGAAAGAAGAGCCAAACTGAGAGAAGGCAAGATTACATTGACTTCAGGGTTTTGTCTGAAGAAAATCAACAAACGAAGCAAAGAATTCTGTTTGAAATTTATTGGTCCATCGTCAGAAAGCAGATGCAGTGACTATAACAAGGAAATAATGATATAAAAATATCTGAATAGAAGAATACAATGCTCTACTGGGAAGAGAGAGAAAGAAAGGGAAAAAAAGGCTGACAAAAACTTTTTTTCATTTTATTTCTAGCAATCTACTGGAAAATAATAAATGTACCCTGTGCATTTTGACAATGAATTTCCTGGAAACCATGTCTGAAGAAATTGACATGAGATGCTTGAGTTCTGTTGTGCAGCTTGAATACAGTAATCTAATAGTAACACAGTGCTAAAGCCAAAATGATATAGGCATACACATATGCATGACAGTTGATTTTGACAAATATTGAATTGGGGTTTTGAGATGCGCAAACAAACAAAAACGCCACCAAAAATAAATCGTAAGAAAAATTGCAAACCCTGGTAATGGCTCCAAGGACAGCAGTAGGACAAGAGTGTACTGAAGAGGCAGAGAGTTACCTTGCCTGCTCCCATGTACCAAACTTCAACTTAGTTTTCTGTGATAAGTTGTAGCATGTGTGTGTGTATCATCCATAACTTAAGTTTCCTTTGGTAAGTTGTAGCATGTGTGCATATCATTCCGATTCCAGCCTGTGGTTTGGCAGAACACCCCAGACACAGGTTTTTGCCATGGAAAGGAACATTTGAGCGCAGTACATCTTGGACTACCCTGATGACAGAATCTCATTACTGGGACAAACAAGTCACAAAAAGACTGGCCCCAAAAACAAAAAGGGCAAGAAAAACTTTTTAAGTGGCTGTTTTTCTCTCTCTCCATTTTAAATGTTGAACAAAACTTCAGCAGTTCCAAAATACATGTATCCAATTAATAATATTCACGTATGCATACAGTAAGCGGTTGATAATGAGTTGTAAGCATAACTGTTTTCAAAAGCAAGACACCGAAATACTAAGAAGCAGAATGTGTAAAGCATGAAACATTATTTGCATCATATGGTTTGTGCTTCATGATGTAATTTTTACCCCCCCCCCCCCCCAAATCATGTGTGTGGCAAGACGAAGCTAAAAAAAAAATTATGGAAGACGACACCCCCCCCCCCCCCCCAAGAAAAGAAAAGACAACAATCTTTATCACACAATTTGTTTAACAGCGCCACTGTTGACTTGGGAATGCCGGATACAAATGAAAGACACAGTCTGGGTTCTGGACAAAACTTGCGGTCTACATCTCAGTCACATGGAATAAGCAGTTGATAATAAAATAGTGTCTGGGTGTTCTAGCAGTGTTTTTCCCCTTTGCCAGTTCAGCTTCCAATCCCCCGGGGGCAGAAACTGAACATGGCACACTCCGTCTGCTGGTCTGGCAGGTATTAAAAATAGTCTTCCTGACAGCCAGCAGCACTTTTTTGCGAGCAATGCTGGACTTGTGACAATCAATTTCATCTAAGTCTGCACTCTGCAGAACAGCATACCTTGAAACGAAGTGGTGGGGGGGGGGGGGGGGGGGGGGGGGATCCATCATTAAAAAGTAATGAAGTTGCCTTTGTTCTTTAAAATGTCTCAATGTGACAATGTGGGATTTGTGTGTCAAAAGGCAAATTAACTAGCCCATCTCTGGCACATCTGAACTGGCATGGCTCTGGACTACAGTATTACAACTGAGTGTCACTTTGTCTTCTATCTCAATGTCCAGTCAACGGAGGCAGAATCATTGTGTAGCTTTGCAGGTGTGTAAAGACTCGCACTGAAAAGTTAGAGTGTGTTGAAATGTTGAACAAATAGATCTACTTGAGTTCCTCCAGGGAGTTGATCTTCAGGATCTCCTTGAAGGTGAACGGCTGGAAGCTGACCCCATCACCCTCATAGAACTTGCTTTGGAACTCCACCCTGAGCAAACATCAACGTTCAGATCAAACTAAGTTGGAAAAATATGCTCTGAGCATGCAAAACCTGTCGAGCTAACATCATCAGATTCCCAATTCAAGACCAACCAGTTCCTTTGTTATAATCTGCAATAGTTTAAAAAATGTGAGATCTTGAATGTAAGGGTAAATGAACACGCTGTGATGGTTTAAAATATTACAGACAATTTATAGCGTGTGCAGCGTTCAGCTTGGTGAACTGGACTTGAAATTTAAGCACCAGAGTCATTTCATTCACACAAAGTTTGTTACTGTGAGTGCCTAGAGCTATCACGTTCCTTGATATCACCTATCAACGTGCACCATAAAAGTCCTTTATTCAAAACAAACCTGTGTTTGAAGCAGCATGAAAAATGACATGCATTCTACATGATCAGCTGGGGCTGTATTAATTAAGAGACACTGAAGATGTGCAGAAGTTTAGGGATCTATCAAAGAAATGGGTACAGCCGCAGTACAAAACAGCCTCGAAAAAGAAAAGAGAAAAAACTCATTGCAGATCAAATACAAACTTTTATGATGCAGGGAAGGTGGGGGCAACAGTGTGCAGGTTACCAGTAAAGATGCAGGGTGTGCAGGAAAGGTGGGAGGTTACCAGGAAAGGTGCAGGAAAGGTGGGAGGTTACCAGGAAAGGTGGGAGGTTACCAGTAAAGATGCAGGGTGTGCAGGAAAGGTGGGAGGTTACCAGGAAAGGGGTGCAGGAAAGGTGGGAGGTTACCAGGAAAGGTGCAGGAAAGGTGGGAGGTTACCAGTAAAGGTGCAGGAAAGGTGGGAGGTTACCAGTAAAGGTGCAGGAAAGGTGGGGGTTACCAGTAAAGGTGCAGGAAGGTGGGGGACGAAAGGTGGGGGGGGTGGTACCAGTAAAGGTGCAGGAAGGTGGGGGGTTACCAGTAAAGGTGCAGGAGAGGTGGGGGGTTACCAGTAAAGGTGCAGGAAGGTGGGGGGTTACCAATAAAGGTGCAGGAAGGTGGGGGGTTACCAGTAAAGTGCAGGTGTGCAGGAAAGGTGGGAGGTTACCAGTAAAGGTGCAGGAAGGTGGGGGGGGGGGGGTTACCATAAAGGTGCAGGAAGGTGGGGGGTTACCAGTAAAGGTGCAGGAAGGTGGGGGGTTACCAGTAAAGGTGCAGGAGAGGTGGGGGGTTACCAGTAAAGGTGCAGGAAGGTGGGGGGTTACCAGTAAAGGTGCAGGAGAGGTGGGGGGTTACCAGTAAAGGTGCAGGAGAGGTGGGGGGTTACCAGTAAAGGTGCAGGAGAGGTGGGGGGTTACCAGTAAAGACAGGGTGTGCATGAAAGGGGCAGTAGTAACTGGACTTTAATGTCCTGTCAACCACACAGGGTCACCTCAGGACAGCCAAAATCAGGTCATAAGCAAATACACATTTCGAAACTCTTCTCACATATGTATCAACCCTCTGTCAAGTCAATCTACAAAACCAATCATTTGCAAACATAAAACATACATACACAAACATCAAACACAAATTTTTGAAGAGTTAGTCCCTTCAGTATCACCCCTGTTAAAAGAGCACATAAGGCTAGGACATGCTGGTACCGTCGACCATTCCGTCTTATTTATCTATACCAGGTTAAAGACAAATATAAAAAAGGAATGGACAGACACAATATAAAATCTTTTTTTTAAATATAAATACATAATGGCAAATATGAGTGCCATATGGCAGCAAGCTGCACATACCACCTCACAACTATCATCTCCTAGCTGCTCAACAAGAGCCATACAAAAAAGCCTAACCCTTAACGAAACATATTTGAGGGTTTTCTGGAAAAAAAAGTCAGGGAAACAACCATTAGCAGAAAAATGACAAGACAGAAAGAGGACTAGGCAGAAAAAACAAGAGAGGAGATAGGAAAGGGGAATCAAATGACAGCCCTGAGATTCCAGACAGGAGGGAAGACATCAGACATCCCCCGCCTCCCTTCGGGGGGGCAGGAAGGGGGGGGGGGGTTTACCAATGAAGGTGCAGGAAAGGTGGGTTACCAGTAAAGGTGGGGCAACAGCGTAGGCCTTACCAGTGAAGACGCAGGGTGTGCAGGAAGGCAGACAGACCCTCCATCAGCAGCAGGACGGCGATGGTCAGGTTGGCCCAGAAGAACCAGAGGGCAAACACAATGATGCTGCCAAAGTACTGCATGTCCATCTTCAACCCCAGGCTGAACACCATGTTCCACAGCACCTCGGACAGCTCTGCAGGAGAGGGGTGAGAAAGGAGGGCAAGTTTCAGAATTGCACATTGCAGCAACACATACTAAACTGTTACCTTAATACAAAGCCTGTGTTACATGTGCCACTTGTGACTGGGGGATGGGGAAATGGGGGTTGGGGGAGGGATGAGAAAGACAGAGTGATTATTTACAGGCCTGAGCAAGTCTACAGGTCAGCCTGAGTTACCAGTACCACATGAGCTCTGAGTGGGACAGAGAGAGAGTAAGGGACTTAGGGTTTCTTTCCTTTTTTTTCTTTTTCTTTTTTTTCTTTTTCCATTTAGTCTTTTTAAATAAGTGATCTTAGACTGATCTTACCATTATCAAGATAACAAGTGTCAAGAAATTACACAAAAACAACAACAGATTTAATGATTTTTTTAATATTTTTTTTTTAAAGGACATGAAAAATTATGAGCGTGAGCAAGGGAGAACACCCAGAATAGGCGAGAAAGACTTACGAGCGTGAGCAAGGGACAGCGCCCAGAGTCGCAGGTAGGAGGCGGTGTGGGAGATGCAGCCCAGACAAAACTCAATGGTGTGGATAGCTTGGTGGATGAACACCTCTCCAAAATCAAACTGAAACAAAGCACTTGAGCACTTTAGAAGAAAAGAAAAGGAGAAGACTGTTTAGAGGAACAATACTGTTATGCAACACACACACAGATCTATGCATTTTTGACCTGGTTCCTATCAGCTGCACACCATCTCCATGGCTTTGACGTGTAGTTACTGGTGAAAATAATCCAGATATGGCCAAGGGAATGCAGTCTGTTCTTCTCTTTCACAGTTAGTGTTACTGTACTTTGAAGCCCATAGTTGCAGCTCAAGTCCACTAAGCAATGATAGACTGACCTAAGGGTGATTTGTCAGTGTCCATCCTGTTCGCTCGCCCCCGCCCCCTTCTGTCTGTCTGTCTTTATCTCTCTCTCTCTCTCTCACACACACACACACACACACACAGTGTTTCTGTCTCACCTCCTCCTCTTCTTCCTCCACCAGGAAGATGCTGTTGGCCGGTCCGTTGTGGGCTGCCTCCACATCTTCCGAGTTGATGGAGCTGCTCACCTGGTTTCCATCAGTCTGAAGACAAACACACACATACACATGATAGTTGATACACACACACTGCTTATGCTCAAAACACTGCACAACAGTGCCTGAACAGGGCTGCTGTATCCGACCCCTTTCAATCACCCTAGCTTAGGGTACTGTACGGTAACGCTGGGTTACTAAACTGAGAACAGTTACCAAGAATGCATGATTAGCAAAGGAATGGAAAAGGCTATTATATTGCAGAACAAATGCCAGATGCTAAATTATGAGTGGAGCAGTGGTACATGCTAACTGTTACATTCTCCACAGTCACTACTTTGGATTGGAAAGGGGTCAATAGGTAAGACCAAAACCAGAAACTAACAGCAACAAAAACAAAAGTCTATTTAATGTGTACAGCCATTGTAAGCTCATCTGATTTGAAGACATGCAGTTAGACTGGTAGGCTGCAGTATATATAAATGCAAGTAGAACAATCTGTTCAAAAGAGAACCTGGAAGAGTAACATCCTACAGTTGCAAGTTTGTTGGTAATGATGTAAACAGAGCTAAAACAAACATGAAAAGCATTCACCTGATACAATTTTAAAACAAGGAAATAATTATGTACAAAAAAATTAATGACATTCACTGATTCAGCCATGATCTCCAAAACAGGTCAAAAACAAACAAAACCTAGTGTGATTGTGAGTCAGAAGCCTCTGATGTAAAAATGAAAGTGAGTATTGGGGGCCACTGCATACAGCATAGCACATTAGCAGCCTCAGTCTATACTAATCAAGAAAATGACATACCTGCCACAGAAAAGAATGAAGCCTCAAGCACAAACAAAGAAGAGCTTCTGTATTTTTGTTCATGTGTGTGTATGCATATGTGTGTGAACATGTGTGTGTATGCATATGTGTGTGATTATGTGTGTGTGTGTGCGCGCGTGTGTGTGTGTGTGTGTGTGTGTGTGTGTGTGTGTGTGTGTGTGTGTGTGTGTGTGTGTGTGTGTGTGTGCATGTGTGTGTGTGCATGTATGCACATGCACATCCACACCAGACCCCTTTAACAATGGCAGTACAGCCAACTAGCAGATGCATGTGACTGTTCATCGGAAGAGAGGAAAGAACAGGGTCAAAACCAGGAAGCAAGCTTCAAGTCTGAACCAAGCCAAGCTAAGGGAGGGAGCAATCCCTTTGAACTGAAGTACACTGCCAGTACTCGGTCCCAGCGCTTTAAAAGCAGAGATCATTCATTTCATGGTGGGTCCAGAGGAAAGGTGACCGCAGCCAGGGATAAGGGTGGGGGGTAAGGGAGAGAACAAAAAATCAACCCTTAGCATTTCAAGCTGGCGCCTGTATGCCCAGTCTTCCTGTAACAGATAAGGGGACAGGTTCTTTTTAATAACGTTTTCTAAAATCGTAGTCTTACTACTATCATTTCACAGCCTGGTTTATCTCTCCTCTTTCTTTCTTTCTTTACACGTACAGTGTTTGGGTTTTGTTGGTTTTTTGTTTTCTGTGTCGCTGTTCATCTGTTGTCTGAAGACGAATTAGTTAAGCGGACATTCATTTCATTTGGAGGCAAACAACTTCCAGGAAAGTCTTGACTGACTCCAGCAAACACAAGACTGAGAGAAAGAGAGAGAGAGAGAGAGACAGAGAGAGAGAGAGAGTGCACTCATCTGATCACCTCATTTAGATATGAATGACCTCTAGCATATACAGGACTCAGAAAAGTGGGCCTTCATTTAGTCATCTCATTTGGAGACCATTAACTTCTAGCAAATACAGCACTTGGAAAAGTGGATATACTCATTTAGTCACCTCAATTTAGAGATGACTGGCCTTTGGCAAATGCAGCGCTCAGAAAAGTGGATACTCATTAAGTCACCCCAATGTAGAGATGCATGCCTTTTAGCAAATACAGGACTACGAAAAGTGGGCACTTATTTAGTCACCTCGATTTAGTGATGAATGACTTCTAGCGAATACAGAACTCTGAAAAGTGGGCCTTCATTTAGTCACCTCAGTTTAGAGATGAATGACTTCTAGTGAATACAGAACTCTAAAAGGTGGGTTATGAGTTGTAGCCTAAAGTTTGTGGATGCACAGAATGATGGAGCAGTTGGTGGTCAGGCATATTGGCAGCCACTGTACACATAATAATTGTTATTTGTCTACATGTGATAAACGTCAACACCACAACCACAGCCATGACAAAATCTAGCAGGTACATGTATACATATCAGTAAACTATGAATATGTATATATATATATAATAGTAATAAATAATGATAATAGATCATTTTAGTATAGCGCTATTCTCTGGTGTACCCAAACTCACTGCGCTTAATAACATTTGTGTAAAGGCTGGACAGAATCAACACACAGCGTTACAGATTTCCCGCCCCTGACAAAGGCCAACAGTAACAATTTGCATATGAGGAAAAAGTACCCTCAGAAGCAAAACCAGCAGCACTCTACGTGAATGATCAACATGTAAAAACCAGATATGAGATGAATGATCAACATGTAAAAACCAGATATGAGATGATCTGAAGCGCAAAAACACAGAGTTGGATGGCCATATTTTTTATCGCGACCTTGTACTTCACAGATGAGTTAAGCCAAATTGCCAATGCCCAAGAGTTTTGTAGAATATGTTACGCCTATCTGTCATTGCTATTGAGATTGTAGGATATGTTAAAAGTTGAACAGTCACTGTTACAGAGTCTGCTGGGTATGTTAAGCTGAACTGTCACCGTTACAGAATCTGTAGGACTTGTTAAACTGAACTGTCACTGTTAGTACAGAATCTGTTGAATATATTAAGCTGAACTGTCACTGTTACAGAATCTGTAGGACTTGTTAAACTGAACTGTCATTGTTAGTACAGAATCTGTTGAATATATTAAGCTGAACTGTCACCGTTACAGAATCTGTAGGATTTGTTACGCTGAACTGTCATTGTTAGTACAGAATCTGTTGAATATATTAAACTGAACTGTCACCGTTACAGAATCTGTAGGATTTGTTAAGCTGAACTGTCATTGTTAGTACAGAATCTGTTGAATATATTAAACTGAACTGTCACCGTTACAGAATCTGTAGGATTTGTTAAGCTGAACTGTCATTGTTAGTACAGAATCTGTTGAATATATTAAACTGAACTATCACTGTTAGTACAGAATCTGTTGAATATATTAAGCTGAACTGTCACTGTTACAGAATCTGTAGGACTTGTTAAACTGAACTGTTACTGTTAGTACAGAATCTGTTGAATATATTAAGCTGAACTGTCACTGTTACAGAATCTGTAATGTCAAACTGATCTCTCACTGTCACAGAATATGCAGAATATGTTATGCTGAACTGCTACTATCACATAAATCTGTAATGTCAAACTGATCTCTCACTGTCACAGAATATGCAGAATATGTTATGCTGAACTGCTACTATCACATAAATCTGCTACTATCACATAAATCTGTAATGTCAAACTGATCTCTCACTGTCACAGAATATATAGAATATGTTAAGCTGAACTGCATCTATCACATAAATCTGTAATGTCAAACTGATCTCTCACTGTCACAGAATATATAGAATATGTTAAGCTGAACTGCATCTATCACATAAATCTGTAATGTCAAACTGATCTCTCACTGTCACAGAATATATAGAATATGTTAAGCTGAACTGCATCTATCACATAAATCTGTAATGTCAAGCTGATCTCTCACTGTTACAAAATATGCAGATTTTGTTAAGCTGAACTGCATCTATCACATAAATCTGTAATGTCAAGCTGATCTCTCACTGTTACAAAATATGCAGAACATGTTAAGCTGAACTGCAACTATCACATAAATCTGTAGGGTACCAGGTACATCAAGCTGAACAGCCACGGCCATTGAAATCTGCATAGCATGCTAAGGTCGACTGTTACTGCCATTAATGTCTAGGATAGATGTTACGTTAAAAATTTCACTGCCACTGAATCTGTAGGATCGCTTAGCATCCAGCTGAACTGTAATGTAATCACCCTGAACACTGAACATGTTATCAACATTCATAGGTATTGGTCAGTCTGTACCTTTAAGATCATAACAGACATGAAGGTTAATTAAAAAAATTAAAAAAAATTAAAGCTACAAACACTGAGAGAGAGTGAAAAAATAAAAAGGTAGCGTTGAACAAAGCTAAGAGACTGCCATTGATGAAATGAATGATAAACACAATCTCTGCCACGTCCAGCATCTGTGGTAAGAAACTTATCTTCAGTGGTCTCAAAGATGAAAACAAACAAACAGAAATCAAACAAAAACTGTTAGTGAGCACAAGTTATCAGCATTGGCAACTTTGACAAATTATCGGCATTATCAACTTTACCAAAGAGCTCAACAAAGTATGAAAGTGAGTAAGTTGTGATGGAGCAAAACGATGTGCATGACTGGCAAGCAGCAACTACAGCAATGACTGCAGCCTAAAATGCAAAGATCCTGCAGACAAACTGTAAGACCTCATACACAGGATTTACCTTCTTCTCATCCTTCGCAAACGCCGGATTCACTTGCTACAATCAATAAACAGTCACACATGATGATGGTAAGATCCGGCACAGTCAAACACAGTGATAAGCTACTACATGTACAGAAATCCCATGCATATTCCCCAGACATATCCCAAGGCCAATTAAAGCATTAGTTCCAATTAAAGACAGGATTGGTCTTAAGGACTCATGGACTAAGGATAATGGAACACTTTAGTAACCTGATATGCTCTACTATCTAGAAGCTCCCCCCATTTGTTGTTGTTGTTGCTGTTGTTGTTGTGTGTGTGCACGTGCACGCACATGCGCGCGTGTGTGTCGGGGGGGGTCAATGATATGTAATATACACATATGGCCTATATGGATTTTGTTTTTCACTGTAAAGTGCCCAGGGAAGTAGAGTAGGCACTGGAAAAGTGTATTATTATTATTATTACTACTGTAACTATCATTACATACACCAAAATCATAAATTTGCCTAAAACACAATAATGCATTCCAAAATACAAACACATGTGCAATGCAACATAACACAAGTAAACTGGAAACAATCTCATCAACAACTTAAGTCTTACTCTCAGGAATTAAGCACTCATAAACTACCCACATTGTAAAAAAATAAAATAATAATCTCCTTTTGCATAGGTAAACTGTACATCCAAAACATGTCAAACAGCCCTCAGAGAAGCAGACTGAGACATAGAAACACACATTTTGGTACCAATTCCAGCTTAATTACAACTGAATGTTTAGCAGATTAAAAATAATGTATCCATTTCATCTCTCAAATCATTTTTGCCCACCATTTTGTGGAGAAGTTTAACTGTCTGCCTACACAATCATTTCACATTTTAAAACTAAGCTACAAATACAGTTGTCCAATTGCTTAAATATAAAAATCAGGGAAAAAAACATTTTGTTTATAAGAAATTTAGAGTATTACCGGGTTTTGGCAAGCCTACTGCTATTTGGTGCAGCAGCAACAACAACACCAAATGGCAGATAGGTCCATATTCCATCTCTAAGGAAACTAAAACTATGATACAGTTGCCAAGAATGAATGGGTATAACAATATGTTTATGTTATACACAATTCAGCTGTAACTGACAGAGAAACAACACACTTTTTTGGGGAACATTGTTTTTTGGAGTCATCCATTAAAAACAAAAACAAAAAACTCCTTTAAGTTTCCAAGGCAAACTGCTGCACATAAAATAGAATCAAAAGTGGATGACCATTTTGGGCTCACATGTTTCAAATGACTGGTGTCATCACAAATGATCCAACAGAGTGTATGAGAAGGAAGCATTCACAAGATTTTGAGGATAAATCCAATCACCATAGACAAAGACAAGGTGGTGGTTGGAGGGTGGGGGAGAGGTGGGGGGAGGAGTGGGGGGAGGAGTGGGGGTGCTAAACAAACATCTAGCACAACCGTGATTCACCCACACCAAGGCAGAATGCACAGTAAACGTACAACACAGATACATCATGGGGTGGCACGTGAACCACTATACCATGCATCCACTGGCCGCTGACTCAAAGAAAAATCAACTCTGATCACTCTTTAAACATTCTGATCAAACAGTCATCGTTGTGGTCATAATTATAAATGACACATTATAACAAAGTAGCAAGTGAGTATGGTGAGAGGTTTACAGAAGCAGCCACCTGACTGCCTTGTCCAGAACGATATTGTCCCCTGCTTCTTAGGCAGCTGTTTTCCATCTTCCTGGGTACACAGTGGGCTAAATGAAAATTGGGCAGTGGAGGCCAGACAGGGTACTGGTTCACAGCTGAATGAACTGGGGTACTGGAGGCCAGAGAGGGTACTCAGTCACAGCTGAGTGAACTGGGGCAGAGGAGGCCAGACAGGGTACTCAGTCACGGCTGAGTAAACTGGGGCAATGGAGGCCAGAGAGGGTACTGGTTCACATCTGAGTGAATTGGGGCAGTGGAGGCCAGAGAGGGTACTGGTTCACAGCTGAGTGAACTGGAGCAGTGGAGGCCAGAGAGGGTATTGGTTCACAGCTGAGTGAATTGGGGCAGTGGAGGCCAGAGAGGGTATTGGTTCACAGCTGAGTGAACTGGGGCAGTGGAGGCCAGAGAGGGTATTGGTTCACAGCTGAGTGAACTGGGGCGGTGGAGGCCAGAGAAAGTATTGGTTCACAGATGAGTGAACTGGGGTGGTGGAGGCCAGTCACGGCCGACTGAACTGAGGCAGTGGAGACAAAATGTCTACCAAAGCGTTTGTAAATGTAAGGTAATAAAATACGCTGTTGTTAAATGTGGCACAATCAGTAGATACACTGCAAACAGCTAAGATACATGCATGCAATGCAAACTGTACAGCAGTTAATGTTTTTGCTCACAATTCTAAATGCAGACATTTCTGTGTCAAAAAATAAAGTGGTTCAAACATGATGTGAACTGCAGCAACCTATACACACAGGTTTCTGTTAAAACAACCATGAGGAGAATGCAAGTGGAAGAATAAAAATGTACTGAAAGAAAACCCATGAATGTACACAGTGAGTCAATGTTCAGTCTCCACTGAAAAACAACAACAACAAACGTATTTAAACTCGGCCAGCAAAATAAATGCATTGGTGTTTACATTCAAATTAGGCCAGCCAAATAAACACCACAGTGCTCACATCCCAGCAAGACTGACTGACACCTGACTGTTCAGACCTAGTCACAGCATCAAGACAAAGAGGCACCACACTGGGTCGTAACACAGATGGTCGCGTTCATCTTCTTTTTTTCTCCCTCCGCAAAAACATTAACAAGTCCACCATCAGTGAAGCTTCGATGAGAACACTTTATGCCAGGCATTTTTAAACCTGACTGCATGAAGAAAAAAGGTAGTTTCTCTGGATCTGTTCATGCTGTGATAAAAAGGTCAGGCAGAGTTTTTTTGGATGATCTACCCCTGTAGTGAGCTAGTCTGCGCCAACACAATCCATGAAATGAACTACCTGATGGACGACAAAAAAGAAAAGAAAAAAGGGTGAGTCAATATATAAGGCGGTGGCAAATAATGACGCATACATGGTGAGTGGATGCAAATAACCAGTACGTATGACACTGTGCTGCAGACGTGGACAACACCTACGCACCAACCTCTAACCCTGGCAGTGCATGAAAATGTGCTAAACCATTGGAACCAATGTGATGCAATGTACAGATGATCCACGCTGATTAGACACAACAACATCAAACTACCTGTATACAAATGACCTGGACTGTGACCTGCACTCTTTGCCTGGAAGCTGTTATCAAAAGGGCAGTATGTATCTTCTTCCATACAGTGACTGCTGCATTGCTGTGAGCAGACTTCTTCCTAACTACTGATTCTAAATGGGGATCATGGTGTGTGTTACACACCAGAAGCCCTGCACTGTGCAGCAAAACAATGACCTTCAGCCTTGAAAAACTATGGAATTTGTGCTCTGGGCAAAACAAGAGCAAAAAAACAACAAACAACACACACTGAGACTATCCACATGTGTGTGTGTGTGTGTGTGTGTGTGTGTGTGTGTGTGTGTGTGTGTGTGTGTGTGTGTTGTGTTGTGTTGTGTTGTGTTGTGTTGTGTTGTGTTGTGTTGTGTTGTGTTGTGTTGTGTTGTGTTGTGTTGTGTTGTGTTGTGTTGTGTTGTGTTGTGTGTGTCTGTGTGTGCGTGCGTGCATGTGTGAATGTGTGTATTTTAAAATTGTGAATAGACATATATATATACCAGTCCAGTGTAGTAATTTTGTTTGCTTTGTGGCGAGAGGCAGTTACAAAATGCCAGAGCCCACCAATCAAAAAACAAATCAAAGGCATCTTGGCATGCAGCCTTACTTTCTGCACAAAACAGTCTCTGCATTCCTGATGCCTTCAGTATCTTGATCATTTCCATAGCATGCTTATGGCGCGATCAGTCTCAGCATAAACTCTGACTCTGCATACACTGGGTGGACGCAATACATACACTATGCACTGTGGGTACACCCCTGTTAACAACAACTTCCATGCAGCTGTGGACTTGTGCCTTTTACTCAAACGTATCTTCTTCTCTGGTAGGGAATATAATGCTGGTTACATGGTGCCTTCAAGTTCAAGTCGCTTTAAGAGCAATGCTACGCACACATACAATTCAACATATAAGCGTGTTACGAATAAAACAGCAACAACTGCAAAAAAACGAATGAAAATAACACAAGTCCAAACTGCAAACAAGATCAGAGTTTCAGTCAACTTCAAAAAAATGATTTGCCAAAAAGTACAAATGGGAGGTGAGGTGAAGTGAGTTGATACAATGATAACGATAATGGCAAACACCCACATCCAGAAGCAATAATGGTGAAGCGTAGCATGCACTTACCCCCACATCAACAGTGGAAGGGGCTCTTGGGTCTGTCGCGCCTGCTCTTTTCTGATACCAGGTAAGTGTTAACACAAATCATGAGGGGCCGATGACCATACAGAGAAGCCCAGTACAAACCAAATAATGACACCTTGAATACATAGTAAGTGTGCATCATGGGTGGTGTGTGCTGGGTGAGGGGGCGAGAAATTATTTGTTATAAAAGGATTCAATAATGGATAAACAAATTTTAGGATGTAAAATGACAAGTGGCAGAATCTGTTCATGCAGACAAAGTTTTGTTAGTTTTCTTTCTTTTTTTCTGTACAAAATTATTTCAGTTCTTTGGAAAGAAAAAGGAAATATTCTATACACAAACTGCTTGCCTTCAAAACTGTGATGAATTCTGAAATTATAACACTGAAATCTCCACTCTTTGTGAACCTCTGAGCAGTGCATTCAGACATACTGTGCAACATTCTGGAATCGGTCACCCTGATGTAAGTAAAGTACACAGTTGACAGTCCGTTAAAAATTAATTATCTGTATTCAGTAAGTAAGTAAGTAAGTCGGTGTTTTACGCCCAGTCAACTTGTGTGGTTATATCAGGGCGATCTGTATTCAGTAAGGCTTGCATACAGATGTATACGATCTATAAAGCGACTAGAGGATCACCGAAACATGCAACTTCTTTGGCACAGTCGATCTCACCAGTCCCCTTGGACAAACATGCAAATAACTCAGAACTGATTCACTCAATGACAGTTTTCAAGATCGTTATGTACTGGTCTGCATAAACCTGACAATGTGGGGTGAAATTACCTAAAAGATGTACTTAATAGTACACTCTTTAGCTACAAATTTCTTGTGACTATTTTTCATTTGGAATAGCTAATGCAATCATGCATAAAAATCATGTAGTTCTTGCAGTTTAATTCTAAACAAGATTACTTGAGGAAATGTAAAGGGCAAAACGTAGAACAAACCTAAAACCACATCAGTACTTTTACATATATTTAGATGCATTCATGTATAGATTTCTTTCCTTCTTTCTTTTTATTTTTCATAGCTTGAGTCTGAACAAAATTATCAGATCAGATCAGAGTTGCCAACATCAAAAACAAACAAACAACAACACAACAACAAACAAACAAACAAACAAATCAAAACAAAATGGGCAAACACTCTAAACTAGGAAATGAAAAGAACAAAACAAAGCATCAAACAAGCATACACTGATGCATGCCTTACCACTGAAACCATGCAGATCACAAACAGCATGCAAAATACAGTACATTACCAGTCTAACGACTAAGTGTGTTTTCTGGGCGAAAAGAAATGTTATAGAAAAGGAACATACATGTGAAAGTGAAACATTCATTTTGCGAGTTTGTGAAAACATCAATGTGGTGAGGTCCAGTTGTAAAACGTGCAGTGTGTCGGGGGAACTTGGTTACAGCCTTGACAGCTAACGCACCAGTGTTATTTCAATGGTAACAAGAGAAGGAGAAAATAAAGCCATGTTATTTCCATGTGTACAGCTCCACTCCAGTTCAAAGATGCCAGACACAGAAAAGTATGTCAAATTAAATGACAACACTGTACGCTCAAATCTTTCCGATTCCAAAATTTCCACAACACCCAGCTCTGTCTGTGGTCATGACAACCAAAATGCTGCTGTGCTTCCCCTGCAGCTGAAAAGCCAAGAGAAGTGACTCACCTCTGCTGTCACTTCATTGCTGATGAGAGCGTCTGTGGATGTTGTTCCTGTCGCACGACCAGCAAGCTGCAAGCATTTACACTGAATCAGCAACAAGACTAATGAGCCGTTCTAACTCATCAATATGATCCATGAACTAGTCTTTAGAACTCATCAACATGACCAATGAAATATTCTAACTCATTAATATGATCAATGAATCATATCTAACTCACCAACATGATAAATGAACTCTTCTACTTCATCAAAATGATCAATCAACTAATGCAATTCATCAATGTGATCAGTGAAGTATTCTAAATCATCAACATGATCAAGGAACCATTCTAAATCATCATCATGACTAGTGAATCAGGGTACATCTTCTACAGCAACGTGACTGAATAATCATTCTTAACCCTCAACATGATCAACAGGACATTGTAAGTCACCAAAGTGCACAACAGGGCATTCTGATTCAGCAAAGTGCTCAAGAGGACATTTTAAATCATCAAAGTGCTCACCAGGACATTCCAAATCATGGAAGAGCTCAACAGGACATTCTGAATCAGTAAAATGCTCAACAGGACATTCTAAACCATCAAAGTGCTCAACGGGACATTTCAGATCATGAAAGTGCTCAAGAGGACAGTCTGAATCATCAAAGTGCTCAAGAGGACATTCTGAATCATCAAACTGCTCACTAGGACATTCCAACTCATCAAAGTGCTCAACAGGACATTCTGAATCAGTAAAGTGCTCAACAGGACATTCTAAATCATGAATGTGTTCAAAGGGGCCTTCCAGATCATGAAAGTGTTCAAGAGGACATTCTGAATCATCAAACTGCTCACTAGGACATTCCAACCCATCAAAGTGCTCAACGGGACCTTTTGAATCAGTAAAGTGCTCAACAGGGCATTCTAAATCATGAGTGTTCAAAGAGGCATTCCAGATCATGAAAGTGCTCAAGAGGACATTCTGAATCATCAAACTGCTCACTAGGACATTCCAACTCATCAAAGTGCTCAACAGGACACTCTGAATCAGTAAGGTGCACAACAGGGCATTCTAAATCATGAATGTGTTCAAAGGGGCATTCCAGATCATGAAAGTGTTCATGAGGACAGTTTGAATCATCAAACTGCTCACTAGGACATTCCAACTCATCAAAGTGCTCAACGGGACATTCTGAATCAGTAAAGTGCTCAACAGGGCATTCTAAATCATGAAAGTGTTCAAAGGGGCATTCCAGATCATTCCAGATCATGAAAGTGCTCAAGAGGACATTCTGAATCATCAAACTGCTCACTAGGACATTCCAACTCATCAAAGTGCTCAACAGGACATTCTGAATCAGTAAGGTGCACAACAGGGCATTCTAAATCATGAATGTGTTCAAAGGGGCATTCCAGATCATGAAAGTGTTCAAGAGGACAGTTTGAATCACCAAAGTGCTCAAGGAGAGAACTGTTTTTAAACCATAAAAATGGAGTTTTACGTGGCTTTCAGATGATGTAAATGATGATCAAAGATGGAGGGACGTGAGGAGGCAGAGCAAGATAACTTAAAAAATAAAACATTTCCATCAGCCCTAATTTGTTAAACCGGTCCAGTGCCGTCACTTGGGTATTTCAAGTACATTATACAGTCATCACCACTTCATTATCAGTCCACATCACAATCCACATCAATAAATAAAGTGACATGGGCAAAAGTGTCATATTGCCTGGTATGTGACATTACATAAACTGAACTCACTGCTCTAACCTAATTTAAAGTGATGTTTCCTGCTGGCCATGATGTTACCATTTATTTGAGAAACAGTCCAGGTAAAAAAGACAAGGTTAGCAGAAGCTGGTAGAAATGGTATTAGCCCAAACATAGCTGACTGAAGTAATGTTATCCCAAACAGTCAAATGCGATGCAACATTACAGCAGATCTGAACCAAAATGTCAGTTTACCAGTTTCTCTGTGCTTTGTGGCTAATGCATCACAAGAGCTTTCTACTTTTACCTGCGTAAAACTGAAGCCAGTCCTTGTATTATAGTTCGTATGAAAACACATTTGGCTATCATCAGTGTCTTATTTCAAAATGAAACTCAAGACTTTGCTTCAGACCCTGACAAGCTCGATCAAAGTGAACATTCTTGCAGCAAAACAAAGATGTCATGAGGAGATTAAAATCCAACAGACTGACAGTGCCAAAAGCTTTGACAGAAAGTCTAAATTGAGCATGTAACAACCATGCATCCCATCCAGTCCAGAGCTCTAGATCTGGGGCATCACTGGCTACCCAGTACTGGGTAATACCGGGCAATACTCAAAGCAGGGTTACTAAGGGGCTAGCTAGGGCTGTGTCGGTTGGCTTCCAGCCCTGGGGAATGCTTTGCTACTGGATTGGGGTCCAGCCCTGGGGAGTGCTTTGCTACTGGATTGGGGTCCAGCCCTGGGGAATGCTTTGCTACTGGATTGGGGTCCAGCGCTGGGGAGTGCTTTGCTACTGGATTGGGGTCCAGCCCTGGGAGTGCTTTGCTACTGGATTGGGGTCCAGCGCTGGGGAGTGCTTTGCTACTGGACTGGGGTCCAGCCCCGGGAGTGCTTTGCTACTGGATTGGGGTCCAGCCCTGGGAGTGTTTTGCTACTGGATTGGGGTCCAGCCCTGGGGAGTGCTTTGCTACTGGATTGGGGTCCAGCGCTGGGGAGTGCTTTGCTACTGGACTGGGGTCCAGCCCTGGGGAGTGCTTTGCTACTGGATTGGGGTCCAGCCCTGGGGAGTGCTTTGCTACTGGATTGGGGTCCAGCGCTGGGGAGTGCTTTGCTACTGGACTGGGGTCCAGCCCTGGGAGTGCTTTGCTACTGGATTGGGGTCCAGCCCTGGGAGTGTTTTGCTATTGGACTGGGGTCCAGCCCTGGGGAGTGCTTTGCTACTGGACTGGGGTCCAGCCCTGAGCAGTGCTTTGCTACTGGATTGGCCCAGTCTGAGACCTGAACAGAAAGAATTCTGCAGGGAATTTTTTCTCCCACTTCAGTTTACCCTACAGCACGAATAAACACCCGATTATGCCATTTTACTTCATTTTGTTCCATGTCATTTAAATTGATTTCATCCCATTCTTTCTCCCTGTGTATCAGCTTATGTCTTCAGTGTGAACTTATACTTCTACATAAGGAAGTTGGTCACCTACAGAGAAAAGAAGCAGGGTACTGCTCTGTTACCAGATTAAGATTACAGTGTGCATGACTATGCAAACATTAGCTGCCTGAGCCAAAAACCATGACAAATATTTGAGCATCCAACACACCCCAGCCACAACAGTTTCATCAGCATCATTCTACTGTTGTTTTGTTGCTTTGAAAAAGGGGCTTACCATGAAAATCTGCACATGTTTTGTACTGTCAAAATAAATAAGTGTCCTTTTCGATCATAAATTTATGTGTTTAAATGTTTGAGAAGCTGGACAAAGCCTTCTCATCCTTTTCCAAATGTCAGTCTCACCTGCACTACTCAGAATTCACACATACTACATGTATGAATCACTTTTATCCACAAACAGCAAAAGCTGTCTACAGCAACAAAAAACATGGTCAGTTCTTTCTAAGTGATTCAGGCACAGTCTAAAAGCACATGGAGAAATTTGGTAAATTTCTTCTCATTTCAAAAACACAACAGCAAGATTTGTTCCAGGTTACTAACAAAAATGAAGTAAAGGTTAGTAAAAACAAAACACTATGTGCAGATTAGCACTGGCAGCAGTGTCAGACTTGCCAATGCCATATCTCTCTACCACTAGTACTGTATCACTAACAACAACTTGACAAACTTGATCAAAATGAATAAGACACACAGAGAAGGAAAAACAAACAAACATGGGGGTGGTGGGGGTGGTGGTGGGGAGGATGTGCAAAGTTAGGCCCTGAAACACTCTCATCTTCCAAATTGTAAAATCTCACCTCTTTGTTTGTGTGTGTGTGTGTGTGTGTGTGCATGCGTGTGCGTGCATGTCTGTGTTATGTGTATGTAAATGTATGTGTGCATGCATGCATGCGTGTGTGTGTGTGTGTGTGTGTGTGCGTGTACGTGTGCATGTGTGTGTGTGCATGCATGTGTGGCAATATATGTGGGTGTTTTGGTGTTACTGTTACTCATCACAGCTGTTTTCCTCTTCTCCAAGTTGTCATTTTTGTTGTTGGATTATTTCTCAGGGAGCTAGCTAGTCTGTTTTGACAATAATTATAATTGTGTGCACAACTGGTAAGTACAAGTTGGAAAGGAGCCACAGCTGTGGCCATGACTGCCTGAACTCAGACCAGCAAAAGAGTTGACAAAATGCAGATGGATAGCACTGTTGAGAGCTGGGGGAAACTGTTCTCAGTCTTCTCAGGTGCTTGACTTACTACCTACATGCAACAGACAGTCACAGGCAGGACAGCTGAGAAATGCTTTCCACACATTACGAATGCACACAGCTGTGTGGAAATGCGACAATGACACGTACAGCATACAAAGGAATATCACACAAAAAAGCCTTCTTCTGCAGCAAAACATTTTGACAATCATAATATTTTGAGGATGGCAGTAGCTGCGGCAATCTGGTGGAATTTTGCATCAACATGTTTACAATTACAGTTTAAAGTGATGAATCTTAAAGTTTGCCTCTCCGTTTTGCTTAGAATGCCAAGCTCAACACAAAGCATCAAATAACAACAACAACATCAACAACAAAAACTGGCCTGTCAGTTTGACAGAGGTCCAGATTCACAACCCAGTTGAATTATTCATTTTTGCAACTGTAAAACTGCTGCAATTTTGGCACACATTTTGTGTGCACCACACAACCATGCATCAGTTTTCAGTGTAATTCGATGCCATGCACATTCCTCTGGTCTTTTAGTGCATACTTGGTGCTTTTACTGTTTCCATAGTCCATCAAACTCTGGATCTACATGACAGGACACCTACCCTCATCTTGTTCTTGTGCCTGGCCCGCAGAACAAATGGTTTGATCAGCAGCAGCACTGGCATGCACAGCACCGCAGCTATCACAAACACAATCTGGACGGGTTGCTGCAAACACAAGTCAAGAGGAGAAATGTTAAGCTAAGAAGATAACTTTATTAATTATCCACTGTGAAAATTAAATAATCTGTCTAACATGCACACACACACACACACACACACACACACACACACACACACACACACACACACACACACACATATATCTGGAAAAGTGACTGAGAACATGGGTTGTTCGTGCAGTGTCCTATGCACACACACACGCACACTGGGACACTGCACAAACAACCCACATTCTCAGTCTCTTCCAGATTACAATCCACTCCCACAACAGGCTTCCCGTTCACTCACTCACTCACTCACTCCCATCCATTTATTCAACATCTGTTGAGGATGACAATATTCATCTTGGTTCCTGGCAATACTGTGCTGTCCAATACCGGATAGTGACCACCAATGTCAAGCAGTATACTTGACACAAACATGCATGTGACAGTGACCCACTAACAGGACGAGGGGTGGACAGATAACATTAATGGGCAGGCTGCCTCTGGCTGCTTGCCAAGTCTTTCACAAGTAATAGCGGGAAAGTCAATTGCTCTATAGTGTTTCACTAGAAGAGAGCGAGGAAGCTCCACCCTCTGACCAGCAATGGTGAGGTGGTGCCCACATGTTTGAAAGATTTACTGGAACACTTTTCTATCTCTGACACATGTACAATCCACATGGTGAGTGAGAACTCATCAGCAATTTTACATTTTTGAATTTTGATTTTGAAGTGTTGGATGAAACTGACAGTCAAAAGAGTGTTGTGTCTTGTCTGGCACGCTGATAGGCTAAAAATATCTGTCCCTCAGTTCACATGTTAATATTTAAGCAGTGTAAGGACAGTCAAAACTAGCGCTAATAACCAAACATTATTTGTTTTCCTTGTTCAATTTCCAAACCAGTGTGCTACACTTCTCTAGACAGGAAATTAGAAAAACAAATTGTAGGCATTGCACACAATAAATACACATAGCAACAACAACAACAAAAAACACCCCAAAACACACACAGGCAAAGAAACACAGAAAGTATTCAGCTACCTGGTATTCATAAAAGGTCCACTGGGCACAGCCCACTTTAGTTTTGGCCATGACAGTTGGGTCACTTGTATTTGGTGGTGCAGTGTAGGTCATCATGAACATGTTGATGTACTCTGAAAGATACGATACAAACACATCACATGCACAGCCAATCCCTCATTTCAATGACTTGCTCAACAAAAACAGAGACCTGACCATGTAATCAGAGATCAAGAGTGAAATCAATGGTGTTCTCTCACAATGGTGTTCTCCTGAGAACCACTGTGGTTGTTGAATGGCATGCAGTTACACCTCACCAGAAACAAACAAAAAATGAACAAACAAAAACATCACAAAGTTGCATCCTCTGCAGTCACAGTTCCCAGGGGTCTTTACTCTGTGTGTCTAGCCAAAGTCTGGAGCCATATTTGCATCAACAGATAGCTAAGCACAGCAGATGTCGACATCAAACCCAAAGGACGACCAATATAACTGAGGGGGGAAAAAAAAGAAAAAAATGAAGTACAAAAAAAAAAAAAAGAGAGAGAAGAAATGAGAGAAAAGTTCCAGATGTCCACTAACAAAAAGGTCAGAAAGAAAAGTAATAAACTGCTACTGAGGTGCCCTAACAGTTTCAAAAAGTGAGATAATAAAGAGCTGTTACTGATGCACTCCAAAGTTGTCAGAAAGGGAATCAATAAGCACAGGAATATGCAGTTTCTGGCGCCAAGTGAATAAGACGAGCAACTGAATCTAAAACAAAAACTCTGACGCCACAATACTTTTTTTCTCCGTAAGATGACCATGCCACTTTGTTTCATTTCGAGCAGACATTAATAACACCAAGCACATGTCAAAAAACCATGCCCAACCCCTCCCCAGGTTCCCCACAGAAAAACTCACGGATTAGTAAGGCAGGAGCACACTTGGAGTCGATCGGCTCAAATGTAACCCACTTGTAGAAGACAAGAGCCACCAAGTATCCAAACAAACAGCCCAGGAAAATAACCTCTGGGATGAACTCAACAAAGATGTTCAGGTACCTGCGGAAGTGCCTGCAACACAAATGCCACAGTCAATGAAGTGACCCAAAATGAAGGGAAGTAACTGAGTAACTGGCCATCCCTTCAGAGGACAGTCTGTGAGGTGACACTAAAAGAAGGGAAGTAACTTGTCCCTTCAGCGCACAGCCAATGAGGTGACATTAAATGGAGGGAAGTGGGACTTGAGCCTTCCGAGGACAGTCAATGAGGTGATACTAAATGATGGGAAGTTACACCTGGTCCCTTCGGAGGGCAGTCAAGGAAATAACACCAAATGAAAGGGAAAAAACTTGTCCCTTCAGAGGGCAGTCCATGTGATGACACAAAACGAAGGGGAATAATTAATCTGTGGTCCCTACCATAGGGCTCTAAGCCTCATCGTGTTTTGAATAAGACTCACATTCAATAGGGAACACCTAACAGATAATGTTAATGAAAGCAGCTGAGTGAGTCAGTCTACTGATATATAAAACATGGACAAGGAAGTCAGTTGATAAAAAAATCATGGACAAAGGAGTCTACTAACATATAAAACATGGACAAAGGAGTCTATGTATATACAAAGCATGAGACAAAGGATAAACTCACACATGGTTGAACATGCTGAGACAGATGCCAAAGAACATCTGCGAGATGCCAATGATAACAGCCAGTTTCATCTTCAGTGAGTTCAGGAAGGCGATCTTGTTCTTTGCTGGCTGCCACACCTGCTCACAAGTCAAAGCAAACACTTCCACGAATGAAACAGACTGACCAAGATATGATACAGCACTAGGTACATGATGCCATACCTAGCTTAACATGCACTGCACAGTACACAAGTGAAGAATGCACATGCACCAATGACTATATTCACTGACAAATGAGATGCCACATCTAGCTTAACATGCACTGCACAGTACACAAGCGAAGAATGCACATGCACCAATGGCTATATTCACTGACAAATGAGATACAGACCGAGACTGAGGCAGACAGACATGGAGACAGGTAGATGATGGGACAGACAGAGACTGAGACAGACAGGCAGACAGTGGGATAGAGACTGAGACAGACAGACATGGAGACAGGCAGACAGTGGGACGGAGACTGAGAAAGACATGGAGACAGACAGTGGAACAGAGACTGAGACGGATAGGGACACAGACAGTGGGACAGACTGAGACAGACATGAAAACAGGCTGACAGTGGGACTGAGATAGAGACAGACAGACAGAGGGACAGAGACTGTGACAGAGAAACGGAGCGACAACTCACAGGATCAATGCCAAAGGGATAAGGTGTGCTGTTTCTGTAGAATGCAAGGGGGTCCAGTGTTAGCTCCTCACAGCAACCAAGTGTGACAGTGCTGCACAGAGACACACAGTTCCATCATCAACAGTCCCTGAAATGGGGACGCAGTTTTCTTCAGAATAGGGCACAATCATGCCACTGCAGCAGCTGCTAGATTTAAACACATCATGCAGTTCTCACCTGGGTGTTTCTTGTAATTGTCACATCAATCTTTCAATGCACAAAAAAAGAAAGTATGGAGGACACAAGAAATATAACCGTAATCTATCTACCCCCCCAAAAACTCCAATATGATGTGCATTTACTGAATTAGTACCAACCCAAACAAAGTGTGCTTGGGTATAACTGAGCGCCCGCAAACCCATTCCCACTGAGGTATAATGAGGCTGGCATGACTACACACAAACAGAATACACACACAGTATATCCCTAACCACCCTGACTTTTCTCTTAAACTCTCAATATCAGTGTCCACTTGTATAGCGCTGTTTAACTATAAAGCCTTTTTTTTTTTAAAGACTTTTAATCATTTTTTTCTTTTCTTTTTTTGTAATTTTGTTTTGTTTTGGTATAATACTTTATGTAGATTGTTTTGGTAGGACTATGCTCTACATGTGTATAGAATATCATATTTAGGTTAATATGTATCATGTGAGCGCTCAGGGCATTGATGAACGCATGATAAATGTACATTATTATTATTATTATTAACTCCCAAATAGTTAAGTTGCATGCTTGCTGCATTTGAAAAAACTGCCTGAGATGACCCTGTGCAGCTGATGGGATGCTAAACTCTAAGAACTAAGTAACTTTTCTGAAATATTAAACTATCAAAGATTTCTAATAAAACTGTGATTAAACTATCAAAGATTTAAACTCTAAGAACTAAGTCATTTTTCTGAAATATTAAACTAGCAAAACTTTCTAATTAAACTGTGATTAAACTATCAAAGATTTAAACTCTAAGAACTAAGTCATTTTTCTGAAATATTAAACTAGCAAAACTTTCTAATTAAACTGTGATTAAACTATCAAAGATTGAAACTCTAAGAACTAAGTAACTTTTCTGAAATATTAAAATAGCAAAGATTTCTACTAAAACTGTGATTAAACTATCAAAGATTGAAACTCTAAGAACTAAGCAGTTTTTCTGAAATATTAAACTAGCAAAGATTTCTAATAAAACTGTGATTAAACTATCAAAGATTGAAACTAAGAACTAAGTAGTTATTCTGAAATATTAAAATAGCAAAGATTTCTAATAAACCTGTGATTAAACTATCAAAGATTTAAACTCTAAGAACTAAGTAGTTTTTTCTGAAATATTAAACTAACAAAGATTTCTAATTACTAATAAAAACTGTGATTAAACTATCAAAGATTTCTAATAAAACTGTGAGATCACACCCTCTCATCAAAACCAATTCATGCAAACCAGCTGGCAATTTAAAAAAAGAAGAAGATAATTCACATCATTCACAATTTTATTTTAGTCTCACTTACTCATAATCTGTCATTCTCCAGGCTGAACCAAAAATGTTGGCTGACTTGGAGAAGATATCATTGTATATCATGCCAGTGTAAACAGAGAAGAGGCCCATCAGCATGATGATGTAGCGACCGCCCAAGAAAGTGTTCCAGATCTGTTGACACAATCACAACCGGAAGGTAGCTTCAGTTAGATTGCATGCAACACTCAACATATGTGTGCCTGTTTGCATGTGTGTGCAACGTGCGTGCATGCATGCATATGTGTGCGTGTGCCATGTGTGTGCATGCATGCATCCATGTGTGTGGGGGGGGGCTATGAAGTAAGTGAATGTGTATTTTTGTTAATTTTTTTATTTTACATTGTAGCATGTTGTCATTATTCTTGCTTGTGTACACACCTTGGGCTGTTAAAATATTTTGATAGGAAGGGCGCTTACAAATTTCCATTATTATTATTATGTACAAACATATCAAGTTTGGATGCAAAAGGTTCTGTGGTTTAGAGTTTATCATCTAGAAAATGTGTAATCAACAGATAGATACATGTTTTGACAGACAACAGAGATGAATCCAATAATCAGTAAGAAGGGAATGGAAATGAATACATGTGTACTATTTAGTCTAATGTGTGAGGGTGGCAACAGATTCCTACCTCGTTGTCAGAGCGCTGCTTCAGGAAAGACTTCTCATTGATGATCAGGAAGGCACCGAAGCTGAACATGATGAAGCCATGGCCAGCATCACCAAACATGATGGCAAACAGGAATGGAAAGGTGATGATGGTGTACAAAGCTGTAAACAAAATGGCAAACAGGAATGGAAAAGTGATGACGGTGTACAACGCTGTAACACAAAATGGCAAACAGAAATGGAAAGATGATGGTGTACAAAATTGTAAACAAAATACAGACTTTTAATCAAAACTGAACACAGTAAAAACTGAAAAGTTAAGAAGGTTAAAGATCAAAATATACAAATGGTTAAAAAGTATGCTTATTTTATGTTTTGTTTTATATTGTATAATTAAAATAAGCATTTTCAAAAACTTTTTGTGTGTTTTGATCTTGTTTCACAATCACTAGCAGTCAACTTTGTTTCAGAGCTTTTGCTTTTAAAGAAGGTTGCTGTAATTTCAGTACTACATGGCATCCCCCCCCCCCCCCCCCCCCCCCAAAAGTGACAAAATCTACAGACACGGTGCTCCTGAATATAAGGTGCAACTTTCGCAGTGTGATAGTAAATGAGCAAAACCTCATAAACACATGTATCAAACACAAAGGAAAGTGCCTTATTATGTGAAAGTGGAAACATTCAGTAAATTTGCCATTCACAGAAAGTTTGAATTGACTGGAACATCATAATAATAATAATGTACATTTATCATGTGCTCATCAACGCCCTGAGCGCTCACATGATACATATTAACCTAAATATGAAGCAAAGAAAAAAGAAAGAAAAAAAGCACTACAAACACACACACACACTGACTGTAGCAGAAACTGGGTACTGATATTAGTTCGGATGGAAATACTGTGAGAAGAGAAAGGTTTTCAGTTTGGCTTTAAAAGATGACAGGGTTGAGCAGTGTCTAAGGTCTTGTGGGAGTGAATTCCAAATGTGGAGTCCAAAGCAAGAGAAGGTGCAGAAGCCATGAGTCTTGCTTTGTATTGTTGGATTTCCAGTATGTGGGTGTCAGAAGAAGAGCGTAGTGTACGGAATGGAGCGTAGACATGCAGCAGTTCAGAGAGGTAAGCAGGACCAGAACCATTTATAGCACTGAAACCCATACAAGTGACTTTATACTTAATATGTTCTGAAATGGGAAGCCAGTGCAGTTTTTCCAGGAGAGGTGTTGAGTTGTGGTGATGGGGTGTCAAGAGCACAAGTCTTGCAGCAAAGTTCGTAATTTTCTGGTGAGGTTGGTTGACAGAATTAGGAGTACCCATGAGGAGACAGTTGCAGTAGTCAAGCCGTGAAAGGATACAGGAAGTAACAAGAGTCTTGGTTGCGTCTTCAGTGAGAAACCTGCGGATTGAACTAATGCGTTTAAGCTTGAAATAAGCAGTTTGGCAGATTTTTATGACATGAATTGGATCAAGTTCACAAGACTTGGCAGATGCACTGTTGATTATTTTTAAGACAAATTCATCAGTGACAGACTCAAAAGTTAGCAAGGGATTTCCAGTGAAAGAGGTATCAGGGCAAGCAGTTGGGTTTGGAGGAGGAAAATTGTTTCTGGTGGTGCAGATTTTCTCAGTGAAGTAATCAGAAAAGACATTTGGAAGGTCGTCAGAGTCAAATGTTGAAGGAAGAGGTGAAGATCTGCTTTTGCCAAGGATGGTGTTGAAGTTTTGAAAGAGCTGCTTACAGGTTGTACTAGACTGAATCTTAGCAGAGTAGAAGGCTTGTTTGGCTTTATCTACAAGGTTTGTTACTTTCTCTTTAATGGAGTTGTATATAATCCGTTTGTGGGTGGTGAGCTTAGATTTGAGCCATCGTCTCTCCGCCTGCCGACGCTCCCGTTTCAGCTCACAGAACTGCTCCGCAATACTGCTGAACCAGCGTGTCAGCTTCCTTGTACGGACTGTGCAACGGCAGAGAGGGGCGTGCTTGTCAAGGACAGAACAGAGATGGTTATTGTAGTCACTGATAGAACTGACTTGTGAGACAGCGTGAGAGAGATCTTGTTTAAAGGCGCCGGTGTCAATCTTTTTGAGGCATCGGTACTAAAAAGTTTCAGGTTTTTGTACAGGTACAGAGACATCAAGTTTGCACAAGATGGCTGTGTGGTCAGATGTTAGTCCATGGTGTAGTTTTGTAGAAATGAGGATGTTATCACTTTGCTTGGAAAACACTAAGTCGAGCAGATGGCCTTGGTTGTGAGTAGGTTCAGAAACGGACTGGGTTAGGTTAAACATGTCTATGATATCGTGTAGTTTTCTGGAGTTACTGTTTCTACGTTTTCAAAATGAAAGTTAAAGTCACCCATAAGGAGTGTTTTGCCAGGCAGACTGTCAGAGTGTTCAAGGAAGTCAAAAAACGGATTGAAAAACATGGAGTCAGAGAATTTGTTCTTTCTGCTGGGTGGAGGGCAGTAGATACGGAACAATGTTGGTTAGTTGCTTGTTGTATGTTAGAGTCAGCTGAGCAGTTTCAAAGCAGGGGTGCTGAACGGGAAAGGACGAAGTGGTATCGACATGTGGCTTAAGAGAGTCCTTTATGATGAAGGCAATGCCCCCCGCCTTTTGCGCTGGACCCCCCTGCAGAGCAACACTTTCTTCTCTGTGTTGTGTAGCTCACAGTTGTTGCAACACTTGTTGCAACACATGGCTGCACTGATCATGCTGTCACTGAACACAGGCTCAACATGACCGGCTGGCGGCAAGCAGTGTAAAACAGAGAGTAGAGTCAGGACTTGCAGAAACAGAACAAGACCAACTGTCCTCACTTCCAGTGGAAGTGACACACAAAACTGGTACCATGATAACGGCCACATCACGAGGAACAATGTTATCACGTCAACTAATCAAACCAGGAGACTAATCAAGCGAAATTTGCAACAATTAGCGGAGCAGATGCAACAACGCCTGTTGCATCATTTCCAAAGATGAATACAGCAAGAGACAGTATGTCCGCTAACCCATTCCTGTTTGCCACAAGACTTGCTAATGAGATGAAGTTGAAAATGAGGCTGCTTCCATTTTTTCTCATTTGTGTTGTCAGTGTCAACACGCATTTTGTTTTGGGTTTCATAATATCTGACCTTTGCCTCAAAATGTTGATGTATGCTGACAGTGTGATTATTAGGTCATTTCAAATCCCATTTCTGGGATCATGTCCTCTGTCAATTGCTTGAAAAATATCACTGATCACTTTGGCAAGGTATGAGATTTCTGTTTCCGCATATAGGTTCAGTGCAATTCAAGTTCAAAATAACCATTACTGTTCTTTGGCAAAGTATGCATGCTAGACTTTTTTTTGCAGATAAAATGTCACTGCCTATAAGATGCAGGAGTCAGATTGTGGAAAAAGTATTGCCTTATAATCCAAAAATTATGGTAAATGAAAAAGAAAAAAACTGAAAGAAAAAAAACTTTCCTGCCAAGACAGCACACTTTTACAACAACAGCAACAACTTTTTATAAACAAAGACAATGCTTTTTCACAACTGTCAGCATTGTGTGTCCTGTAGAGACAGGTCACTGCAAAAACACCCACCAGGGTTTACCTCCCTGTAGGAGGCGATACCGTAGGCATCAACGATGCCCTGGAAGCCACTGGTGAACTTGTTGGTGTTGAAGTACGTGGGTGGTTTCTTCTTCGTTTGCATCATCTGGACAATGCTTGGCACTGTGCTGCCACTCATTTTCTGCAAAGAGACGGCATGGATCATTTACCCACCAACCTCAACCATCCATCATGATATACTGAAGCCGGCGGAGAGCAATACAAAAAGAGCAAAAGACTGGTCAGCTTGCACTCAAAATCAGAAAACACAACTTAGGTTATTTTTCAGGACAACAATAGAAGTCCCATCCACAGAGGAAATAATTAGGACAGCTGGTAGCCCTACTCTGTGCCAGCTGACTTTTCCCTGAAAAAAATCAAGCTTAATTTCCCATGGCAAAAGTTTGTAATCAATGGGATGATGCAATGCAGAAAAATACTGACCTCTCCATTTCTGAGTGCAGTGTGCACATTCTCCAGGGCACTCACAGGACACCAGCACTCAGCAATGAGAGAGTTGTGTGACACGTCAAAGTTGAACATGTTGAGAGTGTGGTAGATGGCCTTGATCTTCTCCACCTTGATGATCCATGTACGGATTTCTTTCTGCGCACCAACCAGCACGCGGTGACGGTGGTCTGCTGTCTGGAACAACACCTGCAACGCAAGAAAGCATCGTGAGCGCTTCTCTTCCCATTTTATCTACTTTTACATAAAATCTGATCTTTCATGATATAAAACAAGGTTTGTTGCCTTGCATGGCCAATATACCCTCGCCTACACCCTCATTCCGGCTTCAAATTAACTTTGATTGCAAAAGGATTGACATTTCAGAAAACATAATAGAAACAGTTCTGTTTTCATTATATAAATCCTCACTGTGAGTGTGACCTTGATCTTGAAGATAGCAACCCTAATTTTTCACAACACCTCCACTGTGGTTGCAAAAGGTTTGGTGGTTCAGAAGATACCATCCAGAAAAACACTAACTGAAATTTTGAACCATCACTATGACCGTAACCTTGAACACAGCATCCAATCATTTCATTGGACACTTTAGCTTATGATCTACCATCAGACTAGGTTTAGTAGCAAAGCAATCATTAGTTCAGAAAATATTGTAGAATTGTAAACCCTCACTGTGACCTTGAACTTGAAGATAGCAATACAACTGTTTTACATGCCAAACTGGCTCATGACAATGCCAAGTTTAATTACAAAAGGTTAAGTAGTTCAGAAGATATCTTCTGGACAAAGTCCACACACACACACATACAGATGGATGGACACATGGACAGGGTGAATCCATTATACCCCAGTTTAATATATTTCACTTCCTTGAAAATAAATTTAAAACAACAAGGTCATGTCAATAATTAAACTCCCTTATCCACTTTATAGTGGGGGGATTAAAGTCCCCCCCCGCCCCCCTTACCTGTCCACCACCCCAAAAGCAGAAAAATTCAAATAGGTTTGAAGTTCTGTGGCAACTGTTAATCTCATTAAGCTGCCTAACTACAAACAATTCAGCATCTTTTAAATACATATCGTTTCATTGTAAAGTGCTTTGTGGCCAAAGCAGTTGTACGGTGCTATAGAAATGTTAGGTATCATGAATGAAAATTTATATATGGAGTATAAAAACTTCCACACAAAACCTTGCGTGTTCACAGCACCAGATACACACAGTCCATACAAGCAAGCTCTCACAAGCTAAAACTACACACAGACATTCATACCAAGTACAAACAGCCCCTACCCACCTGCCCCCTCCCAAAAGTGCATTGTTATGAAAGGACAAGTCCAAGGTTCGGGGTGATTTTTGACACAATTTCCTTTAAAGTTCGCTGAGAATGATGATGTAGGTGAAATTGTGATCTAAGGGTTATCAATGTACAAAAAAAAGGCATTTTCTGTTGTACCGAAAGCGTCGCCATGACGCTGAAAATCATGTACACATATGTGCACTACGTCACTCTAGGGAGTCGCTGCAAAATGGCCTGTTGGGCTAGTTACCGGTTCTTGCCATTCACTGTTTTTTCTCTTGCTTGCCCTTTTGTTTCTGGAGTTATATCATTCATTCACGATGTACGAGTGAGGGGGGGTAGTCTCAATGTTTAACAAGCCCGCTCATTCTTTCTTTGTGTGGGGTAGTTCGTGAGCATCTGTTGCCCTGCCCTGTTGTCACTGCTAAGTGGGTTGTATTGTGTACATGGATTACGTGTATCCAGCCTTTGTCCCATTGCTTGCTGTCATGTCTTGCCTCCTCTTTCTTTTCAGAAAGTTTTTTTTCTTTTTCTTTTTCTCTCTCTCTTTTCCTCTTCTTTTCCACCATGCGTTCTTTCTTGTCTCTGGCTTATTGGCTATTTCATGTCATACCCGCTTGTTAGCTTGCCTGATTAGGGCATCCATTTTGCATTTCTCTTTTCATCTGCATTTGTTTACATCCCAATGCTTTGTCATCGGTAGTCCTGATTAATGTTTTCCTTTATCAGTCTGCAGCCTTTGTTTTTCTACATGGAAGCCAGGTTAGTTAGAGTTAGTTACGGTTAGTTATGGTTAGTTTGGCTTTCCATCTGTTTGTTGTTAGCACAGCTATTTTTGCTCTTTGCTCTTATGGCTTTGACTGTAGTCGTCCACTCATTTGTTGCAGACAGTAGTCTATTAGACTGTTGTGATTTGGTGGTGTTTTTTTGTGTGTTTTTTTTCTCCACCTTATGCTTGCAGGTAGGTCACCGTTTGGGTTTTTGGGGTGGTTTCAGCTCTTTTGTTTTTCATTTGGTATCAGCTGTTTGCTTGCCTGATTAGGGCAGCCACTGATTTTTCGTTTGCCACCAGCATTTGTGGTTTGGTCTTTCCTTGCCACAGAAATTTGTGTACAGTCTCTTTCTTTCATGGCCTTTTCTGTCGTAGGCCTTCGTGTTAGACTTTTGTCTTTGCCCTGTTAGCGCTTGTTTCAGGGTATCAGTGTACCTCTCAATTTTTGGTATCATGCTGTGCGCTTGCCGCTCGTCAGCTGGCCTTGGAGATTTGAACTGGAAATTTGTCCAACTCAGTTACCCTGTGGACACTCCTACAAATTCCGCTTTGACGCAAACCCCATTTGGTATTCCATAAAGTTTACGAAATCGCACTCAGCGAAGTGCTTGCTACATAAATGGGCGTGAAGTCAGCTCGTTTGAACTGTACAAATGTGACCCATTTTCACCTCACAGCGGGTCGATTCCGCGGGAACTTGTGCATAGCTATGCTTTGGGTTACTTGTGGGTTGTTAGAGTTTGCTGAAACACAGTAGGCCGGCATGGTTAGAGCTTTTTGTCGACCACACGCATACACATTCAATGAACAATCTAAGATGGCAACCGCACTGACTCCCCAGACAGACGTCACTTCCGAGAAATCACGTGACTGATGGAGAACCCGAGACAGTAGTCTCAGCCAGCCTACAGAAAATAAAATCGATTAAAAACCTACATAAACATTTTTTTCATTTTTTATTTCATTAAATCTGAAACTAGTGACTCATTTGGCAATCATTTCAATGGCCATTTTGCATACTTAAAAACCTTGGACTTTTCCTTTAAGAGAGCAACACAGCCAAGACTGACTCACAGTTTTCAGGTCCTCAAGGCGAGTATTAACTCCCCTCAGCATCTCCTCCCTTTCCTGGGGCGTCTCTGGGCATGGGTACAGCGAGGCCTTGAACCTGCCACAGCATGCACACCTCATTAACTCCATTATTACTGCAAAGCCACTCAACAGATTGTCAACCCCACTATAACTACAAAGCCACTCAACAAACTGTAAACCCCACTATAACTAAAAAGCCACCCAGCAGACTGTTAACCCCACTACAACTACAAAGCCACTCAGCAGATTGTCAACCCCACTATAACTAAAAAAGCCACTTAGCAGACTGTCAACCCCACTATAACTACAAAGCCACTCAGCAGATAGGTAACCCCACACCTACTAATACTAAAAAGCCTGTCAAAAGTAAAAGGGATAAAGTCAGTGTGTTTAGCAATGCTCTGGTCCAGGTATTCCTGAATCCTGTACCTATATGGGGCACTATTACTCACGAAAAAACACAGGAATTATAAAAGTTTTTTTAAAATAGCATTCCAGTCACTCACTAAATCAACTGTCAAACAAAGAAACTTGTAGGTCACCTCCAACATTTTCACTATAATGACCGAGTAGGTACTGTGATTTCTCTGCTTGGCTATCAGTGATCAAAGTGCTGGAAGGATGTTTGGATCACTACTACTTATAAAGAAACCACTTGATTTAATGAAAGTGCATTCCGTCTGTCACCTGCTGAATCAATTATTAAACAAAGAAACTTTTGTAGGTCATAGGAACATTCCCCCTGGAAATGACTGAGTAGGAGCTGATAGCTTTAATGTTAGTGATCCAAGGGTTGCAAGGATGCTTGTCAATACTGTGGTCAAGGTTAAGAAAGAACAGCACAGCATAGGGTGGAAGTCAACACCAGATCAAACACTTTCACAAGAAGCAAAGTAACAGGACAGAGGAATCTCTAGTAATCTTTAACACTGTAAATAACTGCAGAAAAGCACTGGAAGTTATTTGCCTGTTGATTAAACAACTGGACTGTTGTTTTGACAGTGCAAAAAGGCTACACAGAAAAAGTAAAACAAACTAAACAGTCTGAATGTCTGAAGTATTACTGACCCTTCACAAATTTTCTTGACCTTGTTCTTCAGCTGCTCTCCTTGGAAAAAGATGATGAATACATCCTTGAAAACTGGGTCTCCCTAACACACAAAAAATACACCAGTACAAATAATTATTATTAGCATAATAATACACTCAGCTAACACAGTACAAAAACAATGAAACCAATCATCACAAAGTGACAGGACACATGTTTAATGAATTGAATAAAACTCAGGAACATACTACATCAATAGCTCATATAACACTAAAAACACACACGTAAAAACAACAACACACACCACCACAACGATAACAAAAAACATCCATACAGTGCAAATTTGTATCAGGTCATAACTGCTTCAATTAGGCTAAAGTCAAGGTAGGTACTGTAACTGTGCACTGTCCTTGCATCTCCGTTTAGCACCTAGCTTCAAACAGGACAAGAGATGTCCAAAGGAAACACCCACTTCCCTCCTCTGGGAACCAGACTCTGGCAGCATCCTATCCCACTTGCTACAAACCATTCTGGAAAGAGATCAGCCTCGTCAGCCATGTATGGGCTCACTCCAACCAATCTGATTGAGCCTCCTGAATGATTTGAAGGCTGCCTTCACCTGCAATGGGTGTTTTACTGTCTAACAAGAGACGCAAGAAACAACTGACACTTACAGACATGGGGTCTTCCAGAGGCTGAAGGATTTCATCATGTCGCAGGAAAACATTTCCACGGCAAGCAAACCATAGCAGGCGTTCGAATCCTGGCACCTTCTCACGGGGGATGACGCCAGCAACAAATCTGACAACAAACAATAACTCTACACTGAAGCAGATTTTCATTTCAGTGAAACAACATGTGATCCAACAAGCAAATCAAACACAGAAGCACACAAGAAGAGCAAATGATCAGGTCATGAAAATACAGCTTTCTGATATACTTTGACGATCTCCAAGGCAGTGAATCACAGTGAAAATGGATTAAGGTCATATTAAATGATACATACAGGTTCACACAAGACTAAAAAACTGTTATATGACAGCGCTAAACCTCAGTATAGGTTAACTACTTAATGAAAAGTGTAAAAGCTCTTGCATAAATAGTGTACAGGGAAACCTCAATATTCAGGTTTTTGCCAGGTTTGTTACTCATCAGCATTTGAGTCTTGGACAGTTTATCACTTACATTTCAATTTCATTGGCAGACTGCCAGGAAATGACCTGATTTCAATCCATCTAGTTCATTCAACTTCATTTTTTCCAAGAGCTCTTTAACTTTACTTTGTATGAATTTTACTTTTTCTTTGATGACTCAAGTTTCACCCTCATCTGAACTTTGTGGTTGACTGGGTGATAAATGTCAAGACCTATGAATCTCTTTCTACCTCACAACCCTACAACCCACCCATAATATAAGCATACATACAACCAGCAGCACTGACCCAAGGCTACTGAGCAGAATCATTAAACAAGGGAGTTAATTAGTGCTTAACAGACATTACACATAAATGACAACAAAGACCCGAGTCCCCTACAGTAACTCTCATCTAGCATGTGAGTAAATACAAGGTCCATAAACCTGTTAATTTATTAATTGAAAACAAAAACAAACAAAAAACAAAGAAACACTAATTTCAATAAATTTAAATTAGCTAATTAACTCCCTTGTTTGTTGCAGCTCATAGCAAGCAAAGACCATGGCAGACTCCTCCTTCCCATCTCTCTTTTCCTCCTGCCCTGCTCTGTTACACAGGTACACACACACATGGCCGCACTCACCCCAGCTGGATAGCACCATATCTGGTAGTGGTCACAGTGGTCTCCTCCTGCCGTATGGCTCGCTGTGCATCATCTACGATGCTGTGCAAGTCCTGACCGTGCTGTTTAAAACAAAAAACAAAAAACAAAAGTCACACTGCTGCCTTGCACTGAATCAAGCAAAGGCTAGTAGGCATGCACCAGGCTTCCTGAACTATAGGACACTTGGGGCAAGCCCAGCTTTAATGTATACATTTATACATGCAAGTAAATACGCCTATTTACAAGCAGTATGCACTAAAACATTCTTGTTCAAACTATTCCAAAGTCTTGACACCCAACTGTACTATGTTCATGCTCACCAAAACTCAAAAAGAACTACTAGTGATGTCTGCTTAACAAAGTTGTTATTCCTTGCTCATTTGTTCATCCTTCTGCTTCTGCTGGCAGTAGCAACAATCATAACTTGTTGCTGCTGTTGTTTACATCGGGGGGGGGGGGCTTTTGAACAAATAAAATATGAGAAAGTAACGACAATATGACAATCAATCAATATACTTGCATCAACTACCTGGTTTCATGAATAATATCAGTTTTGATCAAATTGATAACCTGAGTATTATTGAAAGGCTCTTTATGTTCATAATTTGTCCGCATTAGCTTAGTTAGCAACGTGCATTTTCTGGTGCAAACGCTCAGCTTGGGATGTAACCACTTACTGCCTGGAAGAAGAGCTGTGTCTTGGTCATCACTTCTTTCAGTTCTGAAAGCTCTTGGAAATTTTTCTTGAGGGCCTCGTTGTTGGTGTTGACCTCTCGCAGCTCTCCCTCAATCTTTTCAAAAGTTGCCTGCAAGTTACAAGAACAGTTTTCAATGGAATGTTTGACATTTTCTTTTTAGCTGCATGCATATTCCATTTTGAAGAAACGACTGCACAAAAAGTCTAAACTGAAAATATTGCAAGCACACATGTACATACATGATCACACACATACGCAAAGCACACACACATGCAAACACATAAGAAGAGCACACGCACACACATACACAAAGAGAGATTCAGAATGTTCACACCATAAGCCACTGCATGTACCTCAAGGTCAACCATTTCCTTGGGAGCAGGGGCTTTGGGATTCTCGCCATTATCATGGATTTTCAGCATTTCCTTCCGGATCTCTTTCTCTGTGTATCCTACAGACATACAAATAAGTACAAAATTAATTATGAATGGCTATCTTTCTACTCACTTCAAAATAAATTCTTTCTTTGTAATTTATATCACACACGCACACACACACACACACACACACACACACACACATAGTATCTTCATACACTCACAGATAAATATTAAAAATGTAAATTATTATACATCTACCATGATTAATTGTAAAGCAGTGCAATATTGATTCATGAAATGCCCCTCCCACCCCCCACCCCCCTCCAATCCACATTCACAAAACATATTCACAGCACTTCAAAAAGAAAAGTCTACAAACAAAGAAAAACATCCCCCCAAAAATGAAAAAAGACAACAATTCAGGCAACAGCTGTGATGAACAGATGCAAGCACACCTTATGTCCCACCAAACAACAACAAAAGACCTCCAGCCAACCACACCCTAAAAAAAAAAAAGAGTAAACAATCCAACATCTGTTTGCTTTGATTACTTACTGAGTTTCCTCTCCATTTCCTCGCAGCGACGAACTTCATTCACAAATTTTCTTTGAAAGGAGTTGACATTAGGATTCAACTAAAATAAATCAGAGAAAGAAAAATATGTCAATGACTATGACTCTAGTCCACAGTGCTCTACAGTTAATACAGCAAACCAATCATGGGTCAGGAATAAGTAGTATAAGTAAAATTCTGTAAGAAACTCCAGACTTATTACATGCAGTCCATTAAAAGGTCTGGCTCAACATAAATCCAAATCGCAAACAATCAGTCCAAACACACACACAAGATTAAAAAAATAAAAAGCTATTAATATTATATCCAATGAACATACTTTATACTTAGCAATGTATTAATATTATTAATATGCTGTTTATGAAAATACTCGCTACACTTTGTGTGGCAAAACATTGTTTCACAGAGAACTGACACAGTGACAGAATCAGTTGTACAACCATGCAGTGTTGATGCAGCCACAGGGAGTATTATATCATGTCGCAAAAAATTTTCTGAAAGGCTTTATTCTTTGGCCAGGTATTTGTCATGTTTCAGTCTTTACTTATGACTTGTAGATTTGTTCATAGTGCTAGCAGACAAAGCACAATCAAAAATATTTATCATTCATTCTACGATGGAGCAGACAGTAAAAAAATTAACGGTAATAGAATGGGGGGGGGGGGGGGGGGGGGAATTAAGAAACTTTTCTTTTTTAAATCATAGGAATACGGAATGATTCTAGCTAATAACCAGATAAATGAGATTTGCTAATTGTACTGTGATATATATTTACTCACATCCTTAAACTGTACAATGCCTAGTTCTCCCAGTTCTGAGACACAGGCGTATGCAGCTTCAGACTGAAGGAAGAACTGGCACAAGGCCATCTTCTCACTGCGGAAGATGGACATCTTGTTGCTCTTTGTTTTCCCTCCTTGTAGTTGTACTTTCTACAAATGGTCCTGCAGCCCTCTGAAACAAATAGTACTTTTTATGAAAACAACGACAACAAGCTCCTTAGTATGTTTGCCTGTCTCTCATTCCAGATTCAGTAAATTTTTAAATAAACAAATTTCATTGCTGTTACTAATGTTAGTCACTGAATGCTTCTCTTTTAGCTACTAAATGGTACATGATGTAACTAGTTAAACAAACAAGCAAATACATTTGGTCAGTTACTCATTCACTCACTGGTCCAATTTGACAAAGATGATCATAAATTTTGGCCTCATACAGTCATAGCTTGTGTCTATCCCATACTTACAAACAAAAGGGGACCTGAAATAGGTTGAAGTGAAAATGCAAGCTAGCCTGAAAACAGAAAATGTGGAAATATTTCCATTTGCAGACTTTATTTGTTCTGATCAATATTTATATAAAATTTTATGAGTAGCTTTTGGTGGTGGTGGGGGAGGGGGGGGGGAAGGGGAGGGGGGGGGGGTTCAAAATTGAGCTGCTCAGGGTGCAGTCATATTGGTTTGCCTTTACAAATGAAAAGCAGTCCTTAAGTGGTTGGCTTGTGATGTATTTGATACTTTTGTCATACATGCCAGCCCTGTTCACATTTATTATGCCATCAGTACTGACTGCTGGCCACAAAATATCAGTACTTTACTCACTGCCATAATCGTGTTTTCATGACTTTCAAATGTCTATTTCTAACAAACCGGAAAAAATAGCCATTTGGCATTTGTCACAGAGAAAGCATTATTCCAGGTAATTTTGGGTTTGCTATTACTAAGTATTAGTGTATGCAGATTGAGAGAAAGGGGGTGTATGTCTAAGAGTGTGTATGTGCGTGTGGTTCATGAACTAGAATTATTATGTTCTTCATTGTGTGATCGAACGACAGCTTTAATTTCCCACTGGGATTAATAAAGTATATTGTTATTGTTATTATTGTCTTGAGATTTAATTCCACAAAATTAATTCAAATTTGTATATTCCAAAATTTCCATTCCAATACATTTACTTATTTATGCATTATCAAGTTGCACATGACTACATCAGTGTATCAGCTGGGTTTTTGTTTCTGTCTTTTTTATCATAAGATTAGAACTGGCACACTAAATCAATATATTATGACTATTTTTCAGTCATTTAATCAATTTAGATGTGACTGGCCCAGCTCATTCAAGTAAGAAATTCAAATGAAAACTACACTACTGCAGTATTTACACTAAGTTACAGTAGTAAGCTATCACTCTTACCAGTTATTAAGTCACCACTAGCAGTGGCACAGTACCCTTTCAAATTTCTTCACTACTGATTTCAATAGTTCAACATCAGTGTAATTTGGTTTGTTCCCTTGTGTCAGTGTCACTCGCTGTCACACTCAATAATAACATGAGATGATTGTATACATAGCAATTAACATAATTAAAGCTGGTTAATCTTTCCAACAACAACACAATCCCGTGGTGATTCGTGCTAGCTCAGTGACGGGAATCATGTCAGTCACTGACAGTGACACAATGTACGGAGTCATAAGTGTCAAAACTCCCCTGAGTCTTAATTCACTGCCGTATCTTATGACTAAATTTTGTGTGTTCAGTATGCCTTTAATAACGTAAAAACCTAGTATGATACAGATACATGCTCAGTATCGCTGTCAAATTTATCTACGGCCACAACATTACAGATCCCTTTACCACAGGCTACATAATTCCACTAAATCCATCACGAAGTCACATGCGAGTGTGGCGGAAACTTCACAGACCTACAGAGGAATCGGTCACTTGTAAAAGTTTCAAAAGCCTTGCATCCACTAGGCCTGATATCCAGATACGAGAAAATAAACGTACGTACACGCATTCAACACCTGGTCTAACCTTTTGTCGCTTCGAGCAACGATCGGTGCTGTTGTTGTTGTGAAGTTCTTCTCGAGCAAAACATCTGTCACACAACTAGCCCGTTCAACACCCCCTTTGTAATCATGTGACTTGTATGGATGTCAAAGGTTATCATTGTTTTTTAGCCATATTGACCTACTCCAGATTTTCAGATTTCATTTAGATGAGTCGACTAGCCATAACAAAATGATAAGATTCAAGTGAATTATTGCTATAAAAAATTTAAGGTTTAATGAAGAAATTACGTCATTTCCGGGAAATTTCTCGTCTGCTTCAGAGTGTCGTCTGCTTCAGATGAGTCTAACACCCTTAGTTGAAAATCACATCAAATCTTTCTAAATAACCTACCTGAACGAGGAAAAGGCCACAAGTTGTTGCAAGAGGTGACAACGAAAAAATCCACCAACATTTGCGATTGCGTGCGTTTGTGTGTGTGATTGTGTATAGCCTACTTTAAAATTGTACAAGTCGGTGTGATTTTGGCAAAGGAGCACACCCCATGCTTGCATGTAACTGTGTGTGTATGTGTTCTTATGTTCCCATTTGGAGGTTTTCGGCCGAGTTCCTGTGGGTTATATTGTGCAATTTTGTTTGTTTGTATTTTTATCTTTCGAGAGCATCTAGAAGATAACAAACCAAAAATATATTATCTGCGAAGGAACCAGAATCTGAGCAGCTACCAACACCACCATGGTCAGAGGCAGACCCATCATGTGAGTAACAGAGTATGCAGCCTGTGCTACCTTGGATCCATACCTCCAGAAGGACATCCAGCAACTTGAACCGGTCCAACACAGGGCAGCCAGGTTTACATCCAACAACTACCATGACAGAACACCTGGTTGCATGGAAAGCATGCTGCGAGACCACAGCTGGGAAAGATTAGAACAATGGGCTTGCTGGCATCAACAAACAGCAGTGCCTGCAGCAAAACGACCCAAGAACCCAAAGCCCACAGTGATTTTCTGTTAAAAAAAAAGGCAGACTACCCAGTTCTTAGAAATGTGTTCTTTCCAAAGACCATCTGAGAGTGGAACCAGCTCCCACAGTAGCATACCACTGTACACTTCACCTGAGAAGCGTCACCAGCCATCTGCTGTGTAGTCACTCTAGACTGTATACATAGTTTTCAGGTTTTTTGTTTTGTTTTGTTTTTTAGCATTTAATGGACATAATGGGAGGGGCCGAAGCTGCCATGCATTTTTGTATGAGTTTCATTTTCCCAAAATGCTCCACCATGTGAGCCCAGCCAGCGTGTTTATGGGCCATATTAATTTTTTTATTAATTAATTCCCTCTCTCATCTGTGTCAGTAGTATGTGTGCAGTCACAAACATGCAGGCATATCACACTTACTAATGTGCTCATGTTTGCATATTTATTTAATTCAGAATGGAGACATTTCCTCAACAAACAGATAACCACAACAGCCATGATGACCAGTGGTGTGTCATGTCCACACGAAGCCAGCTCCCTTTGTGCATTGCTTGTCTGGTTGAACACCTTGATGATCAGTCCTTGACAGTAGTGCAGAGGCAGTTCAACCTGTCACTGCTGGCCAGTGTTTTGGCAGAGTGTGATGAGTTGCCCCAGCTACTGCGTGAGCACCCTCTGGTGTGTCAACATATTATGGACATCCTCACAGGTATACCATATGGACTATAGAGGTTGCTTGGGGGAATATGATTGTGACAATGCAGGGTTTGGCTGAACTGATTTCCTAGTTTAGGTCGCCTTTTTGTTTTAATGTTTACTTTTATACTTTTGGCTCAGACTCTGTGATTGACTGTTCTTCTGACAGACTGGTTGATTGATTGTATAATTGACAAATTGATTGATAAGTTTATTTGTGTGGCTGGACAGTCCATTGGTAGGCTAACTTCATGTATTTGTTTATGAATCTGCATGTTTGTTCATTCACTTATTTGCTCATTCCTTCCTCTTTTTTGTTTTTATTTTGGTTCATTCATTTGTTCATGTACTTATTTGTTCGTTTATTTCATTTTCAAGTTGTATGGTGTTTCTTTTTCAGAACATTACACTGACACCAGTTCTATGATAACATCTGTTCAAAGTAAGTAATCCAGGAGAGGGAGAGTAAATCTTGTCACAATCTTTGGTATGCATGTCAATTGTTCACCTGTTTAAATACATTCCTACCTATTGATTGTTTGCTGTTTAACTGTAACACTAACGCTAACAGAAAATGTAGTATGTAATAAACAAATTATTTATTTCTTCTTAGTGAATAACATCTTAGTTCCTGATAGTTTTCCATATTTTTTGGTGTGCAGTCTGTGTTGACCTCATGGACACTTTGCAGTCAGAGGATTTGTATGAATATCTGCTGAACAAATTCTACAACCAGGTATCAAATCAGCCTGAATGTATCTTGTCAGAAGATGATGTGGAGTACTATACACAAAAACTGTAAATTCTGAATTGTAAAAATTGTATGACAATTCATACCAAAAAAAGAAGATAAAAGAAGAAGAAAAAGAAGAAGAAAACAAACAACAACAAAAAATCAAACAAACAAAAGGAATAGAAGAAGTGAAAAATACACCATACAATTGATGCTTTTGGTCAGTATTTTGTTTAAATGTAATAATATAGATTATTTTGTCCAGACATTTCAGTACATTATGCTGGTATTTTTTTCATTATGAAAATAACCAGTTCTGTGTTCTATATTATTTGTACAGATTAATTGGTTCAATGCTCACAACAGGTTCAAAATGGCACCATTACAGTTGCTTATGTGGTTGCCACTCTTGGAAGGCTGTCCGTGATATCTTCGGCATATGTCTTGACGCTGATCCTCATGCATGGTCAGTCAACTGATAAAGATTCAGCAAAAACACGCATGATAAAGATTTAAAAAAAAATTGAAGCAGAAATTATACATAACACACATACATACATACACACATGCTGGCACACACACGTTCACTCGCATACTCACTCATTTGCTCAGCTACACTCAACACACATGCACACCATGCTACACAACGTGCACACATGCATACACATATGATGTTTATCTTAATTATCCTTGGCTAAACAATGACTAAATCAGTACATTGTAAACTGGACATGTAAAATATATAAAAAATTCTAATCCTCTTATTGAGTTTTAATTATGAGTTGCTAAACAGTTGTTTGAAATGTAACTTTTTAAGATTTGCCTTTGTTATTTCCAACAGAAAACCTGTTGATATACCTGCTTGAGGCTTATGCATCTAAAAGCGCATCCCAAGATGATGCATCAGAATGCTCTCTGCCGTTTCTTCTAATACACTTGTTCGATGCGGACATTCTGCCTGTTGTCCCACCCCAAGTCTTGTCTTTGGTGGAACAGTGCCTGGTCATCTGGATGACAACTGCACAGTCTGTGGACCTACAGGTCAACACTCTAGGTCAGTGGATAGTTTCCATACCCCTTTATTTAACATGGATGTCATGGCTGTGTGTTAGTTTCTGATAGCTTTGTCTTGGATGGAACTGAAGAGCTGACGAAGTTCTCACGCCCCTCAGTGTTGCAGGCAAATGTCTGAAAGTGTCATAAAACATAACAGGTCTTGATTGTTTGCCTATCCTAGACACAGGATCCATTTCTAGAGGTATAGTGGTTTTTAGTGGATGATAAAAAGTTAATCCATTTGATGAAATGGACAGAAGCAGAAGCAGACAAAATAAGGATCTCCCCATTTGCTTGTGTAAATCCGATATTACCAAAACATTTCACTCATCTACAGCTGGTTGTATCTACATTGAGTCTGGGTGGGCACTCTTTTGGGAAACCAAATGTTCTGATAAACTCTGTATTGTCAAACTGTTCTCTGTTACTCGCTCATTTTCGTTACAGCTCTCTTGAAAAGAGTACTGAGTGCTGACTGCTGTCTATGGGATGACCGCGACAAGTGGATGGCTTTATTGCTAGGCTTCAAGCGTATGTTTGTCAGCAAAAAGGAGATACTGGTGACAGTTGCCACCCAGTGCCTCATCATGATAGCCAGTAACCCCAAGCATGCCAGGGTTCTGCAACTTGTCTTGGAAGGCGACCTGTCAGGTGGGTATGTCAACAAGTCACATACCATCCGATGCCTTATGGTTACCAGTGACCCCTAACACACTGTGGTTCTGCAACTTGTCTGGGAAGGTGGCCTGTCAGGTGAACATGTGGACAAGTCATCTACCATCTAGTGCCTTGCCATGATAGCCAGTAACCCCAAACACCACAGAGTTCTGCACCTTGCCTTGAAAGGTGACCTGTCAGGTGGGTATGCATACAGGTCACATACCACCCTGCACTGTGTCATGATAGCCAAAAACATCCAATATGCCAGCATTCAGCAGCTTGTCTTGGAATGTGACTCACCACCCACTGATTTGTCAAGATAGCTGGTAGCCCCAAACATGCCAGGGTTTTGCAACTTTTCTGTAAGATGACCTGTCAGGTTGGTGAGACGTGTGCTTGAGAACAAGTCACCTACCACCAAGGGTCCTGTCATGATGACCGGTGGCTGTAGGCATGCCAGGGTTGCAAAGTGTCTTTGACAATGACCTGTCAGATGGGTGAGTCCTATGAAATGTAGCTTTTGAGATCTGCATGAAGCATAATAATCATAATAGGGAATTTATAGAGCACTTTTGGAGACTCAAAGTGCTTTACAACTCATTATTTCCCCGTTCTCGTTGTTTTCACATAGAGTAATTGTCTATTTGTATGTATGTTTAGCTTAAAATGTTTGCGTTGTTTATTTTGTCCTGTTAAGAGGCATTCATTCATATCCTCTTGTGTGTTTTGGACAAGACTTGTGCTTGTGAACAAGTCACATACTACCTAGTGCCTTATTATGATTGCTAGTGACTCTAAGCATGCCAGGGTTCTGCATTTTTTATTGGGAGGTGACCTGGCAGGAGGGTGTGATGTATTTCATGCACACACTACTAAGACACCAGGCTCGCCAGCACATTATTATTGTATAGGCAGTAAATGCAGGCTTTTTGCATGTACTATGAAAAACCAATTCACCTTTTGATGTGATAAAAAAAGAGAAAAGAATAGAAAACACATCTGATGCCATGCTGATGTATGCCAACATCTGATACCATGCTGATATATGCCGTCATTAAGAATAATTAAAGCCAGAGATCATTTTATGTATTTATTTTATTTTATTCATTTATTTTAAATGTAGCTTCTTGAGCCAATGTGTCAAAGACAAATTTTCATTTTTATGCATTGCATAATTATGAATAGTAAAGATTGATTTGATTTGATTTCTGTTCCAGAATTTTTGTTTGAATCGCTTCATACCCTGAATGTGGCCCAACTAGAGTAAGCAATTTCCATCTCTCTCCTCTCTCACTTTCTCTGTCACATTCACTCTCTCTTATGTGTGTGGCCTCTCTCTTCTTTTAGGTTGTGCTTTAATTGCTACCTGTGTGTGTGTGTGTGTGCATGCATGCATGCATGTGTGCACATGTGTGGGGGGATTGGGGGGGGGGGGGGGGTTAGGTAAAAGAGAGAGAGAGAGTTGTCTGCATTCCAAGGACAAAAGGAAAAGTGGCAGACTGATTGGCTAGGCAAGTGACATTGTTTGGCTGATACAATAACTCTCTTTGCTTTTGTGTTTTTCTTCAACAGAGCTGTGTTCAAGTGCCTTTACCTGTTCACAGAACATGATCTGTTCTTCAAGAAATGCCATGCTGTTTATGGTATGAAATACTTCTCTCATATATGAAATGATCCAAATTTGTCTTTTTTCTCCATGGAAATGTCATAGCTTATGAACAAACAAGTTAAACATGTCAGCAATTTATGCTGGATGTAACAGTAATCCTGCCTACAATTTATTTTGGATGTAACAGTTATAATGCAGATGTAAAGGTGGCAGCTAGCTCCCTTGCACCACAGTGCTTAAGACAAGTTGTGTATTCTGTGTACTGGAGTATTTGGAATATGCTTTTTTTGTCAAACAGGAATGTGTTTACTCTTCAATAAATATGTGACAGGTCTGGAGTCTGTATTGCGCTCACTGGACAGTGCCTTGGATTCACAAAATATATCAGTTCTCATGAAAGGATTTTGTCTGCTCTCCAGTATGTTACAAAGGTAATATAAAAACTATGCAACAGAATGATAAATGATTGTATCAGGTGTCCCAAAGCTGCATCGTACCAAAGACAGCTATGCTATTTTGATATATTAATTGACAGTTCATGTTCTGTTTAAGTATGGCTGTGTTCGTATACTTTTTCCTACCTTTGCAGGTGTGATAAATGTGCTGTTCTAATGTGAGTTTGTGTTTTCAGACAGCCCAGCACAATCCCTTTGTTTGTGAACAAGAGTTCATTGGAGCTGATGTTACTAGTGCTGACCAAAGGAGCTCGCTGTCATGTCATCCAGGTTATCCTGCCAACTCTCACTGCCTCTACAGTTCTCCTCAAGTTTGTAATTTTTTCTGCAAGCCTGTTACTTTTTCTTGTTTCTTGTTTCACTCATTACCGGTTATAGGGTCAGCTGGGTTCATTAGATAAACCAGTTTATCCCAAGTCAGTCTCATCGTAGTTTCAAAGGAAAATTTATTTTACACTGCACAATATGATTAACATGACCAAATCCACTGTTGCTTCAAAACATCAAGAGACTCAAGGTTAGCAGTGGGAAATACATTCATCTTTGGTAATTGATACTCATGATTTTATTTTGATTATTAACCAAAGAATGGTTGGAAAGCTGGCAGTCATGGGAACCATGTTGCTTGTTTGCAGAGATCCAAAGATGCAGGGACAACAGCCCATGGAATTTGTGGAGACCATTGTGGAGGCAACAGTTACCAAAGTGGGCAGTGTTGTGTGGAGAGGGGAGGCAGCTTCAATTCTGTCCAGTCTGCAAATCACAGAAGATCAGCTTCTCAACACACTGCTGATGTTGCTCACTGCAGTTATTATGTCAGTCAAATATTATCACACATAAAACTTAAAACTACAAGTAGTTAATCAGAGAAAAAAATGGGAGAGAGAGAGAGAGAGAGAGAGAGAGAGAGAGAGAGAGAGAGAGAGAGAGAGAGAGAGAACACTACAATGGAACAAAAACTGTTCCAGAAAGAGGAGTAATACTGGCCAACATTTGATATGAATTGAAGGAAAGTGCTATGTACATGCAGACAACAAAGCTGAGGTTCACATAAATAGCATTATATTAATTAGTATAGTGAAACTCAAACTTTTCTTGTGGCAGTCCAGCCTACAGTTTGGTGGCAGTTGCTGCTGAAAGCATTGATTTTTACTAATAAGTTGTTAAATGTACATGTATATATTTCTTTTAGACATTTAGTTACTGGCCAACAGCTGTCTAAAACCACTTCTCAAAGTTTGTCAGTCCCAAACAACAAAGCAAGCAAAGCTAAGAAAAATCTGAAAAGATAAAACTCTTGCAGCATTTTGAGCCTCAGACAGTTTGTTCTGCTAAACTAAATTATTGGAAAACCTTTCAGGTGGAGAGTATTTTGATTTTGATTTTTTTTTTATTGATGTGATTATGTTACATATTGTGGATGTTGCAGGTCGACAGACAACAAGGCAACTGTGCTCAGCACACATGTTCTGGAAGAGTGTAACAACATCATTTCATATTTCAGTGTATGTAGATAAAAAAAATATTTTTAAATCAACATTAGATCAGTGATGATATATATGTCAATGACTGCCAAGAAATGTATTGCCTGCTCATCTGTAAATGTGCTGGATATGAGTGCATTTTGAATTCGGTGGAAAAACTGAACAAGAAATGTGACGAAGTGAAATGTGCATCAGGTTTCTGATAAAGTACACTTAGTTTAAGTGATCACTTTCAAACTGTGTGCTTGTGTGTACATGAGTGCATGTGCATATGTGTGAATATTTGTGCTTAAATGTAGTAATGTTTGTGTGTGTGTGTGTGTTTCAGGACCATTTCACAGTTTTTAAGAGTGCTACATTGCTAAGTTTGTTCCATTTTCTGAACACTCTGTATACAAGTCGGGAAACAAACCTCCAAGATCTGTCTAGGACAGCCATGTCTTCAGGACTTGTTGTGCAAGTGTTGATGAAACAGTCCAATTTCAGGTAAATATACCCAGCCTGTTACCATTTTGCAGAGATGCTGCATACTGTAGCCCCAAAAGCCTATCACACTTTCATATCATAAAGCTACCAACAAACACTTTCTACTTAAATCTTGACTATAGCTTGTGTGTGCTCTAATGTTTTATTAGCTAGCAAAAATGCTTTCACCTTTTGACAAGATAGAACTTTGCTGCAAAAAGTTTGGCTAGTACGCTACACAAACTTGAATTTGCGGTGTGACCTTACAGGGTATGGAATTTTTTTAACCTGTATTATGCAGGTGATATAGGGTAACATATGAGGATCAAATGGAAAAAGAAAAAAGAAAAAAAGAACAGCTGTGAAGGTGAAACAAAGAAGACACTGTTGGAACAGAAGAAGCTTCCCTTACCTGGAGGACAAGAATGTTGTTCTCAATCATTAAGCCAGTTAACTTAATCGGAAATCCACTTTCAAAAAATCAGGGGCACAATTCTCAATGGCCAGCATTACCTTCAGCCATGGTTCATGGAAGATGGAATGCAGAATCCAAATAATAGGTTATTGTGCATGTAATAGTACAGCAAAATAGTTGCAAAATCAAGCGTCTGATCCTTTTTTACCTGGTGATCCTCTGAGTTCAAAGGCAGTACATACAACTTGGACAGAATTTTAATGAAGTGAAGTAAATAGACGAATGAGGAAAGAAGAGTTGATTTAGTGACTAGATGACAAGAACTGAGTACAAGTGATGGTTGAAGAAGGTCTATGATTTCAGGACTGATCTAGAGTTGTTGACCTCGGCATGCAGTTTTGTTTGTCATGTGTTCCACATGCTGGTGATGGAGGATGTGCCTCAGTGTCAGTCCCTTCCAGACTACCTCAAGTCTGGCCTCAGGCACCTGTCTTGTGAGTTACAATTCTTGCATACATGTGGCTGGAAAATTAAAAAAATAAATTCTTTCTTTATTTCGTGTTATGTTGTGAGGTGGAGGGCATGGCAGTTTAAAAAAAATGTTTTTAATACTTTTTAAAATTGAAGTGTTAGCCTGTATCCTAGCATGTGTCTGCATCATAATTCTGTGTGCATGCAAGTGTGTGCACATGTGCATGCATGATTTAAGTTTGAAGTGTTAGCCTGTATTCTGGCATGTGTCTGCATCATAAATCTGTGTGTGCATATATGTCAATGTGTATGCATGTGTGTGCACATGTGCATGCCTGTACACATGCATGTTTGTGTGTGCGCAGTTAGGGGCAGCATACAGGAGACTGTGGATGACATCAGGGAGGAAGATGCTGCAGCAACTCTGTGCATGATCTTTTACTTCTCCTGTTTGAATGACTCGGAGTGAGTACATTCAACTGATCAACAATCTTTATTTCTTGCCTTCTGTTGCAAAATCTGACGTATCATTTTATTGATTAACACTGTGCCATGGACTTTTATTTTACTGCATTTGCATGAAGATGATGATGTACTTTGAAACACTGTGCTTATATTTTTGTTTGTGTGCATGTGCATCTATACATACATGTGTGTGTGCTTGTTTGTTTCAGGATATTCTCTGCTTCATGTGTTTTGTATGCACTGACAGAATTTCAGGAAAAACAAGTTTTAAAGTGCACTTCTCACAAACCACTGGTATCCAGATTTCTTCTATTCCTCTTGGCTGTAAGCACATTTGAATACATTTTTATAGCATTAAATCCTCATCAGTTTTTGTTGCTAATATTTTCAATGGTTGGGAGTGGCTAACTGGGCAGAGTAATGATGAATCAAACTGTGAATGAAGCTGGCTTAAAACATTCTGGCAGTAATGTTAGTTTTGAAGTTTCTTTTTTTGTTGTTGCAGTGGACAAGTGCTGTGCTGGATAGGCAAACAAACTGCTTTAATATAGAGAGTGGTATGTTTCAATGCTGCTTATATATGTTGTTAATGTATGACTGTGTATGTGTATGCATGTGTGTGTTTAGTGCAGTCTTTTTTTAGCATACGCAAACCTGTCTGCATCATTACTGTTGGATGTATAAATTATTCTGACAACCATTACAGAGTTAGTTTTTTGGATGGGAGTGGGATCTGGAAGCGTTGTTCATTCTGAATGCGGAATGGGATTTTGCATTTGCAACATACACACATTCCCTTTCACAGCCACTCAGACTGTGTCATGCATTTCAGTGGAGGAAGCTGTGACACAGCATGTGTCAGAGCTGCCAGTGGAGCTGTGGGCAACTCCCTGCCCTGAGGTTTTCCTCTGGTTGTTCCTCACTCACCGAAGAGCTAATGGACCTGGTGCTTCACTCGTATGTACTGCTAAACATGTACAGTGGTGTTCCTAAGTAAAGCAGAACACAGAAAGTCCAAGAGCTATCATTCAGTTACATCAGTTTTAACAAAATACCCTGATCTAAGGTGTTTAAGAAAATAAGATAAACTCAGTAAGTTTTGTTTGGTAGAAGTCGGTTTGGTTTGTGTGGTAGCATGCCAGTTGTAAAAGAAGAATTTTTGTTGGAAACTTTGTTAATCTAGGTCTGTTTTGCTTACATTGTAACTGGTCTTCCCATTGTTGCTTGTGTGTAGTTGTGGGATGGATACTAATCTTTACTAATAAAAAATGAGTACAAACAAGTCATTCCTAATTTGTTTCCCCTTCATGTTCTGGATGCAGTTGGAGCATTGGCTTCTCCACAACAAAGGCAATGTTCCAGCAGCAGACAGCGAGTCTTCTCAGCCCCTTGTGATCTGCACCTTGTTCCTAAGCCAACACTTCCGGGCTGTTCTCATGGTAAAGGCTGACAGTTCATGTCAACCACCAGGGAGATAGTGGTGTGAACTGTGCAAACTACTGTTTTTGGTCAGACTTGTTACTGTGACATGTACAGAAGTGACTAGGGTGCATACAGAAGTTTCCAGTGGCCATAGCGAATGCTGGTCTCAAGGCTGTGGTACTGATGATGCCAAGACCTTGATGTTGTGTACAAGTCAGCAATTTATAGCTCAGGTGCATGCTCCTTCAGTCAGTGAGGTGGACAACAAGGCTAGTCAAACTTTATCAGAAGCTGCATAGTGGATGCATAGAGGTGCTGCAAAGGATGGTCAAGCTCATCTTGGCCACTGGACCACAAATGTGACCTGTGACCACAACAAAAATGGAAAATGAGAAGTTCCTCTCATAAAAGCTTTACTTTTGTGTGAAATATTAAGAGATACTACCACTGTATTTTTGGGCTCCTCATAAAACATACCCATATCAGGAATGGACTTAGTAAACAGGGTTTCATTGGTGCTGGCTCTTGTGATACTTTGAATGAAGAACCTGCTTTTTTGAAGAATGGTTTGACATGAAGAAACTGAAAAGGTAAATAAATATGCTAAAAACAAATTTAAGTAATAGGATTATAGAGCTGCTGGATACACAAACATTATTTTTGATCATACATAACCAACATCATGGATCCAGTAAATAAATGTTATTTGACTTGAAATTCATTCTGTGTTGCAGAATCTTATGACATCAGAATCAGAAGAAATCTCAGTCCTGGCGAGAAAGCTCTCTGTGAGGCTGATTACAACTGAAGTGGTGAGTTTGTTGAATTAAGCTTTGTGGACCTTTTTAAATACTTTCTTAGTTAAAAACTACATTAGGCTCATACTCATTGTTGAAACTGTGTGTTCACACCTTCTCAGTGCAACAGTCAGAGTGTACTCTTTAGTTGCTCCCTGCTGCCTGCCTGATGTGACCTCCTTAGCCCTGCTGGGGTCAGTTTCAGGCCAGCGCTGCTTTCTCGGGGCCCATTGCCTGGCTACAAGACGGTTTTAAAATGGCGGCTGCAGCTTCAAGATTCAACCCCAGTCCCCTTACTTTCACAAAGATTTTGCACCACTCTTCACACCTCAGCATCTTTGGGATGTTATCTCCTGTTTACTCTCATGCCAGACTGTCCCCTGGCACCTCTTGGTCAAGTCTGACAGCAGTAAGTTATGTTTTGTTAGTTTGTAAACATTGATGGTGCCACAATCAATTCCTCCCTTCCTTTTCACTTGGGAAATTATCAGACCTCATAAATCAAGACCAGAGGTTTTCCCAGATGGTGTGTAGTGGTCTCTGCACTCTCCAGGCTCTGTTCTTCACATTGCTTGCTGACAAACATGAGAGTAATTAGCTGACAGGTCAGGAGGGGCTGTAAATGAGACCCCGGTGTCAGTATCCCTACCACTTGGTCTTGCCCACAGGCAGACACACAATGCCTTGTTGTGGAATGGATACCTGTGCTTGGATACCAGTGTTTTTCATAGTACTCATGCGATGTTTTGAATTCTATTTCAGTTGTTTTGTTGACAAAACTTTATAGAAGTAAAATGTAAGGAATATAACAGTACACAGTGGGTGTGCTGTAGAGTAGCTGAGTTGTGGTTATCAGTGCTGAAGGGTGTGGACTACCAGACCACCATAGCCAAAGTAATTCAATTTACTTTCTGAAACCACTTTGCATGTCTGTCTAGTAGTAGTTGTACTTTACGGTGCTGTTCTTAGTTTGACTGCAAAAACTTCTGTTTGGTACTTATTGGTAAACAAACATCAGTGTAATAGTAAGTAAAGATTCAACCATGCCTGCCCCTTCTGACTCCACTAATATTTTTTTCCTTCCAAAACAATTTAAACTAAAGTGTCAAAAGTGCTATGTTTGACATCTGCAGTTTCTACAAAGATATCTTAGTAACTTCTTTAATTGCAATGGAGACCGAAACACACACAAATGACCCTGTAACCCCATCCCCCACTGTGTACTGTTAGCCAAGCACTGCCACAGACAACAGAGTCAGACTCCTACTGGCACAGAGCTGCATAGCTGCCTGGCGCTATTTATAGCTAGCTGGCCCAGAAAACTAAAGGGCTGCTTGGGAGAAGGTGTGTGTTCATTCTCTAATCAGAATCATTTTTTCCTTCATCAAGGGGGAAGATGATCAACAAAATGTGCAGCTGATTGGTTGTGTGCATGATGAAGTGATGTCACTGTTTCAAGCACTCTTCTTGAGTTCACTTCAACCATCACGTAAAATGTTTACAAGTTCTTTTTTGTTGTTGACTTTTTTTAAATTATAATTTATTATGTTCTTTGATTCACATAAAACCTTTTATGCCACACATCAAGGCCAACACACAACTGTGAGTGAAAAAGGGCAACTTTATTCATAAAGTGCCAGATATTAAACAGCTTAACAATTGGTGGTCCCTCTTTCATTGCGTACAATTCTGTGCTCTTTGCACTTGCCTTGGCGGGACACCCCGACTCTGTTGACAACCGCACATATGTATCCACATGTTATTTAATTAGTATGACATGTACATCATTATTTCAGCATTTTTTTTTTTTTTTTTCATAAACACTAGGCAATGAGAACAGATATCTTTTAGACAAATATGTGACCCAACTTTAAGCATGTAGCATTCTGGTCATCAAAATATCATCATCAAATTACCAACATTTGACCCATCACTAGATCTCATTCCAATGATAAACAATTATATTCCCAAATGCCCATTACCCCTCCCTTTGCCAATGTAGACTCTTCTCCGGTGTGGGAGCTGAGGGCCACAACTGTGGATTCCTACAAGACACAGCAGCCCATAATTTATTAAAGGAAAATGAACAGAAAAGGGAGGTGGTATGTGTATATGTTGTGCATGAGAGAGAGAGAGAGAGAGAGAGAGAGAGAGGGAGCTGTTTGAGGCTGTTTTTTAACTCATGGTAATGTTTTTTCTAAGGTTACATATTGGTCAAATATCACATGCATGTTTGATCATTTGAACTTTCACCAATTGCATCATCACATTACATCCTTTTAATTCATGAGATTGAAGATAGTTTTCTTCTCTTCATTAAACTAAAAATGGGTCAAGTAGAATGACAAAGACATGTACACAATGCTTATTTTGTTCTTGGAAACAATCTGCCTGAATTTACAAGAAGCTGAAAACTTTCTATGGCAGGCCACACTGTGAACAATTTTCTGCAAGTTGCCACAGCCTTGTTCCAGCACCCAAAGCATAACCCTGTGGAGATTGACCACAACCAACAGATCAAGTTTGTTTACCATGGTGAGACTTGTTTCCATGTTGCTCAAAAGTAGCCAAACTTTCTTGTGTTTGTGCTGGTGTTCTTGGTTTTGGTATATGTTTGTAACAAAACAAATCTGATGAGAGACTACCCCTCTTTTCAAAAACCATGCCTTCAAATTTACATGAAACTGTACCCCCACTAAGGACCACCCTTCTTTTAAAACCACCTTTGCTTGAGTTTTAGGGTGGTCTTGAAAAGGAGCTTTCATTGTATTTGTGCATTTTGTTGTTGTTTTATTGGTTCTGTCAGTCTTGCTGATAAAAAAAATGATTCACTTTTTTATCCTCTGATATACACATACACACACACATGATCAGTCTATGTTTGCTGGCAGTGGTCCAATATATCAGTGCAGTGGACAGCAAGGACTGCGAAATCCTCTACAATGGAATGGCTTGTCTCCACAGTCTGTCTAAAACCACTGATGAGGAGCAGGACAGAACAGGTGATGATGTGAATAAAATGATGTATAGTCTTTTAACATCTTCAGCTATACAAGGGGTAAGTGTCAAAATGGTAAACTCAACAAAATAATTGGTATACACTTCCAGGGACTTTTTTCCAGGCAATGCAAACCCATATTTGTGATAGAAAAATCAAACAAAAATTATTGCAGTTGCCAAACAAGAAAGTAACAGTAAATGTTGCATCCTTTTAGTCCCCGATTATTGTTTGAGACTGCTTTTTAACTTTTCACACTGCATGCTGTTGTGTTGCAGTGGTGCCAATACTTGTCCAGAATGCCAGCTTCATACAGCAGCTGGAGACATGTTTGCATGATGGAGAACAACAGCTGTCCTCCATGGCTCTCTCGCTTGCTGCCTGGATCTCATCCTCATGCCTTGATTGTTTGGTCTGTGAACAGAATGATTTCCTACTAGCATAAGCTTCAGTTTATCTGTCCTTTTTCTAGTAAATGTATATCTGACATTATATAGTCAATATTATCATGCTGATTTATTATTTTGCCACTACTTTTGTGTCAGAATCTTCTAGCTAACTGAAAGTGTGTGTGTGTGTGTGTGTGTGTTACAGATCCAAAAGCCGATAAGTATGAGCGCTGAGTTCATTCTGAAGACCACCACAAACTGTGCCTGTGAACATGCAGAAGCAGCACTGAAAGTTGTGTACCTGTCCCTGGCTTCCAGTGGAACAGGCATGCTGAGCTTTCACAGGTCTCGTAGCTTTCTGCAGGCTGGACCCCTCTTCACCACACAGGAGCTGCGATTACTCTTCTGCTGTGTGCAGCAGTACATCTGTTCGGTAGGTTAACTGGAACCACTGAATTTCAGGATGACAACTCAGTGATTAAGTAGGTATTGAATTACAGTCTTTGATAATAATAATGGATTTCTCTGACACCAGTCACAAACATGACAGCCTCCTCACATTTTCAGTAATACTTTAAAGCTTCAACCAGTTGCCCTACTGTGACACACAGTATATGGATATATAGTTTAAGAGTACTTTGTACCTGGAAAAGAGATGCTCATTGTAGTTTATACAGTTAGAACAAGAGATGGGCATTTTGCAGAGACTGCATGCAAATGTGAAGACACTTAAAACATTCTGCTCAGTGCTTTTCATTTTTCATCTTCAAGGAAAACAAGGAAATCCAGTTCTCTGCCGTCCAGTGTTTACTGAAACTCATTGAACACAGTTTGGAAATTGACAGCGCACTCGGTAAACATTTTGCTCAGCCTGTGTGTGTACACCACATATATGTATTACTGTGCAAATAGTAGTTTTGAAAGAAAAAGGTTGAGATAAAGTGTGTGTAGAAAAACAAACGCACCTTCACCTACCACTACCTAACACAATCCCTTACACAGCAGAATATAATGCCAATCAATTAATTTGTGTAATGTGATTCTCTCTCCCCCCACCCCCCTTCCAAAAAGAATGTTCTTACTGTGACTCAATTTCCATCCTTTTTATTATATTTCTTAATTCAAATCACACAACAAAAATGAGGATGCTTCTAAAAAACTTCAGTTACCAGTCATGTTCAGTTAAACCTCAGAAAAATGAAATAAATGCTGAAATGCCTTCAGTTTGTTAGTATTCTAATATGCATCTTTGTTATTCATGTGTGTCCATCAGTTAATCTGTTGTCCTCCCTGACATTTTTCTGTACATACTTCCAAACAGGTGAACATTTTCTCCACCACCCCTGGAATCCACACCTGCTTCATGTAGTTCTGTCACAGAGTGTGTCTTCAGGCCTGGGGCTGCATGTCACTCACCTCATAAAGCAGGTGAGCATTTTCTCCACTACTGTTGGAATGAACACCTGCATTGTGAAGCCCTGTGGTAGTGTGTGCTCAGGCCTGATGCTGCGAGTTGTTCACCTCACAAAACAGCTGTCTGTCCAGATTTCAATCTGTATCATTTGTTTTGTGGGTGTCAGTGTCCCTAAATGTCATTTGTGAAATTCTATGTATTACTTTGATGGAAATTTTGCAGATTATTGCAAGCGCAGACATGCATTTCTTGTATTTTGTGATTTCTTCTTTCATGTGATATTGATGTGCATCAAAGATAATCTCCCCACAAATGAAAAATATGGGTTGCCTACATAATAATAATGTTTGTTTTATTTGCTGTCTTTGACTCGCGTGAAAACCATGTGAGTCCCTGTGTTAGTTTGACCAGATGTCTTTCTTGTTAGTCTGTAGCCAAAACCGTAACATTAATCTTAACCAGTATAAAAATGACATATGGTGCATTTTCAGTGTCAGCATTTTTTATATATTTCCCTTTGATTGTTCAGCAAGATTTTAAAGTTTTTACCCAAGTTCATGGTCACTTAATCCAATCCAAATTTGCATTTGCTGAATGGATACAATCAACTTTAACTGCTGTGTGGCTGCAACATTAATGTGCAGTCAAGGGAGAGAAATGATACATTTGAGAACTTGACAAAACAAAGAGGCAAATGCTGGTGTCATCTCAGCCCTGTTCAAAGTCTTTCTAACTTTCCCATGTGAGAGCTTTAGCCATTCAAACTAGTTTCAACAAACTTGGCTCATTTATCAGTCCCTCACTGGGTCCAAAGATACAAATTAAAGTTTTAAAGATTTTTACATTTTTAATAAGAGCTATCTGAGAAATTGTTCAACAAAGCTACTGCTCAGCTGTCATCACCTTGGGAAAGGAAAAATCATTTCTTATAATGCTATATTTAGATCACTGAAATGATTGATAAATAAACTCTTTTGCCACCATGTATGGTCTGTATTGCTTTTTTTACATTTAGATTTGGTACCAAGAAGATGGCGGTGTACATACTGAGACAGCAAAACTTGTCCTGGAGTCAATCCTGGTCACAGAGATCAGCGAGGAAAACCAAGACACAATATATGCTATTTTCCAAAAGGTATCTCTTTCTGTTTCTCACACATGCATGCACACGCACACACACTTTGAATAAAAATTGCATAGTATTCATAGTTGAGATGTGCCATCTGTAATGCCTTTTTAAACATATTGAAAATGCAAATATGTACACAGCAGAAAAGTTAATGGTCTTCTGATGCAGTGAATTCACCCTTTTTTAGGCCAAGGTTCTCTGCCAGGACAAAGACCTTGTGGAGAGAGCAATGAGCAGACTGGCTTCTTTGGAGGACTCCCTGTCTTTCTCACAAAACACACTGACGTCCTGCTGAAAGAGTGTCTGCCTGAACACGAGCTTCTTGACACTCACTGTCTGGATCACAGCTTTATTTATGCAACATTGTAGGAGCGCAGGCTTGGTTCAGCTTGATGCTCCTTTTTTCATGCATTTCCATGTATAGTCTACAAAAGTTGCTTGCTGTTCCAGGCGGTCGATGCGATGGAAATGCCTCTCTGCAACAGTCAGTTCAGTCATTCTGTTGGATTCTTTCATATTACCAAGATTTGTTCTCTTTCTTTTTTGAACAGAAACAAGAACACAGAAAATGTGAACTTGATCACAGAAATAGAAACAGACAATGGGGAATGAGCTGCTACCACTTATTGTTACTGGTTTTGTCTCATCATTTGAAAATAACAGAAAAAAATACTCATGCTCTTACACGCATTTCTCTCCTTTTCCTTTACTCATCAAAACTTACTGATCAAAATCCTGTTAGAGCCTTTAATGACAGGCATGTTTTGAACATGAAAATAAAGCATGTAAATCAAACAGGGTTCCCGCAGGTGTGAGGGAGGATGAACCTGTTGAGGTGGGACAGGGGAATATGTAGCCAACAATCTATGAACATTGAGGAGCAGCAGGGCCCACCTGTGTATGGAATGAGACCTTCCAGTGACGTGCTGAAGTCAGGCAAAGCCAGCAGCTCCTCAGTTGTGAAGCTCTGTAGGATGATGTTCACCACAACCTGAGCACAGCGGCAGTGACGACTGTTGGTGTTCCACTGGGATGAATACCGCAGCAATGAACCTAATACAACAGAAATGATCCAACTATATTTGCACAGTAAAGCAAAGAACAGAAACAGCATCACTCTGTATATAAATACAGCTAAACATGCACACAAAGAGATTTTTCAACTACAACCAAAAAGGACCCCTCTTCCACACAAATTTACAAAAATCCTAAAATACATGGACAAAAACCAAAAAGGATCCCTCTCTTCCACACAAATTTACAAAATCCTAAAAATGTAAAATACATGAACACAATCTTGAATCTTACCAATCTGGTGTGGTTTTAGCTTCAAGGAAGCTTACACACACACACACACATACACACATAATCCAACCCATCCACATGTACGCACTCAAAAACACATACACCTGACTGAATCTTACCAATCTGGTGTGGTTTCAGCTTGCACAGAGTTGACTTGAGATCCTCAAAACCAGTCTGAGTGCGTAATATGTCTAAAAATGGCAACACAGACATATAGTTAACAGCACAACAAATACACACACACACTCAGTAAAATCAATATATTTACTACATTTTTGAGAGAAAAACCTACTTTTCACAGTTCCTGGACAGGGTAAGTAGTATTATCTTTGACATGAGTAATCATGAAAAGCTGCTCCAGGGTGATAGTGTTGAGGAAAATGAGTAACAAGATCTCATGACAGATGGCAATAAAAAAAAAAGGTTACTTTTTAGGGTGGTGAGATCCCCATACAGTTGCTTCAAGCTGATGACTGAAGAGAATGACTGACATGACCTCATGGCAGAAGCCAACAAGAAAATGAAAACAAGCAAAAAAACCAATGAGAATGCTGATAAATCTGTAAGGCTGCTCCAGGCTAATGATGAAAGAAAATAACTGAATCTCACAACAAAAGGCAACAAGGAAATGGTTAACTTTGAGGACGGTAAGATCTCTGTACAGCAGCTCCAATCTGATAACTGATAAATCATGATCAGACAAATGGCAAGCAGGAAACTGTTACCTTTTGAGGATGGTGAGATCTCTATACAGCAGCTCCAATCTGATAACCGATAAATCGTGATCAGACAAATGGCAAAAAGGAAACTGTTACCTTTGAGGATGGTGAGAACTCTGTAAGGCTGCTCCAGGCTGATGGCCAGCCCTATGGCTTTCAGGAACTTCTTGTCTTTGATGTAATTTGACAGCTTCTGCTCCCTAGTAATGAGAAAGTGCAAGCACAGAATCAAAATTTTGTTAAGGAGTAAACTGACAGAAGCAAAGTACAGTGAAGTTCAGCTGGGAAACACTACAACAACAAAGAGTTTGTTACCAAGTGTCCCATTGCTTTTTGATTAAATTTAGAAAATGATTTTCGTGACTTTTGTGCTGAATATCAAAGAAGCTGCAGGCAAACCACACACTCCAACACATTTGGAACTTGAAACTACTGTTTTGATCTCTTCCGACCTTTAAGCTCATTCTTAAAACTTACTGAAGAATCAGCTTTTCTTGTGTATCTCTGGCAAGTTGAACTTCTTCTTCAGTGGTGTCCTGCAATAAAACAATTCAGAAAATAATGACTACACAATATGATGCAAATAAACTGTATATCTACCTTATTTTCAGAAATGGACAGACAGTATGAACATTATGATGATGAGCAAGAGTATGAAATGTTTTTGTTTCATAACAATAATTCTAACCCCGCCATAACTGTTTGGTTAACATTTTAAAACATGCCCATTCAGGACAGGTGGTTAACACTCATTTGACTCAACCCAGGCTCATGCTCCAGAACAATTGTCTCCCTATTGATGACTACCATGACAACTTCTTTTTTCATTTTTTATGACTAGCATGACACTGCTTACCTTCCATGTAATAAGAGTGGAATCAGCACCACCTGAAAAGAAGAGTTCTTCTGTGGGGTGCACAATCAACGCCCAAGCTTTGTTCTCGTGCGCACAGAATGTCTTCTCACATGTACTTGTTTTCAGTGTCCACAACTTTAGAAGGCCCTCGGAGTCACTGCAATAATAGTTTTAGTTTGTCACAACATTGCCCACCAGGTGTTATGAGTATCACAGTAATTATTCAAACCCCAACAAAGCACAGTTTTGAATGCAATGATTTTTACCATTTTAGATCTTCACAAATCAAGATGTTTCACTTGTAGTACGGCCTTTTAACATTTTTACCACCTTGAAAAAAAACTTAACAAAGATCTTTTCTGCATGGGGTGAAATTGTACACCACTTGAAAACAAAATAATGATTTTCGTATGTGACAATGTCATAATTATGTATACCAAATTAAAAAATGTAGCTTCACAAAGTAACCCGGTACATGCCAGTACTGCTTAGCCCACACTACTTTACATATCAACCAAAAATTTGCCATGTGACTGTGTGACTTCCCCCAAGATAAGCAAAAACGATAATCATAAACAAAAACATTTGAAATCTATATATCAAAGATTGTTTGAGTACAAACACATTTATAGTTCTGAGCAAAACAAGAGTGCAATCAGTCTGCAGCAGAAGTGTGTGTGTGCGTGTGTGTGTACAATTTTTGCCTGCTTTTCCTTTCAGTAAACCAGTTGGTGTTTCTAGCACAATGTACTAAATAAAGTCTACAATGAATTGTAGATACCTGGACAGCAGTTGTCTGCCATTGCTGATGTAGGTCACCTTCAGCACTGAACTGTCATGGCCCTCGAGGGTCTGCACAAGTGTAGTTTCCATATAATTTGACTAGGAGAAGTTTTAGACATGATTAATTATTTTTATGGATGGTAATTTAGGTACATGGGGTTGCCTCTTGGGCGATTCAGGCATGGTTGTTAACTCCCTTGACTTTTGCCGGCATCGCTTAGGTCCCTTGGCTGCTTTTACTTCCGGTGCGTACTTTCTTCACGGTGGAAGGCGGTGACAGTGAATTTGCAAATTTTACACTGCCAACTTTAAAGGCATTTTTGGAGGCCCGTAGTTGGAATGTGTCTGGCAATAAGCAATAACTTGTTGCTCCAGCTATAGGATGCCCCAAAACGCATTTTTTCTACTAACTCGTGATCTTCTGGTCCACCAAAAAAGGACGCAAAGACTTTTTTTCCACCCTCCATCCCCTGTCCACGGTAATTTTTGCAACTGCAACAGTATTGGCATTTGTACTGCTTCGCAAATGTAGGTTCAACTTCCACTGTTATACACAGCGTGAAGCAACACATACTCAGAAATCAGCCCGGAAGTGCGCTGCGACCTCTCGTGACTTCTTGCGCGAAAGATTACAAAGCGCATTCACTCTAGCAAACCAGCTTCGCTGAATCACCCAATATGTACATAATAGTAATCATTCCATGTAATAAACATACATTACTGGTAGGTATACAATAAAAAGTATATGGCTAATTGACCGTTACAATAGAGAAACAAAACAAAAAGTAACTTGTGCCTCCATCCCTCCACCACTAAGAGAATCAGTCTATATTTCAGACTGATCCCAAATCTCAAACAGCTCATTCAAGCTGCGTCAGTGGATTCATAATGGCACAACATGCACAATTCTGATGCACACAGGGGTTAAAGGATAACATACAAGTTTAAGTTTTAAATCTATAGCTCTTGCAGTCTTGGCTCCTACCTGTAGACAGGAAAAGTCTGACAAGTTCCAAACATTGATGGTGCCATCTGCCGAGGAAGTTGCAAAACACTGAAACAAGGAAACAAATCAATTGTGAGTACAGCATGCTGTGATCAGAACATGGACACTCAGAAAAACACCAAATGAAAAACATTGATCTAGGGAGAGACAAAGGGTAAAGCATACATGTACCTCTACTTCTGTAATCAACCCTTCTCTCCCCTAAAATGAAAGTAACCAACCCCTCCTCTCTATCCCCCTATCCCCATTTTTACTGTTAACCCCCCCTCCCCCCCCCCTTCTGACTACTTATCACAATCTTACCAAACTTAAGCAAACCTAACTCTTACTAAGCATATCTTGAAAGTAATGGCACCATTACTAGTTCATATTCAGCAATGTGCTAATATTAGAAAACTTACCCTATCAACATCGCCCTGATATAACTGCACCAGTTGATTGGGCGTAAAATACCAACTTACTTACTTACTTACCCTATCAACAGGTGAAAACTGCACACACCAGACTCCTCGCCGGTGTCCCCTCACTACACCTTTCAGTGATAAATCTGGCAGACTCCACAACTGTAAAGTACATAATTATAATAAAAACCAAATGAAATTTTGTCATGGCAAATCTCACACTGATTAGAGATGCAATCTTTTCAATGGATGCACAGAACAAGCAAACAGAATCATCTCTGAATTTTTGTTTATTTCATTCAAGCTGGGTTCAACAAGAGGTTAATCCATTTTTTTTATAAAATGATTTAAAATATTGTCATGAACCACTGGTTTGCCCAGGCATGCTCATTTATGGATGTATCTGACTGAACTGGCATGACCAGTTTTCCAAAGGGCAGACTAAGTCTTTTATTCTCCTACCAAGCCAATACGGTGTCCTGGATACTCACCTTGCTTTCAAGCATCACATGTACTGGGCACTTGCTTTGGTTTTTCACATCACAGTGCAATGGATACTCACTTTGGCTGTCTTGTCCTTGGAGGCTGACGCCAGGTACTGATCATTGGGAGCTACAGCAACAAAGTTGATGTCATCTTCATGCGCCCACTGGGTGGCAGAGGAATGGAGGGTAACCTGGTTGTTGCTGTCCTTCTTCACTTCAGCAGGCACTTTCCACAGTTTGATGGTCTGGTCTTCACTGCCTGACACCAGGAACTTGGCTGACAGCCTGAAAGTACAGGTGGACATGGTTGTTTATATTCTTACTGTAGGATGACACTAAAATGATGATGATTTGGAGGCTGAGTGCACACTGAACAGTGTTTTGTTAATGTTGTTGATATCAGTACAATCTTAAAGGTACATAGTAAAGTCTTCATGCAGTGTAAGCTGAAAGCCTTGTGACTAACACAGTGGAAGCTCAAACTCTTCATCATGAACACACTAGAATTAGTGTTAGATGTGTTTTTACTTCTAATATCTATGGAAGAACTTTATACCCTTAATTCACTCTGCACTACAAAACCCTACCGACTCTACCAACAAACTGATGCAGGAGGTTTGGGCAGAGTCGGGGGCTATTACAGAATGCAACTGTTCTGTTCTCTGGCTCGTAGGGGTGGTCTAGAAAAAGAGATAAAAACCACACACAACTAACCGAGAGAAGGCAACGGTGTTGACAGCCTTGGCATGACCGTCTCCAACAGCCACACAGCTCACTTCGGATGTCTCAGGGTCCATTCTCCAAACCCTCACCCTGTTGTCCTGCAGCATACAATCACAGTTTCATCTGTATCACTGATACATGCAGAAAAAGAGACTTTAGCACATACTGTAAGCATCATCAAAGTTTGAAAGAAACACACACACATGTATGAACAAAAGAGGAGAGCAAGAGTGCTAAAACAGTACTACAACATTCAGTGCTAAAAAAAGAAACCACATAACAACAATACAATTTTTAAACCCACACACCTTAGATGCAGTGACAAAGAGGTTTTTCTTGGGACAGGTGCTGACTGCCATAACGGTATCTGAGTGTCCTGCCAGGATCTGACACTCCATGGTGAGTCGGTTGAACACCTTGATCTTGCTGCTATTGCTGATCACCACCAGGTGAGATGCATCCTTGCCGATCAGACCCAAATCCAGCACTTCTTCCAGGTGACCAGAAAACTGAACAAAAACAAGAACATTAACACTATCAGAAAGCAATACTGAGAATGATTTGTTTCAAGCAAAACAACTGGAATTGTTGAAAATAAGCCCAAACATACATGCCCATGCTTAAACATATACGGGCACACATGTATGTGGGTGAACATATGCACACACACACAAATTCCTAAACCTACATGCATGTGGGCACACGCACACGTGCGTATGGGCACACACATGTATATCTGCACACAGACACAAATATAAATGCCTACACACATGCACACACACAACTGCTGCAGTACTGCCCATGTTTTCACTTTACCTATCCAGCTTATTGTGTTTTGCTTAATATGGCCTGAGGTACCTGTCTGTGGAGAGAGAAGTCACTGTTGAGGAAAAGGATGTTGTGATCATAGGTGACGACAACAATCTTGTCAAGCACTCTGCAGTAGAAGGCTTGGACAATAATAGCTTTGGCCTCTTCTTCGTCACTTCCTGTCTCTTCACACAGGGACTTGTCACAATGGGCGCAGTTGCCCGTGTTTGCATTCAGTACCCTCAGTGCACCTGTACAGAGAAATTAAATTGTGTCAACTCTTGCCAGCTTTCAAAACTCTTGTGAAAGCACTTGTTTCAAAAATGCTGAGATAAGCCAACTTCCAATTAAGCCCACCTTAAAGAAGCATGTGAACACCCTTTGGTTTGTTTTAACAAGGTAAGCACATCCTGGTCTCCTCTTATTTACATGATGGAACTTCTCAACAGGCTTCCCATTTAAGTGAAGTCTGAGCCTGTTTCTTGATGCAATTTACTGTCTTACCGGCTGATCCCACAGAGACGAAATAATCACCAGCATCACTGCTGTCAAGAACAGGAAGATTCTCAAGCACCATTACGCCCTCAGAACTCTGCAATACAAATTCACAAGATGGAAAAGAAAGAAAAAAAAGGGATGAAATCATGCATTCATGTAAAATACTGCAGAACTGTCAATTCTGTTAGTGCTACACTACCATCATCTAACCAGACATATTTATTTCCAGCAAAACTGAACTGGTATCATTCTAATCCTATTCATACAAAAGACAGAATCTTAAAAACAATAATATCTGCAAATGGTGCAGACCAAATAAAGTGGCTGAGCTCCAGTATTGTAAGACTGGTGTAAAAGTAAAAGAATATGTTGTTTGTTGATTCTGAAAAAGTGTTGACTTACTTCAAACACTGGCAAGGTCTTGGTTACCACAAGCTTGGTCATATCCCACACACAAACCACCTTGTCTGCTCCACAGCTGCACATACACACAAATACCCACACAAAGTTACAGGTCTCTGCTTACACATTACATAGTTACCATCACTGAAGGCCATCAAATCATTTTAGAAAAATGACAATACTTAGAAACTGACCTCATACATGTGATCATTTTCACCTCCTCTTACAAAACAATTCTTTAAATTGATCATAACTATGCAACCATTAGGCAGCAGAATCATCAGATTTTAATGAAATAGTGAATTTTAGAATTATTCAGTTTTACAAAAAGATACTTACAAAAACAAAGAAACAAATGTCATCAACTTATCTGCAGCCTATGACTAATCAACCTTTTTTACTCAGGTATGAATTTTGCAAGCAAAAAGATAGAGCCTTATATTGACTGTTTATCAAACAACTGCAACTCTTGACAAAATATACAGTAATTAAACACTTTTTTGTAATATCTCTTACCTGTACATGGTGTTACCATTGTTGGTGAAGCAGAGGTCTTTGACGAGGGTGTAATGATCACGGATGACAGCTGAACATGTGCTGTTCTTCAGATTCCACACTCGTACTGTGTCATCATCTGCAGCAGACACTAACTGCAGCCGGTTGATGTCAGGGTGAAAACGAACTAGTCTGAGGAAGAAAAAACAAAAAACAAACCTGAATCATTGAATGGAACTATAATTTTTACATATCTGTATCTGTACCTCCTTAAAAAACACATAAAAAAACATTTGACTCTCAGCTGCACATTTCTCCTTCAGTAACTAAATTCACTATTTTTTTCTGACTTAAATGCCTCACTGGAAATTCAAGTCATCTTCCTGTGTACAGCTACAGCACAGAAGCAGCAGCCACAAGAACAGTGATACCAAGTTCTATGGGGAACGGCTAGGGATCTTGCTATCTCCTCAAAGTTTACCATGGCCAAGGGCATTGTATTTTCACTGCCGCGGACCAAGTGACAGGAACTGGGATGAGTTAAAGTGGGAAACCCATCACATTCCATAAGCTGGTAAGACATGTTCCACCCACCTAACAACACCAGTGTGGCCACTGAGATTGTGTGTGCAGTACTGCTGGACACTGTCCCACAGTTTGATCAGCCGGTCACTGCCCCCAGTGGCCAGCAGGGTGGACGTGGGGTCAAACTCCATCGACATCACAGGCGTCGTGTGGATGGCCTGCAACAAAACCAGAAACATAAAATAAATGTTCAAAAGAGACAACAATGACAACGGACACTTTCCTGTCTGATAGTGATACAGTATGCAGCATTTAGAAAGCTCAGTAACTGAACAGCCCACATAGTCATAGGTTACTTTCTGTATAATAATAATAAATATATATTATGTACCTTGGTATGCAAAGATGGAGAAAAAGGTCAGTAAAAATAGAATAACCAATAAAAAAGTAAAAAATAGAACACCTTTTATCTTATGAATAATGAAAATAAAACCACTAGCTTACCTTCCAAGTGCGAACCAAAACTTCATCTTTCCAGTTCCACTTTCGCAGCAGCAGGTTTTGAGTAGCCAGCACCAAAGACTGCAATTGTGCAAAGAAGCAATGAGACAATAAATTACAATTGGATATATTCCACTTAAAATATCACTAACAGTGCATTACAAATTTACATAACTCTGTTGTATTAAGCTGATCGTATGTGAAGCAATGATGAATGAAGATTGTAAGTTGTAACAAACAATAAGACTAAGATGCACTTTCCCTGGATCACAATTTACATTGAGTAAATCAGGCTACTGTTCTTCTATTCTTAGTCAGACTTTCAGCAGGATGTAACTTTGTAAGCTGTAACTAGTGTAACTGTAAGTAGTGGAACTAACTGCATCTATATTTTTTGTGAGAGTGATAAAGTACTTTAGCTTGCTTGTCTTTAATGACCTTACACTGACCTGATCATCAGGACTGAGGCAAAATGAAGTGATTTCTTCGTCCTCCTGAAAAAGTGAAATCAAAACACAAAACTGAGAACAGAACAATATCTTTTGCATTTTTCTAAATGAACAAATCTCTGCCCCCACCTCATCTCTGACAATATATATATGTATATATATATATATATATATATATATATATATATATATATATACACACACACACACATACAAAAAGCATCAACTGGCTATTTAAAACTATAATAAAATCTGAACTCCAGTTTACCTGACCAATGGCACATTTCATTTTGCCAGTTTCCAGCTCCATAACCTTGACCTTTTGTCCAAAGCCACAGAACATGAACAACCCATCACTGCTGACCTGGACAACAAACAACATATTCAAATATTATTTATTACCAACCTGGCACTGATATTGTGCTCAATGCAAATGCAAATGCTCAAAACACCCACTAATGCTCAAATGTTTATATTATCTTTTAGATTCACATTTCACACACACACACACACACAACAACAACAAACAAAAACCGAACAAACAACAAAATAATTAAACAAGTGTCTAACTCACTAGCTGTGTGTGTATGTGAGTATTACTGGCTCAGTAGCTGCAAACACACACACACACACACACACACACACACACACACACACACAACACACACACCACACACCACACACACACACACATGTGTGTGTGTGTGTGTGTGTGTGTGTGTGTGTGTGTGTGTGTGTGTGTGTGTGTGTGTGTGTGTGTGTGTGTGGTGTGTGTGTGTGTATGTTGACTATGTTACTGTTACTGTTAGTGTATTAGTGACTGTATAGACAGATTACTGTGTCAGTATGTCACTATGTGTGTGTACCACTGTGTATTATGTGTATGTCACTATGTGTGTGTCTGTGCATGCATTTGTGTGTGTGTATCATACAATGACACAATCACATCTGTGTCTATATCAATTTTGCAGTGTGTGTGTGTGTGTGTGTGTGTGTGTGTGTGTGTGTGTGTGTGTGTGTGTGTGTGTGTGTGAATACAAGAACTATAACATGTAATTTGAAACAGTATAAATACAAAATAAAAAAGTTTCTGAAGCACAACACCTACTTGAATTTTCCCTCCAGTGTAGAAGGCCTCATACTTGTCCAAAACTGACAAGCTGCAACAAAACATAATTTAATAATCTAAGGTTTCAGTAAGAAGCGAGGCAAGAGGAGTGTGAGAAGGAGGGGGGGGGGGGGGGGGGGGGGGGGGGGGGGGGGGGGGGGGGGGGGGGGGGGGGGGGGAGAGTCTCAGAGAGAGAGAGAATCTTTTGACAGCTTATTAGAATGCAATTTTATTTAAAACTTCTTTTTTATTTTAACACAGTGAATGAATGATACTGAATAACTGATATCATTATTACTTATAAATTGAGCACTTTTTTTTATGAAAGTGATTAACTGCTAGTACTGTAGTAGTAGTACAGTTGTACTTGTAGTGTGCTAACTCAGTAACTGCTATTTTTGATTAATCATACAAATTCATATTTTATAACTAAAACAGTAAAACTAAAAGCTACGAGTACAACAGCTAAAGGAACTAATCAAATAATTGTATGGTCTTCTAAAACAGTCAAATTAAAAGCCTTTTTTGTCCAAGAAGGCTGGCCTTTCTCCAGTTAGTAGAACCATTTGGTTCTCTCTCTACTACTACTAGTACTACTCTAGTCTATATATATATATAGATAATAGAAACAAATTTTTATGCCACTTGTTAATTGTAATAATATCAAGGATGTGGTGTGTGCAGCACAGGTGAACTAGGACTAGGACTAGGAGTAGGCGTACTAGGACACTTGCTGAACTGTAAACTTATGGTGTGCAGTCAGACCCAATATCCGACACAAAAAAAGATTTAACTTTTTAAATGCAGCTGCAAATCAGCTGCAGGCATGAATTTGATGAAAACAACACGAAATGCCCATAGAAAGCAGCTTTACAAAACTGATCGTAGTTTCATTGTCACTAGTCTAACTCTTCGTACCCCTAAAGGTTCCTATGCCCCTGGATGATGATGATGATGATGATGATGTAGACATATTATTATTAGGGACAAACTGTGACCAATGCCGAAGCGTGGTTCAATATTGCTTTACGTCCACAGAAACCATAAGGCTCATTAGGACGGAAAACCCACGACGGCCACCTCGACTTTCACACAGCTCCTGAACTCTGGCCCCTGGATGTACAACCCCTATAATTAATTATTAAGTATAAAAAAGTTTCGCGCAGAAACTGGTATAGATATCGTACTATGTACCACAGTTGCTACTGTGCTGTTCGCCAATCATAGATCATCGTCACATTACTTACTTGGTCTTCAGCGGAGCCATACTAGCGATTATTCATAGAACTTTTCACAACTTCCAAGGTATACGATCGCTGTTACAAGCCCCTTTCGTTTTGTTTTCACACGTGTTTCGCATGAGCGGTAGGCCTACACAGCATTTCCGTTTGCGAAAACGAGGCAAGATGGATCCACGAAGACACAGTGGGTACCACTACAACTAGTTTCCGGGCTGGCGAAGTGCTGAAGGAAAACAGAAAACTTCTTCTTGCGTATGTTTTATTATGTACAGTTTATGGGCATTGTTTGACGTTTTTGGAGACTTTCTTGAAGCAGCTACGCAAATTTTGGTAAAACGATCGAAGTTGTTTGCCGAGGCGTTCTTGTTTGCTTAGTAGTCTTGTTTGGCGACAACGGTACTCTGACCACTAGCGACAGCAACAGATAAGCGAAGGAAAAACGTATTTGGCGCATTCCTCTGTAAATTTTCATGAACCTTGTTTTTTTGATTATAATGCGTTGCTCGGGCATAACTTTTTCTTTCTTTCTGATTATAATGCATTTTTCGGACATGACACTGACAACTTGAGAAATTTATTCCGGCATTGTTGCATGGGAGGGGCCCGCGACATAGAGTGATAGACGTACCCAGTGACTCATGAACATTTAAAATACAGTATTTTATCAGCCATATCAGGACGGAATGTCACAAGACTGCATACTCTCACCTAGTATAGTTGAAACAGTGGTCTGTGCTTGCACACACACACACACACACACACACACACACACACACACACACACCACACACACACACACACACGTGTGTGCATCATAAAAACATATACAAAATATACACACACACACACACACACACACACACACACACACACACACTTTTTTTGCAAGTGTTACCTGCACTGAGCAATCAAAAGTGTACATGATGTATACATGTTTGCTTGTGTCTTTTTCACTTTTATGTAAGAATAAAAGTGTGATAAAAATCATAAAGCGTTGAAAATTCAACTCTTCAAACAGTGTCACAACAAAGTGAAACAATTTCAAATTCTGTCTCCTTCCTCCCCCCACCCCACCCCCCTCCCCTCCCACCCATCTCCCTGTTACATTCCTTTTGTGCACCAGTGTGTGTGTGTGTGTGTGATATGCAAGGAATACAGTATTATGATTATATATATTTTTGAGGTTCTATAGTTATGTGCTCACCCTTGTCAGTGAGATACCGACTGGTGCAATATAAATTACCATTATTATTATTATTTGCATTATTTATTACCTTAGTCACTATGGATTATACTATAGCATTATAATTTTATGTGTTGTATCAGGTGACAATGGGGAAACATAAGAAGCACAAGCATGGGAAGCACAGCAGCTCCTCCTCTTCCTCCAGTAGTTCAGATTCATCAGATGATGAGTGGAAGCATCTGCCCAAGCATGAGAAAAAATCACGCAAAAAATGGAAGAAGCAGATGAAGAAGGTATAAAACTATAATCTGTTCAGTACAAATTACAGTAAAATAATATATGTTATGAATATGAGTTTACCTAAATTAATGCATGATCACTTTAGTTTAAGCCTTTCTGTATTTAAAAATTGTCATGACACTGATTTTGTTATTGCTGAATTATATCTCCTGTCATTGCTCAGTAAAGCTCTACACAGTCATAGTCACATAATTGATGATGATTATTATTATTTGGCACTGTTAGTATAAAATCCACCCAGGTGTGTGCATTTGTTGTGTATGTGGCTTACCGCTATACCAGAGCTGAAAATAGTAGTATTCAAGAAATGTGTCTGTGTTCAGTTATAATAGTTAAGTTTGTGTTTTGATTATGGGTAACAGTAGTACTTAGCAATATTAACAGATTGTTTTATAATTACAGACATATATATATATATGTCTATACTAATTCAGTAATTGCACACAAAATCTGATTAACCCTTCTTTACCTTTACAGGGTTTGATTGCTCCTGGCACTGTACCAGTAAGTAGCCACATTTGTCAACTTACTATGCATGTGTACTCTAACTTGTCTCAGCTGGCACTATGACATTGACAGCCCACTGTAGCTAGCCAATGAGGCAACTAAATGAACAGCCAAACAAATGGGCTGATAATTTATTAGCACAAGATGGGAGGAAAAAATGGAAACATTAATTTTGCTGGCTGTGTTAATCAAAATATTGTTATAATTGTACAATAACACACACACACACACACACACACACACACACACAACACACACACACACACACATTATATATATCCTTCCTTTAGTCATAAGGTCTTCCATTTGGCAGTTTGCTCTTGTTTTTACAGCTTGAAACTGATTGTAAATAGAATAAATTTCAAAGCTGCCCTGCTGTTGTCTTGTTTTTCTGCAAATGTTCTGTTCTTATAATGTTGGTCTTGTTATTATTATTGCTTCCTTGCAGAGGGGGGGCAGACACATTGCTTGTTCTTAATTAATTCACAAAACTGCATAAGTGCATGTGGTCATGCCTGAGCTATGTAATATCTAGCAGAGTTGGGTTCCAGCAAATATCTAGCAAACAGAGTTGGGTTCCAGCAAAATAGTTTATACCGAAAGACCTCCCTACAAACACACTACACACACACACACACACACAGGTCAACCAGGTCTTGCCCCGTACATGAAATTAAGATAAAAAGCTGTTTTGTGACACTTTACAGCCATGGGGACACACCCCGTACTACCTGAAAGGTGGAAAACATGGCAAGAAACAGGGACATGGGATGCCGCCTGGTGCTGCCTATGGCGCCCCTCCAGGAGCCTACGGCGCTCCAGGAGGAGCCTACGGTGCCCCAGGAGGAGCGTATGGTGCCCCCGGAGGAGCGTACGGAGCCCCAGGAGGCTACCCTGCAGCACAGCCATATCCTGCAGGCCCTGGCATGGCGGGCCAGGCACCCCCCCCTTCAGTGGCCTACCCTCCTGCTGCAGCTCCTTACGGCGCCCCAGGACAGCAGCCCTTCCACGGGGCGTACCCTGGGCAAGGTGAGCTGAACGAATGGTGCAGTGATGATGCTGGCGTCTGTGTTGCTCCCTCCATGGGTAAAAACCATAGCTGGCTTCCGTGTGTGGCACCATGGGTAGGACTGAAGGACATGTTTGTGTGACACCATGGGTAAGACTGTGATGGACATGATTGTGTCACACCGTGGGTAAGACTGATGGACATGTTTGTGTCACACCATCGGTAAGACTGATGGACATGTTTGTGTCACCCCATGGGTAAGACTGATGGACATGTTTGTGTCACACCATAGGTAAGACTGATGGACATGTTTGTGTCACTCAGTGGGTAAGACTGATGGACATGTTTGTGTCACCCCATTGGTAAGACTGATGGACATGTTTGTGTCACACTCTGGGTAAGACTGATGGACATGTTTGTGTCACACCATGGGTAAGCCAGTGATGGACATGTTTGTGTCACCAGATGGGTAAGACTGTGATGGACATGTTTGTGTCACATCGTGGGTAAGACTGTGATGGACATGTTTGTGTCACACCATGGGCAAGACTGTGATGAACATGTTTGTGTCACACCATGGGTAAGACTGTGATAGACATGTTTGTGTCACACCATGGGTATGACTGTGATGGACATGTTTGTGTCACACCATGGGTAAGACTGTGATGGTGGACATGTCAGAATTGATCAGCCATGACCATGTGAACAATTCTGAGGTGAATGGTAGACAAATGTTCTTTTTCTGGTTTATTTTGTCCATCACTGTAGAAGGTACAATGGAATACAAATACAATGTGACTTTACTTTTAAAAGTGAGTTGTACAGTTGTAGGAGGAAGGAGGTGTGGTGCTGAGTTTATTCACTGGATGCATTCTCTCTGAATCTGATTGGTCGTACACCACCACAGTTTTGTCATTTATTTGTATTCCACCACAAACAAATGTGCTTTACCCAAAGTCATGTGAGTGTGCATGCACATGTGTTTTCATACACACAGGTATTTATACATACATACAGCATCCCCAACCCTTCAGGCAACTGTGCACTGACTTCATGGGTAACATTAATTATAATAATAGCTGTCATTCCTGTAGTGCTGAGGGTGAGCACACTGCACTTTACAAGATCAACAATAATGCATTCATTAAAACCTCAAAAAGAATAAATTATATAATATAGTCATAATATTGTATTCCTCATGCACACACACACACACGCGCACACATGCACACACACACACACACACACACACACACACACACACACACACACACACACACACACACACACACACACACACAGAGACACATGGGTACACAGAAAGAATGTAATGAGGGGTGAGGGAGAGTATATAGGGTAGGAAAGTAAGAAGACAGAATTTGAAATCGCTTGTAGTATTGTTTTGTAGAGGTGAGTTTTTAATGCAGTTTTGAAGGCATGAGAGGATTGGATGTGAGATTGTCAAATGTGCGGTCACTGCATCTGTTCTTTTGATGGTCTGCAGGCCCGCCTCCACAGGCGCCTCAGGGAGGTTACCCAGCACCAGGCTATGGCCCTGGGGGCTTCACGCAGCCAGGGCGTGAGTGACTCTTTCATTCTTTGTAGCGTAGTCTCAGATGCATGCCACAGTCTCATTACTGCTGTTTTGGGTTCCCAAACTCAGGAGGTTTGTTCAGAGCCAGGTGAGATTTTGTGTGTACTGCTGTTTTCCTGCAGATACATGTATATCTTATACACAGATACGTATGTATCCAGTGTCCCGCAACTACTCAGGCAGCTGCAGGGCTCAGTCAAGGGTTGATTTGCATGTGCCTTTCAGGGCGAACTTTTCTCAGGGTTCTTCTGTTCTAGCTTGGTGCAAAGTAGGAGAGCAAGGTTGCTTGTTTGCCTGTATAGTGTAGTGGTGCTGCTTTGAATTCATTACAGTGACACAGACTGAAAATCTTGCTTACAAGGCTTGAGGGACTTGCTGCATCTGTCCTTTTGAATTTGTGTGGATGCATGTCTATCAGTGTATGTCACATGGTGGTTTTATGTATATATGTAACTGAGCCAGTTATTGGCTTTTTAATTTTTTTAAATACAGTATTCAGTGCAATACCTGATTCAAAGTTGGTTACAAGTAAACAACACATGGGTCCTAAATGCAGTTGCATTTTCAGTCTGTGTCACAGACATCACTGCTGTGCCATTGCGATGTCATCATAGCATCATTGCTGCTTCTTCTTGACCCCCCCCCCACCTCCGTTTTGTTGTTGTATGTGGTAACTGTTTTATCACCTGGGCTTTCTGTGTGTTGCTGGCAAAATAAAAAAAGTAACAGTTATGTTGAACAATAAATCCTCCTTGAATGCAAAAAACAACACAATAACAACAAAACACAACTTTAGATTGGAAACATCAGCATCAACACCTACAAAAAAAATACAAAAAACTAAAAAGGTGGAGTTGTGGGGGTAAGAACTAATCACAAAGTGCCAGGTTTGTTATGTCCATGTGATGTCTTTTAAGCACTAATTAACTTTTCTTGTTTGTTGATTAATAAAATCACAAAGTAGCTTTGTCTGTTTGAAGTTTTTCTTGAAGCAATTATCATAATTTTTCTTCAGCAGCATTGTGGTACTAACACGGCAATGCTAACAAAAAGTAGCAACATTATAAAGTTGCACTTCTGCACAAAAGTGTGTAAGGATTTTTGTTTTTATTATAGTTGATTGTTCAAGCATGGTAACTGAATATTCTACTGTATTTGCTGCATGCTGTTGTTGGCTTGAGTGACCTTTACAGTTGTGAAACTGTTTATTTTCAAACTGAATGCACCTGGTCTTATTGCATGAATTAGTTTTTGTTTTTGTTTTTAGTTTTTACAGCATGCCTCTTAATGCTAATAGATTAACTGCTTTCCTATTGTATCTGGGTGTTTAATTTGGCTGTTGTTAAGAAAATACTGCCAATCAATCATCGGTGCAGCAAAGGCCTGTACAATCTTTTATAATCTGAAACTGTTTATTAATGCTGACATATTTACATTGTTTTGTTTCAAGCATTAAAGGGTAACTTTTAAAACATTAAGTAACTTGTGTAAGCCAATGTGTAGGTTTTCTTTTTAATTTTTGATCTGACATGGTGTGAAAAGGGTAGGCTAAGGGTAGGCTTTGGGAATGGAGAAGTAATACTTTGACATAATAAATGAGTAAACGCAATATGTATGATGTGGGGAATTCAGTGAAAATCCCACATTTCATTACTCTAGGCACCTGAGAGGAAAAAATCAGAGAGAGTGAAACTGACAGTACACTGCAGCAAAACATTTAGTCTCCGTCTAACAGGTTTTGCACCCAGAAAGTTAATACTGTTTGCTTACTAATTGAGCTGCACCGTCTGACAGTCATAAAACAGCAGCAACCACAACAAAATCTGTGTGAAAAAATACCAGATAAAAAATCTCAAAGGAGGCTTGTTAATCTGTTGCAGATTATCCTCATTAGTCCCCTGAGAAGATGAAGTTTCAAGAGAGGGCATGCCAGATCACGCAGGTTTCAGATTTAAGCTGATTCATGTCTGCCAGTACTACACACATCTGTAACACAATCAGCCACCAGATTTAAGACATCACTGAAACCTGCTGTTCCTGATCAGATTGTTTTAAATTAAACACAGCAAAGCTGTTACTTTATCAGTGTTTTGGGCTGTAACCTGTCTGCTGTTTCTCCTCAGGTATATCTTTATATTTATTGATTGATTGATTGACTGATCAGTAGAACAAAAGTCTGCATTTGAATAAAAACCTATACTTATGCAACATGATTTAGCATTGTAAACTAGTATAACTTCATTTGAGGTGTGACTAGTTTACTAAAAAAAAAATCTGAAAAAAAATCTGACATATCAAGTATTTCAGTATAAAACTTGGAACCTAAGTTGTTCTGAAACCGCTAACTTTGGTGTTATTTCTGTATAAATCCAGACTGAGAACTGTGAAGGTAGCTAGTTTGACAGATCTGTGATGAAGCATTGGTACATGTCTTACTTCTGCTAATGTTAGTCTTTTTTGCTGACGAGCTTTCTTGCATTACTGGGTGATGGACAGTTTGTTTCAAAAAATTTGAGTATGAGCTGATAATATTTTGCTTTGCATATTGTAATTACTGGTAGGAGTATTTGCTCATTTGCACTCATTTTGTTGCATATGATATGATTTTCATTGTAAATTTGAACTTTTCACCAAGCACTTGTTGTTTGTTCTGGTTGATCATGTGTAGGTTTTGTTAAATGCAGTTCTCTTAATTTTTAGGAACACAACCATGTTTTTTTTTAAAGCACCCTGACACAAGTGATCAGCACTTTTATGATTAAAAAAAGGTTATCATCTCTCATTTTTTATTTTTAAAATTATTGTACTATGGTGTTTTTTACTTGTTTTCAGTTTGCCAATGGAGAAATGATAATAAAATGAAAATGAAATTTAAAAGGAAACAAAATTGAAACAAAAATTACTTTATTGTTAAAATAAACATAAAAAAATATTGCAATGGCAAGCAGTGGTTTGAGAGTTATATGTTTTGAGCTGAAATGTGTTGACAGTTCAGCAGATAATTTCTGTTAAATGACTGAAAAAAGAAAATATATGCCTTAGTCTTGGCTCTCATCTGACATTTGCAATGCCCGCAACTGAAAAATAATATTCTCTTTATATATAGTTTATGTCAGGTTTTTATATAATGTTTTAGTTTTTTTTGTTTTTACTCCTTATGGAATTCAAACACATAAAAGGTTAAAAAGAATGCTATTTGTCAGGACAAAACACAACATGCAAATTTGTGGGGTAATCCCCTTTATCAAGCTACAAAACAACACTTAAACAACAGTTAAATGGTGAAATAGGACACTTATTTGCTTTAAAAATAAATAAATATATATTTAGATTTTATGAAAGCAGTAGGATCAGAGATGAGAGTAACAACTCCATTGTTACAGTTTAGTTACAGAAATGAAACAAGTGTTGGTGCAGTTTTCACCCATGTATTTCTTTATTTCATCCTGTTTCTGATATGCAGTGCCATTGCCTTATTTGATGAAACATTTGTGGTGTAATTTTATTTATGGTACTTGCATTTCTCATTCAGCTGTGTTATTATTCATATAATCATGCATTTTTTGTATAATAATGCATAATACGTAGACTATGTTTATCCATCATGATTCTGTGTCCTGAAGCCTTGTTTTGATACATATAATTATGAATTATTCCATGTTCATTGCATCAAGCAATAAACTATATGCTTTTCAAACTGAATTCTTTTTAACAATGCTTTGGCGGCTGCTTTGGTTGATTGACAGTGTGATTTGTAGTCGTGCATGTGTATACAAAATATATTGTATGTTGTGTGTTTTTATGTAATGTGTGTTGCCATGTATTCAGTGTGGTGTTTTTGCTGGTTATTTATAGCCTGTATGTGTAAAGGTGCAACAGCAACCCCACCCCCCACATGCACACACACACATACACACATACCCATTACACTTTTATTGAGACAAAAAATAAATATATATCATATATAAAATTGGCATGCACTGTATATCTCTCCTGTTTTCTCTTTCATTTTCTCTCATACACACATGGACATGCGCTTGCTAGCATGCATTCACACACATGCACACACAGACATGCATCTATATATATAGATTTGCATGTATGCATGCACACACATGCACACACACACACACACACACACACACACACCACATATATATATATATATATATATATATATATATATGCATGTATGCAGGCACACACACACGCACGCACGCAAACATACATGTTCCAGATTCACATACAGAATGGCTATAGCCTGTCACTCCTGTAAATGGTACAATCACACAAACATTCACTGACAAGTAACATGGAAATTCAGATCATATATATACATGTATGACTTTCCATGTTTGTAATACACACTGCCAAGATGGATCATTGCAGTACCTGAGTCATGTGTATCACAGCATTTGTCTGTGCCAGGAGCAGCATGACCATCTGTGTTATCCTCAGTATTTTTAAAGCATCAGTCTTGAGGAAGTTTTAAGTCTGCTGGTGCAAGGTTTGAAACTAGACAAATGTGTAGATGTACCAGTGCAGCAGTTTACATAAGTTGTGACTTCAAGCACCATGTGCATGAACTTGATGAAGCATTTTATTTATAACACAAAGATACATAATGCACAAAATATTTTGAAAGTGGCACTTCTATGTTTCACCAGCACTGCCCACATTCAGGGAACTTTACATTGGCAGATCTGTGTGTGAAGAAGTAAAAAGGACGACGTGCTCATTTTGTGCAATATTTTGCTAACTTCCCACACTGCATTCCTGCAGAATCTGATTCTGGGTACCCAGCCGTTGCCCCGAATCAGCAGCACGGACAACCTGGATACCCTGCCCAAGGACAACCACCAGCCCAAGGACAACCCCCTGCGGGTTACCCAGCCCAAGGACAACCCCCTGCAGGTTACCCAGCCCAAGGACAACCCCCTGCGGGTTACCCAGCACAAGGACAAACCCCAGGCTACCCTGCTCCAGGTGCTCCAGCAGCTTTGGCCGCTAACATGGGAACCACAGCCTCCCAGCCCGGAGCCATCCCTCCTGCCCAGCCGCATGCAGGGGTAAGTGCACCTAGTCTTTCACGAGGGGGTGGGGTGGCTGAGTGGTGAAGATCTTGGACTAGGGGATTGAGAGGTTATGGGATCCAATCCTGGTACAAATAGTTACCAGTTCAGGCTTGGGCAGCAATTCCCCCCCCCCCCCACCCAATCATTTCCTTATTCTCAGGGTTTCATGATTTCTGCAGTTACTCCCTGAAAGGAGGCTGGGGATGTCTGATGATTTTCTCTCCCCAGTCTGGAATCTCAGGGCTGTCATTTAGTTCCCTTTCCTATCGCTTGTCTTGTTTTCTGCTTAGTCCTATTGCTCTTTCTGTCTTGTCATTTTTCAGCTTTTTTTCCAGAAAATTCTCAATTTTTTTTTTGTCAAGAGTTTAGGCTCTTGTTGGGTAGCTAGGGGATGATAGTTGGTAGGTGGTATGTGTAGCTTGCTGCCATGTGGCATTGGTAATTGCCATTATGCATTTGTATAACTTTTTATTTTATTGTTTCGGGCCATTCCTTTTTAAAAACTTTTAAAATATTATTTAAAAACAACATATTTTTCTTTAATCTGTTATCAGTAAATTAGATGGAATGTTTGGTAATACCTACATGCCCTAGCCTTACATGCTCTTTTAACAACAGTAATATTGAGGGGACTAACTCTTCAAAAATTTGTGTTTGATGTTTGTGTTTGTATGTTTAAAAAAAAAAAATCAAAATAAATCTGAAGAGACTGGCTTTGTGGACTGACTTGAGGAAGGGTTTATGTATGAGAAGCATTTTTAAACACGCATTATAATTTATATTGCTTATGACCAAGTTTGCATGTCCTTAGGTGACCCTGTACAGTTGACAGGATGTTAAAATCTAGTTACTAACTAACCAACTAACTGCAGTTATGGTTGGTTATGTTGGGCTGATATAGCCTGCACAGCCTGTGCTTGATCCATCAGAGGTAGCAGAACCAGGCAGGAAACTAATCACCTTGACAGTTCTGTGTGAGAAAAGAAATATGATCTGAGGTAGCATGGCAACAAGGACATTTTGTTATTGTGTTTGCATGCAGGGTGTGGCTGGAATGAGTGATCAACTTCAGCGTGTTCAGCTGGATGGCTGTGCGGAACTGTTCCGTCCCACAGTACGTCCTGCCCCCAACTTCTCAGCCGAGAAAGACTGCGAGGCGCTGCGTCATGCCATGAAGGGGGCCGGTCAGTAGAACTGCAGACTTCTTCCTGTCAAATGTTACGTGGATAAGCATGCACATGCTCCACCCCTCGTCATTCAAACTCTTACTTGTGATAGGATAATCCTGAGGTCCTCTGTGTGAAAGATTATATGAATGTTAAACCAACTTAAAGATTCTGTTGTCCTTGTCAGAGTTCAGTGGATTATGGAAACACTCAAATAACCCAGTATGCACTTAATACATGCAACATGCAGAGAGTCTTCTCAAGGGTAGAGAATAGCACTATATATATATATATAAAATCAATCAATCAGTAACTACATGTATGATTTAAATGTGCCTCTAATGATAGACATATGTGACCACATGCATAGTCAGCTATGTTGCTGTTTGTTGTTTTTGTTTCAGGATTCATCCAGACCTGCTTTATTTCAAGTGCATGTGGTAGTCTTTAAAGCTGAAGACTGACTGCTGATGGCAGCCATAACATTAAGGAAGAGCAGAAAGTGGCTGAGTTCACTTTGTGCCCATTTTAAAATACCTCATTACAAATGGGCTCTAAATGGGCCATGCAGAGCTGTATTGCATTTTTAAAATAGAGGGTAATTTTGGTGGGAAATTGTTGGCTGTGTTTGAAAAACATTGAAACCTCATTGCATGCGCACAGGTACTGATGAGCGCACCATCATTGGCATCATTGGACAACGTTCAAACCTTCAGCGTCAAGAAATTGCGAAGTTCTACAAGACCATGTTTGGAAGGGTATGCAGCAGCACATTTACATTTTTGTTTGTTTGTGTGTGTGTGTGTGTGTATGTGTATATGTGCATGCATGGGCATATACATACATGTGTGTGTGTGTGTGTGTGTGTGTGTGTGTGTGTGTGTGTGTGTGTGTGTGTGCATGCACATGCACATGCATGCATATGTGCAAGCATGTGGTGTGTGTGTGTATGTGTGTGTGTGCAGTGTTTCTTCTTTGAAACTGCTGCTTCTCAAAAATGAAATAAAAGATTTTGAAATAGAGGTGACCGACAGCATTACAAACAGTAAAAATAAAGTTGTTTAAAAAAGAAGATAATTTTATTTTGATATTGACATAAAAGACAACAAATTTTCAGCAGATTTACCTTTGTCACACACAGAAGCAGTAATGTGATCATGAAATTGTTCTGTGCAGGGTGGAGTTCTTCCTGTGTAAATTTACAATGTAGCTTTTATTTTCTGTGGCACTTGCCTATTGTTTCTTTGTTGTATCATCTGTTCCTGTGCTTGTCACATTATTGTGCAGGACATTATCCAAGACCTGGAAGCAGAGCTGAGTGGCAATTTTCGTGAGACCATCATGGCGCTGTTCAAACCACCAGCCTATTATGATGCCTGGTCCCTGCACACTGCTATGACGGTAAGACCTGTGGTGTCCATCTTGCTCACATTGTTCACAGACTATTGTTGTGCTGTTCAAACCCCCAGCTTATTATGATAACTGTTCCTGCATACTGCTGCAACTGTAAGACCTGCATCCACCTTCCTGACATTGTTCACAGACTATTGTTGTGCTGTTCAAACCCCTAGCTTATTATGATAACTGTTCCTGCATACTGCTGCAACTGTAAGACCTGCATCCACCTTCCTGACATTGTTCACAGACTATTGTTGTGCTGTTCAAACCCCCAGCTTATTATGATAATTGTTCCTGCATACTGCTGCAACTGTAAGACCTGCATCCACCTTCCTGACATTGTTCACAGACTATTGTTCAAACAGTTGCCGGGTCTCTGCATAATGCCATGATGGCAAGAAATATGCAATGAATCGTGGACTGGTAAACACACTGTGTTAACCCTAGTCATAACTGTAATTTTGGAGTGTGTGGTGTCAGGTGTTGGCAAAAACAGTGTACACCCAAAACACTCAACTCAAAAGATTGTCCTGTTTTGTGTATTAATTCTGGTGTGCCACTTTTGAATAAACTTATCCTGGAATTGATCCAGGAATTGTTGTCCTTGGTGAACCATTTTGTGCCGATGGGTGAGATTTTTTTATTTTTTTAAATAATCTGAAACAAGGATGACTGATAGCATTGTAAAACAAGATCCAAATGCATAAACGGTTAGAAAGAACATTAATTTAACAGGACATTACAAAACATGTGTTTCAGGGGAAGCCCCCTTTTCAAAGGCACAAAACAACAGTTTCATGGTGATAATGAAAATATTGTTTGGGGTTATAGTTATGGCTGAGGTTTTGCCATAGTCATATGTTCCATGTGCACACATTGCGACGTCCGACCTCTTCCTGTGCAGGGCATGGGGACAAAGAAAAACGTGTTGATAGAGATCAGCCCTGAAATTGTCTTTGGTGAACCTCTTTGTGCAGACGGATAATTATGTGTAAAGTTTTGCCGCAGTCCTGTGTTCCATGTACACACATTGTGATGTCAGACCTGTTCCTGTGCAGGGTGCGGGGACGAAGGAAAGTGTGCTGATAGAGATCCTGTGCACCAGGACCAACCAGCAGGTCAGGGACATTGTGGCTTGCTACAAGCAGCGTAAGATTCAGTCCATTCGTGTTGGCCTTTGGGCATGGGAATTGTTTTACTCATTCGGGTGATGAGTCCAGTCTGTGGTGGATAACAATCACTGACTGCTCTGACTGCACTCATCAGTGCCCTCACAACATACTGCACTGTTATATACCATTCCCTGCTGTTTTATACGACTTCCTATGGTTTCATAACATATGCCATTACGTAACATTTTCTACTGTTTCATAAATCATAATACTTTCTGCTGTGCCATAACATTCCTTGCTGTTGCTTGACACTTTCTACTGTTTCATAGCATTTCCAACTGTTGAACAACCCTTCCTGCTCAAACACAGCAATCACAGAGAGAAATGTATGAATGGCTTCAAACCATCCCACTGAACCTCTGAGAAGGTGGTGGAAGTTGAACAGAAGAAACTGTGTATTTCTGCATACTGATCTGTTGTTTTCCTTCTTCACATTCTACCAACCCATTCACCAGTAATGCATGTATTTGTAGTGTGTGTGTGTGTGTGTGTGTGTGTGTGTGTGTGTGTGTGTGTGTGTGTGTGTGTGTGTGCATGCTTGTGCATGCATGCGTGTGTGTGTGATGAAATGGGTGTAGTCTTAGGTTTTTGTAAGCGCTCTGGGCTCTTACGAGATGGGGTGCCTTAAATAACGTATTATTATTATTTCAGTTTTCAAACATTTCATTGCTAATATCTAGTTGTTGTTTTTGATCCTGTTTTTGTTGAGTGTAGCGTGGATTTTGCATGACTCTGTACTGTTGTCAATGGGTGTTGCAGACTTCCACCGTGACCTGGAGAAGGACATCACCGATGACACTAGCGGCCACTTCAAGAAGCTGCTGGTCTCTTGCTGCCAGGTGGGCTTTGCTTTCATGTTTCTGTAATTGTTGCTGTTGGGCTTCTTTAACATGGAGTTGTCTCCACAGAGGCACTGGGGGAGGTGGTTGGGGGGAACTATAATACCTAACTCTACGCCTACACCACCAGTCATAGTTCAGGAGCTGTGTGAGAGTCGAGGTGGCCGTCCTGAGCTGTCCGTCCTAATGAGCCTTCTGGTTTCCGTGGACGTAAAGAATTATTGCACCGTGCTTCGGCATTGGTCACAACTTGTCCCCAATATGTCAACTGACATCTGAGGACATTAAGCATCACTTCATCATTACACCACCAGAATACTACTGCATTCAGATGGGCAGCAGTGTGAGCCATTTTAATGTTTCGTTCATTGTGAGTGGCACAGTCATAATTAGCGTCCATAAACCCCAACTTTCAAAGAGAAAGGAGAACCTACTATTGCTCCCCACCAAACCTGATGTGTTGCTGATGCTGTGACAGGGCAACCGCCATGAGCTGACAGCACAGCAGCTGCAGCAGATCCGGGCCCAGGGCCCAGCGGCTGTGGTGGACTTGAACCTGGCCCGTGAGGATGCTGCCAAGCTGCATCAGGCGGGCGTCAAGCGACTGGGCACTGACGAGTCAGCCTTCATCAGCGTGCTGGCCCTCCGGAACATGTACCAGCTGCAGGCCACCTTTGATGAGTACCAGAAGGTCAGTGCCGCTCGGCTGAGTCCACATTGCTTTATTTTTGTGTTTGCATTGTATCTGCTTGTATTATATATGTGTGCTCAGATCAGAGTTTGGTCATGTTTAGTTACTGACACTCTGTCTAACCTTGTGTTTTAATGAACACAAGGTCAGACAGTGTCTCAGCTGTTACTGCACCAGCTGTATGCCACCTTTAATGACCACCACAAGGTCAGATATGGTGTCTCAGCTGTTACTACACCAGGTGTATGCCACATTTAATGAACACCACAAGGTCAGACAGGGTGTCTCAGCTGTTACTGCACCAGGTGTATGCCACATTTAATGAACACCACAAGGTCAGACAGGGTGTCTCAGCTGTTACTGCACCAGGTGTATGCCACATTTAATGAACACCACAAGGTCAGACAGGGTGTCTCAGCTGTTACTGAGCCAGTGGTAGGCCACCTTTGCAGCTGAGTCCCAGATCAGTGCATTTTACCAGAGTTAATGCAGGGGTTTGAGATACTCACCAACTGCTTCTGAAGCTGCTAAACTGCAAAAAGACCACCTGTACTGGTATACTTGAGATGTTTAGTAGAAATTCAAGCTCTGGACCACATTTGATGAACTGAAACTGCAGAGCTGAAAAAAGAAAGAAGAAAAAAAGAAAGAAGAAGGCTGTTTTGATCCATTCTGTTCTGTCCTTACATAACATTAACAACTTTGTTTTTTGAATTATGTCACGTCCAATTTTTGTTCTCTTGTTGAGAGTTACTGCTGCTTCCTACTCCTAGTTTCTTTTTACCTTGCATGCAGAAGAAATAGCACCTGTTTGTTGTTTGCCACAGCTGTCAGGGAAAGACCTCCTGTCAGCCATCAGCAGTGAAACTTCAGGCGATTTTGAAACAGGACTGAGAGCCATTGGTATGTAGTCTGTGCTTCTGCTTTTTTCAGGCACTAAATAAACCATGATTATGTCATTAGTCAGGACTTTTGGAGAGAGAATAGCACCTTTGAGTCTTGATTAAATGGGCCATCTTAATAGTTACTGAAGAGACTAAGATAGTGTCATGCAGACACACACACACGTGCATGCACACACACATGCACGCACGCACACACACACGCACGCACATGCATTCACACACATGCACGCATGCATGCACACCCCCCCCACACACACACATGTGCACATCCACCCACCAACACCCACAGGCACTCACATACATGTGCACACACCAACAAATAATGGCGCACTAATAGGATTTATAATGTTTGAGAATTGTTTTACAGCATATTTAAATGATCTTGTTAATAACAAATGTCATTCAGCCTTGCACATCTATTCAGTGTGAACAGGCCTTTTATGAATGCAACGGGTGGTTATTATTATTTATAGCAAATGCTTTGTGCTAGATGTAATTAGGTTTGCTGAGAAGTGTGCCGCACATACAATACTGCCAGACTTCAGCAGGAATTTTGACACTACAAATATATGGGGTTTTGTTTGTTTGTTTGTGTGAAACATGAGTAAAGTAGTGAATGGATGAATGTTGTCGATGTTATGTTTGTGACAGTGCGTTCCATGAAGAACCGACCTGAGTACTTTGCCGACAAGCTGTACGACTCCATCAAGAGACTGGGAACTGATGACTCTCGCCTGATCAGAATTATCGTTTCCAGATGTGAGGTAAGCAACAGAGATTTAGAAGTGATGCATGTATCATTTATTTTGGTTACTGTTTGTCATTAATTAGAGTGTGTGTGTGTGTGTGTGTGTGTGCACGCACGCGTAATTGTGTGTGTGCATGTGTGTGTGTGCATGTGTGTGTGTGCACATGTGTGTGTGTGTGTGTGTGCACATGTGTGTGTGTGTGTGTGTGTGTGCACATGTGTGTGTGTGTGTGTGTGTGTGTGTGTGTGTGTGTGTGTGTGTGTGTGTGCGTGTGTGCAATTGTGTATGTATGTGTGCAAGTGTGTGTGCATGCGTATGTGTTTTGGGTTTGTAAACTGACAAACTGACATGGTCTTATAGTGTTGCCTGAAATAAATGTGTGTGCATGGTGTGTGTGTGTGTGTGTGTGTGTGTGTGTGTGTGTGTGTGTGTCTGTTGTGTGTATGTGTGTGTGTTGTGTGTCAGATCATGTTTGCATGTGTATGTTAGTGTGTGTCAGATGTGTACCTGAGCAAGCACAAGAAGACCCTGGAATCTGCTGTGGCGTCTGACACCAGCGGTGACTACAAACGTCTCTTGCTGGCTCTTGTGGGACACTAGTCGTGCTGTATCAGGCCTTTGTGGGATAACAGATGTCCTTCTGGCCAGTTTGGACACATGTCCTGCTGGTTACTGTTCTCTACAAATAGGTCCACTAGCTCTCCCCATTTATTATATGCACCCACCAATCTGGAACCATTGCTGGGGTTCCAGAAAAGGGGTTATTAGTGCTTGTCAGAGATTGCATGTGCCATGCCATCTCTCTGGTCAAGTGTAGATTGGAATTTTGGTGGTAATATGCTTTTCTGTACTCTACAGATTGTTTTTGATGTTGTGAATTAGTTTTCATCTTGCATTTGACTTTCAGTAATGTCATTAGACTAGAATCTGAGCCTTATTTGAAGCTGTGAATGGATTATCATAATTGCAAGTTTTTTTTTTTTAACATAGTTTGTTTGAGGGTTAGGGTGTGGGGGGAGGAGGGAGGGGGCAGCACCAATTCCATTGCCATAATAATAATTTGTAGGTCATTGCCATAATAATTGTTTGGGGGTAGGGGAGGGAGGAGGGAGGGGGCAGCATCAACTTCATTGCCATAATCAAAAGAAAATGAGTTTGGAATCAGCATATATATATTCAGTTAATGATTTCTGTTTTTAGGACACTGAGTATTATTATCATTATTTTTTATATTTATTTTTTCTCTTAAAAAAAGAAGAAGAAAGTTTATGCAAGCCTTGATACATTACAAGTTAAAACATTTTTGATGATTGAAATGGCCGAGAACCATCCATATTGTTTATTATTCCTTTTAATTTTTGTAATACTTATATGAGAACAGAATTAGTACTTGGATTTGACTAATATTTGGATATTTTCTTAGGCACATCTGTTAATTATCAATTACTTTGATTGAAATTATGAGTTGTCAACTTTTAGTGGACCGATTTAACTGTGTACCAGTTACCGTCATATATCTTGGCTGCAGTGATTCACCAGAAACATAACTGGATGCATAGATGTTTTTGTCAAATCTGTATTGTGATTTTGTTACTATCTTTATTAGATCTACGCCATTTTATCTCAGTGTTACACAGTCTCTATACTGCTACGGGTATGAACATTATGCCTGCCATTGTTTTGCCAGAGATTGTGTGCCTTATTTTGGCTCCTGGGAAAATGATAAAATAAAAAAAAGGTTTAAAAATTATGTGCCAGACATAAACGGTTAAAACTAAAACAAAAAATCTGACTGCTGGTTTTACATCTGGACCTGGATTTGCATGTCACAGAAGTCAGTGAGATTATAATCTCAGCAGGGGAGGAGTGTGGACTGTCCACTGTATGCATGGGCTGCTGATGTGGGAGCAGAATTCCGCAAGGGTTTTTGCCCCAACTGGCTGTCCTTCACATGGTTCTGACCTACTGTTCAGATAAAGAATGAATTTTTGAACTGATCTGTATTTTGCTGCTTGGACTGCGAAACACTTTGAATTGTTCATTGCTGACCTGTCTATGATGCTGCTAGAAACACAGTCTCTGAAATGTCTGGGATATATATGCTGTCTATTTTTTTCTTTTTTCTTTTCTTTAATGAAGTTATTTTTTATGGGGTAGCACAGCTGGTACTTACATATCAACTATTTGGTACAGAGGCAGAGGGCACAGTGTCCATCATTTATGTCCTGGAAGAGAAAATCGTTCTGCCTTTGTTTTGTTGATGTAAGGTTGTGGAGCCGGGAACAAACATGAGATAATCTTTTTTAAAGTTTGTACGATATACAGTGGACTAACAGCTACCGTGGAGAGATCTGGCATTCCTTTGGTGCTTTTTGTGCTTTTTGACTGTTGTACTGTTTTGAAGTTTTATCAGTGTGCTGTTATACACTTTCTTTGGTCTTTTTTCTTCTCCTTTTTTCCTGATTAGATCCGTTTCTTCATACAATAAGAATCTTATGGCTGTATCATTCTTATTTTTTTTGTTATCAAGTATTAATATACACACACACACACACATGCACACGTGCATGCACACATACATGCATACTCGTACGCACACACACACACATATATATGCATACGCATGCACATACACCCCTCACCCCCCACACACACACATGCATACACATACACACATGCACACACACACACACACACACACACACACACACACACACACACACACACACATACACTCTCACACACACACACACACACACACACACACACACACACACACACACACACACACACACACACATGCAGAAGAGAACTGAGATCTTCCATGAGGATACTATTCTCTTTAAGCGAACTCATACAAACCTTTTAAAGTACATGTACCTTGACTGTTACACTTAACTGATTCATTCATTAGAACGCTAGCAGTCATTCTATTTCAGATTCTTGATTCATTGGCTGTACTATTATTTGAATTTCTCACTATTTGAGAACACATGTTGCAACTGACTGGGATATATATACATACAGCTGTTGTGTTTTTTGAGCTTACCAAACAATTTTATATTTTGCAGTGCTTTTTTCTCTCTTTATACCCATGTATACAACTTTATATTCTTTGGACCATATAATTAAATATACTCTTAATACACAGTGTTTTGGGGGTGTCTTTTTCGTTTTGCACTTTAATGCTGTTTGATCACAGCTCATGGCAGTTACAGCTACACAAATTGCCACCTTCAAACTGCTATAATCACGCATGCATGCATGCACACATACACACGCACGCACAGAGCAAGAGAGAGAGGGAGAGAGAGAGAGATAGAAGTGTACAGAAGGAAAGAAAAAGAGAAGGAAAAAAAGAACCAAGTAATTGATTGGTGAGGCATTATAGTTAGGTCTGAAAACCTTAAACAGAGTGAGATTAGGAAGAAAAATATATAGAGAAAACAAATCTAATCCCTTTGCAAAGAACCGAATGGTGCATCGGTCACTCCCAGAGCTGAATCTGATTTTTGGGGTTGCCAAAGCCAAGCAGATAGCCGAGGAGTGTTCTTATGTGCATCATGTCTGAATTCAACAAAAGATCTCTCTCTCTCTCTCTCTCTCTCTCTCTCTCTCTCTCTCTCTCTCTCTCTCTATATATATATATATATTAGACTACCACATACACACAGACTCGCTACCATACCACACACACAGATGCATGCACACACACGTTGTTCATGCTTGTACCAAACACCTATAATACACATGCATGTCAGAAACAAAAACAACAGACACAAATGTGTTTTGCATGTTTATTTACAAATAACACGGTTACATACATACCTTTAATTGAACACAATAATTCTCAGCTACAAAAATCATCTGAAAGCAACTGGCTTATTGTGCCCGTTAAGTGTGTTGTCATCACCGCATTCAGGAGCGAGACAAAAATGCACCCACTTTATAACAGGGAGGTGAAAGAAAGGTATACACGGGATTAGCACAGGATAAAAAGAGAAAATAAAAACGAAAAGGACGCAAAGCATCGACCGTATTATGAACTACACAACAGATACAGCAGAAGTAGTAAATACTGCCAGTCTGGAATGTCTAAAAGTACAAACCTTCAAAAGAGCAAGAAAAATGCGTCCCATGCAGTTTCATTAGTTATTTGTTGAAGTGGGTGTTTGTGTGCGAGCACTTGCACGCATTCCGAGTGGGTGAGGGCATGCATGGCATCTGTGTGTGTGTGTGTGTGTGTGTGTGCGTTTGCGCGTGCGTGCGTGAGTGTGTGTGTGTGTGCGTGAGAGAGAGAGAGAGAGAGAGAGAGAGAGAGAGAGAGTGAGAGAATAAATGAACGAACGAACGATGTATTTTATAAGGGTAGTTGGAAGAGAGATGCAGTGGCCTATTTACAGCATGGACATACACCTTTGTAAATATATTTAGGCTTATAACAGACCAACTACATGGGCGGTTCTGGAGCAACACAGCGAGCTACAACTGTTCACGGCCTTCACGTGCACAAAACGGCGTTCGCTCGTCTGTGGGATTAATAATTGTGTCGGAAACGAAACAAGTAACGATGTTATACTAAAAAATGTACTTGCCCTATTGGTTTTGTGCGAAACGAAATATTGTAAAGTGAACGAAGGCGCGTATTTGACAAATCAGAATTTACAACGTGACGCAATCGCTGATGAAAATGCATGACCACAGAAAATTTTAATATGGTATGAACGATATTATTAAAACTGTAAGTTACACTGACAGACGTTTATCCGGGCCGCATATATGCCTGAAAATGTTAATGCAAACTTCGGAGCGTCATTATGGTTGAAAACTCTAGCCTTCAAAATGGCAACAGATTTGTTTGGTGTGTGTGTGTGTGTGTGTGTGTGTGTGTGTGTGTGTGTGTGTGTGATATTTATCAAAAGCATGAGTTGGGCAGATATAAAATGGACGAATATTGTTTATGTGCAGAAAACGGGTTTACATTATGACGTCACCTTTGACTGAAATGTAGTAACATATTCAATTTATTTTCTTGTGATGTAATATTCTGTCTGTATTGTGACCCATCAAGAGTACATGTCACAGTAAAAATACATCAACAGCAATAACAAAACTGTATATATGGTTACGGGTACGTTGAAAACTCAATGAAAAATCAAAATCAACGAAAGCAACAAAAGTGATTCTCAACCTACACAAATGTCATGAAAGGTAAGCAAGCCTTCCGAGCAAAGGTTGTGTTTAAACCCGAGGTTACAGTTGTTACAACAGGAGACAAACGCACCTCACTGATTAAAAGTGAAACATTACGCACGCACGCACGCACGCACATGCACACACACACACACACACACACACACACACACACACACACCACACACACACACACACACACACACACACACACACACACACACACACTACTCCATGCAACGTACCCAAGAACGAAGACAAAGAATACGCTTTTGTCAAACTTGTCTTGAACCAGCCACAAAGAGCACTTTCCAAAACTTCGGTGGAGAGAGGGTCCGCCGTGGAAAACTCGCTTTTGATACAGTTTAGTTCACACGTTGGAGAGAGCCCCATTCTTTCTCTGACTGCACTGAAAGGGTTAAACAATTAGCCAGCCTTCTCAAAAACATGTGTAACACGAGAGTAGGTTAGTTGGTTGGTTAGTTCTTGGATTGTAACGTCCCGTCAACCGTTGCGTGCTCACGCTGCTCAGGGAACAAGATCAAAGAGGCCGCGGGTATCCGTTAGGCCAGCTGTGACACTTGGCGGTGTTTTCGACAGCCAGTTCCGCTAACCGTCACAGACGCAAGAGGATTAGTGTTCTTAGCTAAAAAGCAAAACCATCAGAGCATGTTAAAAAAAAAATCCTGGATTTTAAGTTTGTATTTTGATCTCTTTTTATCTTTATTCTGATCTCTTTTACCTGTTGGAGAAAGGCGCGCCTTCTTGGGCAAAGAGTAGTTTCAGCAGTTAGTTCCTTTAACTGTTTATTAATGACTTACAGCCACGAAACAGCCACTCTTTCTCTGTTTATGACGTAAAACGGATTAATATCTCTGATCAACTACTCACAACACAATCTGCTTGGAAAGCTGAACAGCGACATCCTTTCTCTGTTTACTGTATTGAGCAGATCAACACGGCTTTAGGCAATCATCAACTTACGAGTTCCAAAATCTGAACAGATTCACGTACTTTCTGAGTGTCTCTGTCTGTTGCATCAAACGGGTCAATCAACATTTTACTGTGAAATTGCAGCACACAGTAGAATACTTCCGGAAACTAAGTTAAGTTAGCCTTTCTCTGGTTATTGTGTTAAACTGATCAGATCTAACTGGTTATAATCAACTTTCAACACAGAGCTTCCGTGAGCTACCCTCTGTCTGTTGATTGTAGTAGCGTAAACGGTAGCTTTGATCTCTAGCTTACAAAAGCTGAACAGAGTATAGCGTCTTTAAGAGGTCGAAGCTGAATAGAGCCCTGCCATCCCTGCTTATGGCACTAAGCAGTTTAACTGTTTAATCATCAGTTTACGGCACAGTAATTATACGTTTATGGCACTAAAGGGTTTAACTGTTTAATCATCAACTTGCGACACAGTAACTCTAAAATTCTCCGTTTGCGGCACTAAACGGTTTAACTATTTATCATTGATGAACTGATTTACAGTAGAGTACATCTGAAAGCTGAATAGAACCACCCTTATTCTGTTTATGACACTAGTAGTGTGTATGTGTGTGTGTGCGTGCGTGTGTGCGTGCGTGCGTGTGTGCGTGCGTGCGTGTGTGCGTGTCAATGTGTGTGTGCGTGCGTGCGTGCGTGCGTGTGTGTGTGCGTGCGTGCGTGTGTGCGTGCGTGCGTGCGTGCGTGCGAGCGTGTGTGCGTGCGTGTGTGTGTGTGACTTGGGTAGGGAGGGAGATTACGTGATGAGTCTATGCATCGATTACTCTCTTCTCCATATTTATTCGCAGAGAGAGAGAGAGAGACAGAGAATGAGTGAGATCTGCGCTGAAAAAGATAACCTTTATTATCATTGTAGTAAACGGATTGACCTTTTTCCACCGTCAACCTACGAGTTCCGAATCTCGACTAGCCATCCTTTCTCCGTTTACGGCACTGAAGGGTTTTACTGTATACCATAAACTTCTGACGCAGTACTTCCTAAATCAGACCCACAGCCGGAACGTTTACAAAAAGTAGTATTTCCTAGCCAGTTGCCCGGCTGTGCACTGGTTCCATTTTTGGAGGCACTGTGACGCAAGTTGATGATAAAAAGTTATTTCGTGTTGTAAAAGGGGACCCCAAGCGATGAAGCATCACATAATAATAATAAGAAGAAGAAGAAGAAGACTCACAGCAGTTTTTCTGTCAAGTTAAAGTAAAAGTCCAAGGTTTTTAAGTATGCAAAATGACCATCGAAATGATTGACAAATGAGTCACTAGTTTCAGATTTAATTAAATAAAAATAAATAAATGTTTAATTGGGTTTTTAATCGATTTTATTTTCTGTAGGCTGGCCGAAACTACAGTCTCGGGTTCTCCATCAGTCACGTGACTTTCCCCAAGTGACGTCAGTCTGGGAGTCAGTGCGGTTGCCATCTTAGATTCTTCAGTAAACTGTGTATGCGTGTGGTCGACAAAAAAGTTAACTATGCCGGCCTACTGTGTTGCCGCGAACTGTAACAATTCGCAGACGACCCCAGGTATAACAATGCACGAGCTCCCGCGCCATCGACCCGCAGTGAGGCGAAAGTGGATTGAATTTATACAATTCAAACGAGCTGACTTTCATGCTGCGCCGCATCACGCCATTTGTGTAGCGAGCACTTCAGTGAGTGCGATTTTGCAAACCCCATGGAATACCGCATAGGGTTTGCTTCGAAGTTGACACGATGTTCCGGTACTCTTTCAAAATCCTGCCTGACAGGCTCAAACTGATACGGCTGTATCCTTGTGGGTCTCTCGGGCAAAGTATCAGTTTCGTCTTCGGAACTCGAGTTGGCCATTTTGCAGCGACTCCCCAGAGTGACGTAGAAGGCATATGGTGCGTGATTTGGGCGTCATGGCGACGCTTTCGGTACAACAGAAAATGCCTTTTTTCGTGCATTTATGACCCACAGATCACAGTTTCACCTACATCATCGTTCTCAGCGAGCTTTAACGGAAATCGTGTCAAAAATCACCCCTAACCTTGGACTTGTCCTTTAAGGTTTGGCTTGCTAAAGACTGACAGCCGTGAGCGCTGCCATTTTGTGTCTGGCAGTCTGTGTTTTTGATGTCATCAACACTTGTGGGGTCCCCTTGAACTGGAGAGAAAATGATCCCATTGGTGAGCTGTGCAGACTAACTTGTATCCAAATAATATCGTTCATTCATGTTCCACGGCTGACTGTCATGTTCCGAAATTTGTGTTGGCCTTTTCCTGGGCTTTTTTTTTTCACAGTCATACTCCAAACATACTACCGACCCGACTCCCTCACATCTCTGCTACAGTTGGTTACAGCATAGCCAGTCCCAGATGCCCATCCTTACGTGAAATGGCGGAAAAGGGACTTTTATCCGTCAGTTTTCGAAGCAATGATGTCATCAACGATGACCGAGGCGTAAGGGAAGTATGTAAATATGTAACTTTTTATTTTACTTTATATTTTATGCCCAGTCAGACGTAAGGGAGAGTAGTGAGGGAAGGCCGGTAGTTGATGCTTGGAATGTGTTATTGAAAAGCTAGTTTTAATTTTCTTTCGCCCCAGGCCCCCCCCCCCCCTCCGCCCCCCAGCACGTGCACGACGATTTGAAGTAATGGAAAATATGATTTTAATAATTAGAGCGAAAAACTTGACTGGGCCGATTATACTCGTGCCACTGCCAAGTGAATATTTCATCTCATCGTATCCAGTGTATGAAGATCATGCTTGGTATTCAACGTCGCATGTCGGAATCGGGTCTGACCAATGAGAAGTGAGCTGAGGCTCAGTCCGGTCTCATCAAGTGTCTCGCCCACACAGATCCCACAGCCAGCTGTAAGTTTGCAAATAACCTGAATCAACTCCACGATGGCGCGACAAGCCGAGTCCGAGTCGCATTTTGAACTATCTGCCAGTTCAGTTCAGTTCAAGGTGACAGCTACACACTCGGGAAAGCCCATATGCGCTCCACCCCGTCTCTCAGAAGTCTCCGCCAACGAGTTACTAGAAACATCGTTCACACCTGTCTGTCCCTCTGTCTGTCTCTTTCTCCGTGAACACTTCAAACTCAAGTATATTATTACGTTTATTGTCTTCCCAGCAGATGTGTGTCTGTGTCTGTGTCTTCATATCAGTCCTTTCTGTTTCTCGGACAAACAATGAACCTGTAACGGTTTCGTGCGTCTGTCTACCTGTCTGTCTGTCTCTCTGTCCTCACCAACACCACGCAAATTCCTACACACAATAATACACACTGCGAACCGCCATGTCCTGCTTTCAAGCTGCACATAATATCGCACCGCCGAATCCCTCGTCTGACTGCAGTTTTTGTTTTTGTTTTCCCCTGCTGACTTTGACGAACGACACAAAACAGTCCACCTCTCGACCGATCCTCTTCCAGCAGCTAGTCTCGGGTTTACATTTCAGAGGTTCCTTCAGCGGAATGAACTGTGCTGTGTCTGTGATAAATCAGTCTTTCACAGCGTCTCGGTTGTCAGGGAAAGGCTCTTGCTGCGTCTGTTGTAAGGGGAAGGATGTTCAGCACTGCATATGTTGCCAGGGGAAGGATGTTCAGCACTGCATCTGTTACCAGGGGAAGGATGTTCAGTACTGTATCTGTTGCCAGGGGAAGGATGTCCACTACATCTGTTACCAGGGGAAGGATGTTCAGCACTGTATCTGTTGCCAGGGGAAGGATGTTCAGCACTACATCTGTTGTCAGGGGAAGGATGTTCAGCACTGTGTCTGTTGCCAGGGGAAGGATGTTCAGCACTACATCTGTTGTCAGGGGAAGGATGTTCAGCACTGTGTCTGTTGCCAGGGGAAGGATGTTCGGCACTGCATCTGCTGTCAGGGGAAGTTACTGCGTCTCACACTGGCCCGCATGGATGGAGATGTCATCGATAGCAATGTCACCTTCACTTCCCCCGGCCAACCGCGCCTCGAAGATTATCTGAACAAAAAGGAAAGAACCTGGTTAGACTGACAAAATTCTTCGATCAGCGGGGAGCTTCAGAGAGTTAATTAACAATAAATCCTGTATACTACCACACACACACAACACACAACACACACACACACACACACCACACACACACACACACACACACACACACTAAGATACATCGCGTAGTAAGGGTTGAAAACTATAACGAAGAGTAGTTTCCGAGAGTGGGGGCACCACTTAAGCTCGAGTAGAAGTAGGACTATTCCCGTTGTGACTATGCTACACTGAGCGTTGCTCTGATCCTCTGCGGAAGTCTTTATCAGTGCTGCAAACAGGGACGGTTTGGCTGCTGTCACAGTTTTCCCTGTACCGTTTACCATCAACAGCGTAAACAGCCCAGCAATCACTCTGAAGTCCTGGCCAGGATAACGTTGAGCCCGGCGATGTTTATACTATACCCTTGACCAGGAACTTTTCAGAGAAAATTCACCCTAAAAGTCTTGGCCACAACGACTCTGCGTTTGCCTGTTTGTAATATGCCTCTACCTCTGACCATGAACCGAACAGACAAAATTCACCATAAAGGCTTGGCTATAATGACAATGCGCCTGTCAGTTTGCAATAGGCCGATACCTCTGACCACGAACAGCACTGACAAAATACACCATAAAGTCTTGGCTATACTGATAAAGCGCCTGTCACTTTGCAAGCACTGACAAAACTCACCATAAAGTCTTGGCTATAAATGACAATGCGCCTGTCAGTTTGCAATAGGCCGATACCTCTGACCACGAACAGCACTGACGAAACTCACCATAAAGTCTTGGCTATAAATGACAATGCGCCTGTCAGTTTGCAATAGGCCGATACCTCTGACCACGAACAGCACAGACGAAACTCACCATAAAGTCTTGGCTATACTGACAATGCACCTGTCAGTTTGCAATAGGCCGATACCTCTGACCACGAACAGCACTGACGAAACTCACCATAAAGTCTTGGCTATACTGACAATGCACCTGTCAGTTTGCAATAGGCCGATACCTCTGACCACGAACAGCACAGACGAAACTCACCATAAAGTCTTGGCTATACTGACAATGCACCTGTCAGTTTGCAATAGGCCGATACCTCTGACCACGAACAGCAAAGACGAAACTCACCATAAAGTCTTGGCTATACTGATAAAGCGCCTGTCACTTTGCAATAGGCCGATACCTCTGACCACGAACAGCAAAGACGAAACTCACCATAAAGTCTTGGCTATACTGACAATGCACCTGTCAGTTTGCAATAGGCCGATACCTCTGACCACGAACAGCAAAGACGAAACTCACCATAAAGTCTTGGCTAGACTGACAAGCGCCTGTCAGTTTGCAATAGGCCGATACCTCTGACCACGAACAGCAAAGACGAAACTCACCATAAAGTCTTGGCTATACTGACAATGCGCCTGTCAGTTTGCAATAGGCCGATACCTCTGACCACGAACAGCAAAGACGAAACTCACCATAAAGTCTTGGCTATACTGATAAAGCGCCTGTCACTTTGCAATAGGCCGATACCTCTGACCACGAACAGCAAAGACGAAACTCACCATAAAGTCTTGGCTATACTGACAATGCGCCTGTCAGTTTGCAATAGGCCGATACCTCTGACCACGAACAGCAAAGACGAATCTCACCATAAAGTCTTGGCTATACTGACAATGCGCCTGTCACAGGTTGCTCTACACCTCTGACAACGAACCACGCAGACGAAGCTCACCCCTATGATCTTGGCTAGACAAACGAGGCGCCGGACACAGTTTGCACTATACGCCTGACCACCCACGAACAGCACAGACAAAACTCACCCTAAAGCCATGGCCAGAACGACTTTGTGCCTGACACAGTTTGCACTATAAGTCCGACCACGAACGGCATAGAAAAAACTCACCCTAAAGCCATGGCCAGAGTGACTTTGCGCCTGACACAGTTTGCACTATAAGTCCGACCACGAACGGCACAGACAAAACTCGGCCTAAAGTCCTCGGCTAAGATGACTAATCAGCGCCTCTGATGGTGAAGACCAAACTCAGCCTGAAGTCTTAGCCAGACTACTAAGCGTCTGCCACTGTTTGCACTACACGGTGTCTGACCACGAGCAACAGACACCTAATTCACCCTGAAGTCTTGGCCAAGATGACTTTGCGCCTCTGACGGTGAAGATCAAACTCACCCTGAAGCCTTGGCCAGACTGATTATGCGCCTGCCACAGTTAACACTATACGGTCTCTGACCACGAGCAACCAAACTCACCCTGAAGTCTTGGCCAAACGGAGTTCGCACGCGCCAGCCACATTTTGCACTATACCTCTGACCACGAACAAAGGACACCAAACTCACCCTGAAGCCTTGACCAGACTGACAATGCATCTGCAACAGTTTGCCCTGACCACGAGCCGCAGAGACGTGAGCCGGTTTGGCCCAGCGGTAAGGCGTTAGGCTGGCAAGCAGAGGGACCTCGGTTCGAATCCGTTTCGGCTCTGCTTTTTCTTGAAAAAAAGTTGTGGTCCGTGGACGCTGTCTTCTGACTTTGTCCCTCACAATTAATGAAACATTAAAATGGCTCTCATCTCCGCCCATTCTGGGGGTGACGGTGTAGCGATAGGTATCGAATCTCCCTCTTCCCCCACCTCCATACCCCCCTTCCTCCCTCCCGTTCTCCCCGTCCCTAATAAGCCTTATGGTTTCTGTGGACGTTAAGCATCGTGTTTACTGCCGCGGAGACCCAACTCACCCTGAAGTCTTGGCCAGGACTCCTGACGTAGATGGCCTGCTTGTACCAGGCGTTGCCCGAGTTACCCGAATGCTGCCACAACGTCGCCTCCTGCCCCGTGCTGTCCACGTGGGTCAGCAGCCGCAGCGTGCCGATGTTGGAGCCGAACATGTGGTACCAGAACTGCAGGCAGTAGCCGGGGAACTGCCCCGAGATCTCGCCGGACCTCAGTCCCGCTGTCTCGTTGGGCAGGGTCCGGGAGGACTCCACGTACAGGTAGTATTCTGCGAGGGAGTGGTGGGGTGGGGATGGGGAGACAGCAAAGGGGAACAGTTATTGGTTCTGTCTTGTAGCTTGTGTAAGTAATGAAATGGAAGTAGTAAAAGTACGATATATTGGTTCTGTCTTGTAGCTTGTGTAAGTAATGAAATGGAAGTAGTAAAAGTACAATATATTGGTTCTGTCTTGTAGCTTGTATAAGTAATGAAATGGAAGTAGTAAAAGTACAATATATTGGTTCTGTCTTGTAGCTTGTATAAGTAATAAGTATACAGAACCAATGTATTGTACTTTTACTACTTCCATTTCGGAAGTAGTAAAAGTACAATACATTGGTTCTGTCTTGTAGCTTGTGTAAGTAATGAAATGGAAGTAGTAAAAGTACAATATATTGGTTCTGTCTTGTAGCTTGTATAAGTAATGAAATGGAAGTAGTAAAAGTACAATACATTGGTTCTGTCTTGTAGCTTGTATAAGTAATGAAATGGAAGTAGTAAAAGTACGATATATTGGTTCTGTCACGTAGCTTGTGTAAGTAATGAAATGGAAGTAGTAAAAGTACAATATATTGGTTCTGTCTTGTAGCTTGTATAAGTAATGAAATGGAAGTAGTAAAAGTACGATATATTGGTCCTGTCACGTAGCTTGTGTAAGTAATGAAATGGAAGTAGTAAAAGTACAATATATTGGTTCTGTCTTGTAGCTTGTATAAGTAATGAAATGGAAGTAGTAAAAGTACAATACATTGGTTCTGTCTTGTAGCTTGTATAAGTAATGAAATGGAAGTAGTAAAAGTACAATATATTGGTTCTGTCTTGTAGCTTGTATAAGTAATGAAATGGAAGTAGTAAAAGTACGATATATCGGTTCTGTCACGTAGCTTGTGTAAGTAATGAAATGGAAGTAGTAAAAGTACGATATATTGGTTCTGTCACGTAGCTTGTGTAAGTAATGAAATGGAAGTAGTAAAAGTACGATATATTGGTTCTGTCACGTAGCTTGTGTAAGTAATGAAATGGAAGTAGTAAAAGTACAATATATTGGTTCTGTCTTGTAGCTTGTATAAGTAATGAAATGGAACTAGTGAAAGTAAAATATACTGAATGTTTATGCGCGCCTGTTCCCCTATATGAGCGCAAGGCACCTACACTCGAAACAGATTAGTATATTACAATAAACCGGTGAAAGCATCGCTTACTCGACCTCCCTCCGCCGTCCCGTTCGGGTACCCGGTACCCCGTACCCGGCACCCAACGTGTCAGCTTGTTCAAGTGGGAATCTCATCAGGGTCACATACGCTGTTATGTTTGGCCGTTCCAACTCTTCCTTT